>CM030878.1:647595-1098112 GCA_018132145.1 Boehmeria nivea var. tenacissima
ACGCGGCATGCACCCAGCGCGCGCGGCAGGCGCCCAGCATGCCCGACAGGTGCCCAGCGCGCGCGCCAGGTGCGCTGCCTGCGCCCGTGCGCACGTCAGGCGTGCTTCCAGCCCCCATGCGCCCACCAGGTGTGTTGCTGGCAGCTCGTGCGCGCCCAGCAGCCCCCTTGCGCGCCCGGCCAGCCTCGTGTGCGCACCCAACAGCCCCCTTGCGCGCCCAGCATGTGTCGGCTTGGGCCAAATGACCCCGAAACGACCTGAAACATTTTTCTAAGCCTCTTTTTGACCCAAATGGGCCCAAAAACCTTTAAAAAGAATTTTAGACACTTTAAATGAATTTTTGATGGAATAAATTTTAAAACCTAATGGTTTTTACATTGTTTTAATAGGGAATACAAAGTTCCGACCCTCGGAAGACCAAAACGACCCAGAGCGACGATTTTCACATCGAGTGACTCCGAGTAAGTGACGATGCACCTACAATACAAGAATAAATTGTATTATGTGCTATGAATTGTATGGTTATGCATCTAAATGCCTTTGCTAGTAAGCAAAATTAGGTTTAAACCCGGTAATGACGAAACTAACAAGATTAATGGCTTCAGCTTTTGTAACTCATAAAACTTAGTACGGGCCTTGCCCGATAAGTTAAGATGAAGGTTAGAAACTACCCGAGCCTTGTAATGTGTTGTAAACCAACCAAATGATGAAATATCCTTTGACTAACAAGTCAGGGAATCACGAGGGTTATTAATGAACAGTTTCGCCGTCGTGGAATCTTATTGCCGCGCAAAATAATATCAAGACCTCGGAATATTCTTCCGAGCTCAAGACGATTAATAACAAACGTAAAATGAATGAATATGAGTTTAATGAAAGTATTTGTCAGGTTTACACCCCGAGATGAATAACCCTCAAGGAATATGTGGCTCGGTCACCTGAAATGATACGGTACCGGGGGTTGTTGATTGAAACGTCAACAACATAAGATAGAATGTTACGAAAACGAGTCGATGGTACCGATAGTACTCTTTGACACTTATGCCCTCCTGATAATGATGATGAAATCTTTTTGATATAAAATAGCATGCTATAGTTTTTAAAATAATGCAGGAGGATGTAATGTGGCCGGGAGATGCTCTAAAGGTTGAGCTGGCCCACTCCCTGCCGGGCGCCTCATGTTATGATTCATGATACTGTACCATCAGTGGATCCCAAACTCTCTCATGATGCATGTTCGCCGATTCGTCGGCTAAGGTCTCTGATCCCAAAAGGGTGGTCGAGACAACGCTAGGAATACTAAGAAACTGTTTTTTATTGCAGGGATCATTTGGTATGGGACAAATGACCTCTTATATTATTATGTGTACTGCTCATTATTTATATTTCTTATGTGAAGCATTAATTGTCATGGCACATAGCATAGATAGATTCGTCACTTATTGAGTTTAGCAACTCACCAGGTTTCTTGTATTGTAGACACAGGTAAGAAGACGCAAAGCTAAGTAAGAGGTCGAGGATGCTATAACAAGTGTGTGGACTACCTGTGGTTGTTGAAGACTCTCGTGGCTCAATATTTTGTACTGTTGGTTTGTAAATATGAATATATCAAACTAAAGTACTTTAAAGAACAACAGTATATATATTTTTTGACACCATTGCGGTAGCATAGTTACGAAGTATTTTGGTTATACTGCAGCAACACTGTAGTATAATTAAGAGTTCTTACACTGTTATAGCAATGCCGTAGTAATGTCTTACCAAAAAAAAAAAGTAAGTACGCGCGTACACTACTTTTGATAAATTACATTGTGATTGCCAGGTTTAAGTATAAAACTTATACGTACGTAAGCAAGTATGAGTCACGGTCCGTTGAAGTGGGTCGTGACAGATTTTGTGGTATCAGAGCCCAGGTTGAGTCGTTTCTACAGACCACCCACACACATTGTTTGACAGCCTCGGTTCTCTCCTTAGTGGGTAAGCTTTATTACTTAAATTTTTAATGAGATTTAAATTAACTAATGAAAACTTGCAGGATGTCAGAAGTAGAACAGGTCATTCCTGATGTGGGCCCGAGCTGTCTGGGAAGGATAGTATCGTCGGACCAGTGATAATAGAACGGACCCCGACAGACATTCTGAACTCAGTTCCAGAGAATGTTAAGTGTTTTATAGGAACTGCAGACAAGATAACTATTGACGAATGGCTAGGTTACACAACCCAATGGATGAGTTTTATTAGAATACCTCAGGAGTATTGGGTAGATGTAGCTGCAACCCTCTTAAGAGAAAAAGCCCTTACATTTTGGACTGCAATAACAACAAGAAGAGAAGTTCATGAATGGACAATTTTTAAGAGTATAATGACCCATAACTTTATGAAAGGATCTAAAGAAAAGGTCTGGTATCGGAGACTGAGCAGGTTTCACCAACGATTTGGAGAGTCTGCTCAAGAGTATACCGATAGCTTTAATAGCGAAATTGTCATGAGCTGTTTCCGAAATATGCCAGATCGAGAGAAAAGAGATGTTTATGCTGATGGACTCTTCAAATGGTTTAATGTGTCAGAATTAATGGAAAAACATAAAACCTTTGACGAGCTTAAGGCAGCAGTGCTCATCTTTGATGACCAATCAGAGGGAAACCCAGAAAGGGACCCAGAGGACGGCATGGAAGAAGACTCAGAGGAAAACCTATAAGAGGATTCGGAGGAGGATCCAGAGGACCCGGAAGAAGAAGATTACATCGAGGATGATTCGGATCCAAATGAAGATTAGAAGATCTAGAATATAACTTGTAAAAAAATAAAAAAAATACACTTATATGTTTTGAGTGTAAATTATATACTGATATGTTATGTATAGTTTCTCTGTTAAATATGCAATTTAAGTATTTGAATGACCTGGATAGATGTGTTTTAGTTATATGAATTTGATGACATTCTAAACCTTATTTATTGAGATAAATAAAAGCTTACCACTGCTATGTGCCATGACATGATAGGTTAAGTAAGAGTAACTGTTGAAGACATGCCGAGAAAAAGTACACGACAGAATCCTCCCAACGAAGTAGATGAGCTTCGTCAAATGATTGAAGCTCAAGCTGCGGAAGCTCGAAGAAGAAATGAAGAAATGCGAAGACGTGACCAACAGATGGAGCAACAAGGAGAAATGCTCAGGCAACTACTTACCCGCCTCAATGATCAACAACAACAACCGCAGCCACAACAACCACAACAACAAGCAGAAGCGGCAGGACCAGCTGAAGTGAATATACCGGTGCCGCCTATGCTACGACCCAATGTACAACTACCGAGGTTTGCCCCTTTAATTGATGAACTGATTTATGAACGCTTCAGGAAGCAGAAACTACCTATGTTCCATGGGACACCCGGTCCGACAAAGGCTGAAAACTGGATAAAGCGCATTCAGCAGATCTTCGAATACATGCAGCTGACAGACGCACAGAAGTTAGCCTGCGCTGTATACCAGTTTGATGATGAAGCTAGATGCTGGTGGGAGATGATTGTGCAAACGCAGCCTGTCGAACCAATCTCTTGGGATCGGTTCCTGGCTCTATTTTATGCCAAGTACCTTGTAGAAGCTCGACTTTCTGGAAAGGTTAAGGAGTTTATGGATCTTCGACAGGGAAGAATGACTGTAGCAGAGTACACAGCAAAATTTGATGAGCTGGCGTGATATGCACCGACCATGGTAGCCACAGATGACGCTAGGAAGATGAAATACATGCATGCTCTGAGCGTTGAGATTGTGATACAAGTGGATAGCGGCGAAGTAGGACCGCGTTCCTATGCTGATGCAGTACAGAGAGCTTTAAGAATCGATGGTTGGAAACTGACAAACAAGCCAACCTCCGCACAAGGTGTAGCTACAACAGGTGGCAATACTGATGTTCAGAAGATAGAAACAAGGAAATTCCCTCCTAGACGTGACTGGTTTCAAAGAAACTATGGGAATCGACCACAAATACAGCCACGTTATTATAATCCACCTACCAACACTAGCAACTTCAAAAGTAATGAAGGACAAAAAGGAGGTCAGAAGCGTGGTCAACCAAGGGAAAATGAAAGAGTAAATCGTCGCCGCCAGGAACAAAACTGTGCAAATACAGAAACTAAACAACAGATCCCTCCACAGTGCTCTCGTTGTGGAAAGTTACATAGTGGTGAGTGCAGGATGGGGACGAATGTTTGCTATGCTTGCGGTAAAGAGGGTCACTTTGCGAAGTCCTACCCAAACCAGAGAAAAGAAAGAGAACCAACTAGGACCCAGTCTCGTCCTAATGCCAGAGTCTACAGCCTATCAGAAGATAATGTAAATGCCGGCCCATCAGCTGTAGTAACAGGTCAGCTGCTAACCTTTCTCTGTATAGTCTTATTGATTCTGGCGCTACACATTCATTTATAGCAAGCAAAGTAGCAGAAAAGTTAGAATGGGATAGACAAATATTATCATACCCCTTTATTACTATAACTCCGGCAGGAGATACGTATGAATCAACTAGTTGGTTCAAAAATGTGCCTATCCGAATTGGAGAACGCACCCTCTACGCTAATCTAATTGTTATAGAAATGGAAGATTATGATGTAATCTTGGGTATGGACTGGTTAAGTACACATCATGCAGTCATAGATTGTCAAAAAAGGCGAGTTCAATTTCAACCACCTGATAGTGAAGAATTCAACTTTAAGGGAACATCACGGAAAAAAGCTAGTTCCAACAATTTCAGCTCTCCAGGCCTTAAAATTACTAGCAAGTGGATGTCGTGGCTATATAGCCAACATCCGTGATGAGACGAAGGAAGTCAAACTTCAGCCAACATATGTGCCTATTGTAAGAGACTACCTCACAGTATTCCCAAAAGATTTGCCAAGATTACCACCCGAACGTGAAATTGAACTCACCATTGAGTTAATCCCCGGAACGACACCAGTTTCGAAGGCTCCTTACCGGTTGGCTCCTGCTGAGTTAAAGGAGCTAAAGAGTCAATTACATGAATTGGTTGATAAGGGATTCATTAGACCCAGTCACTCACCATGGGGCGCACCAGTTTTGTTCGTGAAGAAAAAGGATGGAACGTTGCGACTTTGCATTGATTATCGGGAACTTAATAAAGTGACGATTAAAAATAAATACCCGTTGCCCCGTATAGATGATTTGTTTGATCAACTAGCCGGGACGAAAGTATTTTCCAAGATTGATCTACGATCCGGGTATCATCAACTGAAGGTACGAGAGGAGGATGTTCCCAAAACAGCTTTCAGAACTCGATATGGACACTATGAGTTTCTCGTAATGCCATTCGGGTTAACCAATGCACCAGCCGCTTTTATGGATCTGATGAATAGGGTATTTGAGGATTATTTAGATAAATTTATCATTGTATTTATCGACGATATCCTTATTTACTCAAGATCCCAAGAAGAACACGCGGAACACTTGGCTTTAGTTTTGAAGAGGCTGCAAGACAAACAAATATGTGCCAAGTTTAAGAAATGTGAGTTTTGGCTGGACAAGGTAGTTTTTTTGGGTCATGTTGTACCCAAAGAGGGAATAATGGTGGACCCAGCGAAGATAGAAGCCGTTGTAGAATGGTTGCAACCGAAGAATGTAATTAAAATAAGAAGTTTTTTGGGTTTAGCTGGGTATTATCGAAGATTTATTGAAGGTTTTTCAAAGATTGCGACACCTATGACAGCACTTACACGTAAGGGGCGGAAATTTATGTGGACAGAAGCTTGTGAAAATAGCTTCCAGGAGTTAAAGAAAAGATTAACCACTGCTCCAGTTCTAACAATACCTCAGGGTACAACAAGTTTTGCTATCTACTACGATGCCTTAAAATTGAGAATTGGGGCTGTTTTGATGCAGTATGGTAAGGTGATCGCCTATGCCTCCGTCAACTTAAAGATTATGAGAAGAGGTATTCCACACACGATTTGAGTTAGCAGCGGTCGTGTTTGCCTTAAAAATATGGAGGCATTATCTCTATGGGGTACACTGTGATATTTACACCGACCATAAGACGCTGAAGTATCTGTTCACTCAAAAGGAGTTAAATGTACGTCAAGGAAGATGGTTAGAGTTACTGACGGATTATGATTTTGATATTCACTACCATCCAGGCAAGGCCAATAAGGTGGCAGATGCGCTTAGTCGAAAATCAGCAGGATCACTGATGTCCCTTAGAAATTTGCTGGAACAGCTGAGAAAGGAAATAGTGGACTTTGAGCTTCAGTTTGTGAATGGGAGATTAGCAGCATTACATGTTCAACCACTACTCCGTAGTCAAATCAAAGAAAAACAACAAAATGATGATAAATTTTCTGAAATTATCTATGAAGTGGGAAAAGAAAAACGAGAAGACTTTACTTTGGCAGAAGATGGAACGCTAATGGTTGGCAAGAGAATATGTGTACCAGATCAAGAGGATTTAAAGTTTCAATTACTGGAAGAAGCTCATCAAACCCCATATTCGGTACATCCCGGAGCTACCAAAATGTATCAAGATCTGAAGCAACATTACTGGTGGCCCGGAATGAAGCGTGATGTGATAGATTATGTAGAGCGATGCCTTACTTGTCAGCAGGTTAAAGCAGAACATCAACGACCAGCTGGGTTATTACAACCTCTGGAAATTCTATAATGGAAGTGGGACCAAGTTACTATGGACTTTGTCTCTGGTCTACCTAGAACGAACAAAGGCCATAACTGTATTTGGGTAGTAGTAGATCGCTTGACTAAGTCTGCACACTTTATTCCGGTAAAGACAACTTATACTCTTGATCGACTAGCCGAGCTTTATGTTCGAGAAATAGTAAGGCTACATGGAGTACCAAATTCAATAGTATCTGATCGAGACAGTCGATTTACTTCAAAGTTTTGGAAGAGTCTCCAACATGCTCTTGGAACTAAATTAAAATTTAGCACTTCCTTTCATCTGCAAACAGATGGCCAAAGCGAGCGAACAATCCAAACACTGGAGGATATGTTGCGTGCTTGCACATTGGATTTTCAAGGTTCATGGGACAAGTATTTACCCTTGGTGGAATTCTCCTATAATAACAGTTATCAATCAACTATTGGCATGGCACCATACGAGGTTCTTTACGGGCAGAAATGTCGATCGCCTGTGCATTGGGACGAAGTAGGTGAAAGAAAGTATCTAGGGCCGGAATTGGTAGAGCAAGCAACCGAAGTGATCAAGAAAATTCAAGAGAGAATAAAGACGTCTCAAAGTCGTTAAAAAAGTTATGCTGATCGACGACGCCGAAAATTAGAGTTTGAAGTAGGAGATCAGGTATTCCTTAAGATATCTCCAATGCGAGGGATCATGAGGTTTGGCAAAAAGAGCAAGCTTAGCCCTCGATTTGTTGGACCCTTTGAAATCTTAGAACGAGTTGGGGTAGTAGCTTACTGTCTTGCCTTACCGCCTTCTATGTCTGGGGTACATGATGTTTTTCATGTGTCAATGCTAAGAAAGTACATTAGAGACCCCTCGCATGTGTTACCACACCAAGAATTTGAAATTACCCCATAAGTAAAATATGAAGTGCAACTGCTTAGAATTTTGGACCGCAAGGAAAAAGTTCTGAGGAACAAGACCATTTTCCTCGTTAAGGTGATGTGGAAGAATCACACTGCGGAAGAGGCAACTTGGGAGCTGGAAAGTGAGATGCAAAAGAAATATCCAGCACTTTTCTAAGTTTCGAGGATGAAACTATTGTAACGGGGAGGGGTTTGTGAACCCCGACTCCCCAATGTCCCAGAAATTTTATGATGAATAAACCGTTGTGTATTTCTTGAAAATTACAACGAATACGAGAATGTTTTCTTTCATAAAATCCCTCGCGAGTCCGAAACCCTAATTTGACTAATTAAGGCGTGATTAGTTGAATAACTAAAATAAATGTCAGTAAGTTATTAGTTATGTCAAGGAATGAGTTTAATATTAGATTTTGGTGACAAAATATAAGGATTTTTGTTTATGAATTCTTGTTACAACCAAAAATTGCACAACGAGTCCGAAACTTTACAAAAAATTGCATTTTTGGACCAAAATTTGAAAAAATGAAGAAAATGGTAACTAATTAAGAAAATAGTCATAATTTGAGCTTATATCAGTATATTAAGCTCATGTATAAAATTTGAGGCCAATCCGAGGTCTAACAAAGAAGTTACAGTGAAATTTCGGTAAAAACCGCTATTTCGGGACCGAAATTAAAACACCAAGAAAAAATATGAAATGAGCTCTATAAATTCTGAAAATGTATATAGTGCTTTATAATTATATAAATATGGTGTTTTAAGAAAGATATTGTGCTTTAAGGGCTTAGAAATATTTTTAGAAATGTAGCAAAGGACTAAGTTGTTAAGGTTTATTTCGGTGGACTAACGTGCAAATTTTGTTAAAGAAGTAAGAGGGTTTCACCATCACATGGGCAAGTATGAGCTGGTCTTTAGATATTAAATTTGATCCTTTAATAGCTTAGTAAGCAAAATTTAAGCTAGAGGTGTCAAAAGCCAAGCTTGAAGTGGAAAGGTGATTACCTCGCCGTGACGTCGTCGCGACACACAAACTAGCTTAGGTTTTTATTTATATAACCAGCCTTATTACGAATTTGAAGCACCAAAATAGAACAGAAAGTGAAGAAAAGAAAGGAAGGGAAAGAAAAAAGAAAGAAGAGAGAAAGGAAAGGAAGAACAAGAAAAAAAAAATTAGTTAAGAAGTTGAAGAAGAAAAAGCTAGTTTGAACAAGCTTGGTAAGGTTTTTAATTTCTTCTTGCTTTCATCTTTTCTCAAGCTAAGTTACAGTACCTAAAAACTCCTTATATTGTGTTTTAAACCATAGAAAGATTGGTGAAGAGTTTGGAAGGAAAAGTCTACAAGTTCAAGGAAAAAGAAACACAAAAAGGTACAATTCTTCTCCTTAGAAATCATGAGTTTGTACAAGTGTGTTTTGAGATATTTTGAAATAAATTAAGATGTCAATGATGTTAAACTGAGTTGTGGTTAATGTTGATGATGTTGAATTGTAATTTTGTTTGGGAATTAGTGAATTGAAGGTAAAAGGAAAGGTTAATCTTGATTGAGAAAGAAATTACAAAGTTAGTTAAGTCTTGAATATGTTTTGTTTGATCATAGGTCTAAGAGGGAAATTTTTGATGATTTATTAGATTTGAATGAATTTTGGTGTGTTTTGAAGTATAAAATAGTGATTTAAGCTTTAAAAATTAGTTTGGTGGTGAAAATTGCACAAATTGGTTCAATTTGGTCACTGCCCGGGCCTTGGACGTTGTGGGCACGCTGCCTGGGCGCTGTGGGCGCCCAGCGCGCGCAGCAGGCGCACCCAGCGCGTGCGGCATGCGCCCAGCGTGCCCGACAGGTACCCAGCGCGTGCGCCAGGTGCGCTGCCTGCGCCCGTGTGCGCGCCAGGCGTGCTTCCAGCTCCCATGCGCGCGCCAGGCGTGTTGCTGGCAGCCCGTGCGCGCCCAATAGGCCCCGTGTGCAGCCCTGCGCGCCCGGCCAGCCTCATGTGCGCGCCCAGCAGCCCCCTTGCACGCCCAGCATGTGTCGGCTTGGGCCAAATGACCCCGAAACGACCTGAAACATTTTTCTAAGCCTCTTTTTGACCCAAATTGGCCCAAAAACTTTTAAAAAGAATTTTAGACACTTTAAATGAATTTTTGATGGAATAAATTTTAAAACCTAATGGTTTTTACATTGTTTTAATAGGGAATACAAAGTTCCGACCCTCGGAAGACCAAAATGACCCGGAGCGACGATTTTCACATCGAGTGACTCCGAGTAAGTGACGATGCACCTACAATACAAGAATAAATTGTATTATGTGCTAGGAATTGTATGGTTATGCATCTAAATGACTTTGCTAGTAAGCAAAATTAGGTTTAAACCCGGTAATGACGAATGGCTTCGGCTTTTGTAACTCATAAAACTTAGTACGGGCCTTGCCCGATAAGTTAAGATGAAGGTTAGAAACTACCCGAGCCTTATAATGTGTTGTAAACCAACCAAATGATGAAATATCCTTTGACTTACAAGTCAAGAAATCACGAGGGTTATTAATGAACAGTTTCGCCGTCGTGGAATCTTATTCCCGCGCGAAATAATATCAAGACCTCAGAATATTCTTCCGACCTCAAGACGATTAATAACGAACGTAAAATGAATGAATATGAGTTTAATCAAAGTATTTTTCGGGTTTACACCCTGAGATGAATAACCCTCAAGGAATATATGGCTCGGTCACCTGAAATGATACTGTACCGGGGGTATTTGATTGAAACGTCAACAACATAAGATAGAATGTTACGAAAACGAGTCGATGGTACCGATAGTACTCTTTGACACTTATGCCCTCCTGATAATGATGATGAAATCTTTTTGATATAAAATAGCATGCTATAGTTTTTAAAATAATGCAGGAGGATGTAATGTGGCCGGGAGATGCTCTAAAGGTTAAGCTGGCCCACTCCCCGCCGGGCACCTCATGTTATGATTCATGATACGGTACCATCAGTGGATCCCAGACTCTCTCATGATGCATGTTCGCCGATTCGTTGGCTAAGGTCTCTGATCACAAAAGGGAGGTCGAGATGTCAACCCTGAAAAATTCAATTACGCTTCAAAGGGCAAAACGGTAATTTTTTAAAAGTTTATCAAGATACCTCTAAGGTGATCGTAATGACTTATTTTGAGTAATGAATGCCCTAAATGACCTTTGAATGGTTGAAATTATTCAACGGCCTGAATTTTCAAAAAGTTCCCAGAATTTTCAAAAATTGCACTTTTGGCCCAAAAATGAAAGTGCTCAAAATAACTTAAGAATTGGTCTTTTGAGACCTAATATCATATTTATTCGTATTTTAAAGTTGATTAGAAAGTTTGAGGTCATTCCGTCATCTATTTAGGGCAATTTCGGCAAAATATCGTCTTTTCGACGTCAAACGGGAAAAATCCGAAAAAATAGCAAACGGATGCGTAAAATTCTAAAAATTTTCAGTATAGCTTATTTTAGTATATATTAGTGGAATATAATTAGATGTTTCCAAATAGGGCTTCAAAAATGATAGTTTCTTTAAAGAGGGACTAAAATGCAACAAAACATATTTATCGGGGGCAAAATGGGAATTTCAGCTTTAAGAACAGCTGTGGCTGAGGCTAGCTCGAATTTTCTGCATGTGAAGGTTGAGTTGTCAACTATTAAGCCCTAAGTTGACCCCATTTTCGGAGCTGTCTCCTTGCATGAAACTTAAGTGACATTTGTCATGAAATTTAGTTAAAACCTAGGCTAAGTTTGATTAAAACAAAATGTGAGAGTGTAAATCCTCATCCACTTCAGTCCAAATCCGACCAACAAGTAGATAAGAGAGAGAAGAGAGTAGAGAGAAAGAAAAAAAAAGAAAAGAAGAGAAAGAAGAAGGAAGATAACAAGAGACCAAGAGGAAGCTAAGGTAAAATCCACTTTTAAGCTCAAGTTTTGATATTTCATGGAAATGCATGAGTTGAATATAAAAAATTTTTAGCAAGGTGAAATAAATATTAGAAGATTACGACTTGATACTGTTTTGGTCATGTGTATAGTCTTGTTAAGGATATGACCTTAAGTTGAGAATGGTTTTGGTATGAATTTTTGGTCATTGATGTTCAAAAGAATAAATTTAGAATGTTTCATCAAAACAGTGTCAAAAACGGAATTTTTCGTTTAGTTTTAAGTGACTTTTGTCTTTAAGATTATTTTTTCTTGAAAATAGACTTGTTAATCTTTCCATAGGATTAAGAATCACCCCAAAATGATTTTTCTATAATTAGGAATGATTTTTCAAAGTTTGCTTAAGAATCTGCCTTTTTGGAACTCTTTTGAATAAACTCTTATTTCGGGCCATTTTTGGAATAATTAGAAAACCTTAAACCTAGCAAGCAGTATCTCATTTGAAATATATATGAAAATAATTTCCAAAGCAACTGGTTTCGTGCCAATACGAGCTTTGTACAAGTTTTAGCACTCGTTCTCGTAACAGTCGACGTTTTAGCAAGTTTTAGGATTAATTGTGATGTTTAAGGATATAGTAACGAATTTTTAATATTCTGTACTAAATATACGAAGTTTTGTTAAGATAATTATTTTTATCAGAAAATTAGACTTCTTTATCTTCCAACAGGACTAAGAATCACTTAAAAACGATTTTTCTAGAATTAGTTAGAATTTTTCAAAGAAGGGTTAAAAATCTGTCCAAAAGTAGGGAACTCTTTTCAAGATCTGATTTCGGGCTATTTTTCTTAAAAGTATAAAATCTGAAACTTAGCATGCCATAATTCTTTTGAAAGATCCATGAAAATGCTTTCCAATGCCATTGGTTTCATGTCGATACAAGCTTTCTATATGAAATAGTACCGATTCTCGTAACGGTCTACGTTTTGTCAAGTGTTTGTGTGACCAACATAGTTTTTGAGCAAGATAGGGTTCATTAAAATAAGTTTAGGGGTTGAAAAGTCCCCTATAGATGGTTAAAAATCCGTTAGGCCCAATTGAGCTATTTTTCATCCCAAACAAGATATTTAGGCTCGTTTGAACCCGTTTGAGAACTCAAACCAAAAATTTTGATATTTTTGGATAATTAGAGAATTTCTAATCTATAAACATTCTTATTGTTAAGAAAATTAAAGCCCGGTACTGTACGAACGACCTTGGAATCAAATCGAAGTTTGCAACCCCCGATTCGGCAACTGTAAGTGGAATCGGCACCTACGACACAAGAACGAAGATGTTTTACTCATGATTGTTATTGTGTATTTTATGCCTGGGGTTTTAATAATTAATTATCGTCTTGTTTATGTTTTCTTGATATGCTTGATTGTCCGTCGATAATTAGATACTAGGCCGAACCCGGGTAAAGATGAAAAGTTTACAACAGATAATGGGTCCAACGCCCTCGTTAATTAAAAAGTTAGATGGGTTTTATCCGCTTAAGCTAACTGAAAATGAATGAGATGCCCCGGACCCGATATTATGATAATTGCCTGGAGTTATGAATGTGGATTAAATATAAGGTTTTAATGCTAAGGCCCGCTCGTGTGGAGCGGGTAAATCTCCGAAAGGACTTTATGTCCCTCGTGAAATAATAAATCACTTAAAGAATGATTACGTGAATAAAACTGCATAAAGCGTGAAATTATCAATGGCACCGCCAGATACTCCCGATGGCTGACGGTGGTACGTCCCGGGCATATGTGTTTGCAGTGAGTTGTCTCCAATACCTATGGAGTTTATGGTCGGGAATTCGGCCCATTCCCGACTGGCGCCTTATGATTGCGGTGGCCATTAGTGGATCCCAGATAAATCTAAATAATGTCAAGAATCTGGATTGAACCAGCTGAGACAAATGTAGAAGCATCAAGAATCTGGATTGAACCAGCTGAGATGTAAACTTAATTAAGAAAGAAAGATATTGTATGTACAATGATGTTTACCTTAAGTGTAAGGGTTTACTGGTATGGGACAGTTAGATCCTTTTTGTATGTTGCATAATGATATTGTTTCACGTGCATTGCGAATAGGGTAGATAGACTTCCACTTACTGAGTAAAATCTCATTAGGTGTTTCTTGTGTTGTAGACACAGGTAAGCGACCGAAAATGGAGTAAGACGGCGGATGAAAGTCGAGAGAGCTGGTGAATGTACATATGGACCTGACCTGTGAATGGCATGGAATGCCGGCACCCAGCATATTTAAGTTATTTTGATTCTCTTGACAGAAAGAGAAAAGTTTTAATTCCGCCGTATTTTTGGACATTAATTATGTATTATGTCTTTTAAAGTCTTAAAATGGTCATGACCATATTGTATAATTATTATTTTCCCATCTTCGAATTTATAATATTCTAAAATGATATATAAGCATGGTTTATGAACGGAAAAGGGTCGCGGCCCGTTCCGGGCGGGTCGTGACAGATTTTATGGTATCAGAGCTATGGTTTATCCGTTTCTGCAGACAAACCCATATGTACAAGCTCACCGGCCTCGACATTCACTGCTGTAAGTATTTTTTGATTCTAGAACTTAGTTTTACGATTTAGTAACACGTATGTTATTCTTTTATATATGTGTTACTAGTGATGAGTGAGCAATATACTCACTCATATATCGCACTTTTAATATTGAATTGTTGTAATCTCCTCAAATTTTATGTGTTTTTAACAAGTTTCTTAAGTGTACAGATGAGTTGATAAGAAGCACGGTAATCGAGGCGGAGAAGCACGAAAACAAAGGCTTTTTGAAGCAAGGATAAACTCCACAAGCAGAACAAGCGTCGGTCGTTCGCCCAGATTGGGGTGATCGACCGCCCAAAATCAACAAAAATTCGAGTTCATCAAAGCGGGCGCCGGTCGTTCGCCCAACACGAACCGATCGACCACCCAACTTCGCCCAACAAAAGAGAAAGAAACAGAGCGATCGCCGGTCGTTCGCCTCGAACGAGCCGATCGATCGCCCAGCGCTAAATCGAACAAAGTCGATTGGGGCGGTCGATCGCCGAACCCAGAAGAACGACCGCCGCATTAAAACTTCTCCAGCATAAATTGGGGCGGTCGTTCGCCCAATCCTGAAGAACGACCGCCGAATGATGAACTCCTCCTAGTGCCAATTGGGGCGGTCGTTCGCCCGGATGAGAAGAACGACCGCCAAAGCCCGAGTTTCGCTATTATCAGATGGGGCGGTCGTTCGCCCAAATGAGAAAAACGACCGCCGAAATCGCTGTTTCGAAAACGTTGTCGTTTTGTCCATAACTCAACTCCGTTTTGGCCTCAAAAATTAGGTCAAACGAAGAGAACCTATAAATACTAAGGTTATTGGTACGAAAAACATACGGAAGATTTCCAATCTCAGAGATAAAAAGCGAAGGTTTTGTGAGTCTCTCAAGAACGGGAAGAACGTGAAGAACACGAAGAACGCTTCTCAACCGCCACCGTGAAGAGTTTCTTCTACTCCTTTACTGTTCTTTCTCCACCATGAACTCTATGATTCCTGTTATTATTTTCCTATTCATTATGTTCTAGAATTTTTATGCTAAGGCTACGATGTAGCCTAGAACAACATCTGTGTAATTCATAATTTTCTGCAATATTAGTCATATGCCTATGTGATTGATTTGATTCATGTTTAATGCTATTATGTGTTTGGCCAACATATGATTTATATTTAGGGTTCAATTAGAGATTCGAGAGAGGATAATTGAATTGTGCACCAAATTAAATCAACACAAATCGATATTAGATTAGAGATAATTAATACGTTTGTGCGGCTTGATAAATTCTTGTTCTTATTGCTGGTTTGTATAAGTGGCTCAAGATTCGAGAGAGGAGAGTCCATTATAGACTTAGGTTCTTAATGCTTGAGAGAGGTTATTGAACAATACATAGAGTAATTTGCCGTCACATAAGAATCATTGATTAATGCAGAAGAAGTTGAATTATGCAATAGTGTGTCTAGGTGAAATCGGATGCCTTAGCCTCGTTAATATTGATTGAAACCAAAGTAATTTGTGCTGTGTTTTTATTGCTTTCATTTTATATTTAAGATTTTATTTCTTTAAATTCTATTATCAACATTTACAATTAATCGTTCGAATAGATTTAGGATTAAACTAGTTTGGTAATTAGGAAACCAAGTCCTCGTGGGATCGACACTTGATTTACACTTTATTACTTGCCACGGCACGTGCACTTGCGTTGTGTTAGAAAAATCCTAACAAGTTTTTGGCGCCGTTGCCGGGGACTTGGCGTTTTTAATATCAAACAAAATAATTCTTTCATTAATTCGAACATTCTTTCTTATTGATTTATTTATTTATTTCATCTTTTGTAATATTTCACAGTTATTTATTTTGTTTTCCTTGCTTGCTCTTTTTATGTGGTGAAAGGCTTATGCGCAAATTTGGAGACGCTGCATTGTTTCCATTTGACAGCGAGATAGAGCGTTCTTTCTGCCAGAATCGAAAGCTTGCTCGCGAAGCTATATTACAAGCCCAACAAGAACAAGAAAGGGAATCTTCATCTTCTTCCTCTCCACCATCCTCACCAACTCTAATGGAGAACAATCCAGCTTTCGCAGAGGAGGCTGCAAGGACATTACGAGACTATGTCCTACCAACGGTGGCTGGAGTTCATACGGCCATTCGAAAGCCAGCGATCGCTGCCAACAACTTCGAAATCAAGCCCGCTACTCTACAGATGGTTCAGAATATTCAATTCAGTGGGCTTGGTTTTGAAGACCCCAAGGATCATATCGCGAATTTCATGGAGATTTGCGACACATTCAAGTACAATGGTGTTACTGATGATGCCATTAGACTCCGCCTATTCCCATTTTCACTGAGGGACACAGCGAAGAGTTGGCTAAATTCTCTGCCGGCTAATTCAATCACTACTTGGGAAGACCTATGCCAGAAATTCTTGACCAAGTTCTGTCCACTAGAGAAGACTGCTAAGCTGCGCAATGAGATAGTCAATTTCGCACAGCATGATGGGGAGACACTATATGAGTCATGGGGGAGGTTTAAAGACCTGCTTAGGAAGTGCCCACAACATGGCCTCCCTAAGTGGATGCAAGTTCAGACATTCTACCTTGCTCTCACACCCGCTACAAAGACCCTAGTAAATGCTGCAGCTGGCGGGGCACTCATGAATAAGACTGAAGATGCAGCATATTCTTTGTTGGAAGAAATGGCAATGAACAATGATCATGGGGGATCGGGAAGGAACATTCTGAGAAAACAGATGCCTATCAGTGAAGTAGAATCAGTCAAGGCTTTAACAGAGCAGATAGCAGCCCTAACCAAGCAACTTCAGAGCACTCAGTTGGGGGTTAATGCAGCCATTACTTGTCAGTGGTGCCAGGGACCTCATCCTAGTGAAACTTGTCAGGCAGGAAACCTGATGATGACTGACGGGGCTGAGCAGGCAAATTATATTGGCAACAATAACCAGTTCGGAAACACTTACAACCCAGCGTGGAGAAATCATCCCAACTTCTCTTGGAGGAACACACAGAATCCTCAGAATTCGCAGAATCATCAAATGCAACAAGCTCCTCCTCCTAGAGAAAAGAAAGCTGACTTAGAAAGTCTTATGGCTAAGATGGCAGAGCATACCAATTCATTCATGGCAGAGACTTGAACAGCTCTTTAGAATCAGTCAGCTCAGATCAGAAGCCTCGAGACTCAGATCAATCAGCTTGCCAATGCGAACAACACCAGACAACAGGGAACGCTACCAGGTAACACGGTGGTGAACCCTAAAGACCATTGCAATGCCATTACACTTCGTAGTGGGACAGTTGTTGAAGACAAGGTTAAGAAGCCATGCTCCACAGAGAAAGCCCGAGACAAAGAACCAATAGTTGAAGAAGGTACTAAAGAAGAAGTCACTGAGACCAAGACTGTACCTCAAAGAATACCCTACCCTCAAAGATTGGTCAACAACAAGCTCGACAAACAGTTCTCGAGGTTCTTGGATGTATTCAGAAAGCTCCATATAAACATCCCATTTGCTGAAGCTTTGGAGCAGATGCCTAGCTATGCCAAATTCATGAAAGAAATCATCTCTCGGAAGCGTAAGCTGGAAGACTATGAGACCATCGCACTTACTGAAGAGTGCAGCGCTATCATTCAGCGCAAACTCCCTCAGAAGTTAAAGGACCCAGGAAGCTTCACCGTCCCTTGTGAAATTGGAGGGTCAGTTTTCGAGAAAGCCTTATGCGACCTCGGGGCAAGTATCAACTTGATGCCCTTGTCTATTTTCAGACGCCTTGGGTTGGGAGAAGCAAAGCCGACACGGGTTACTTTACAGATGGCAGACAGATCGATCAAGCATCCCCGTGGAGTTATCGAAGATGTGCTTGTCAAGGTAGATAAGTTCATCTTTCCAGCAGACTTTGTGGTGCTAGACATGGATGAGGACAGAGACATTCCCATCATCCTAGGTAGACCATTTTTCGCAACTGGAAAGGCACTGATCGATGTACAGAAGGGTGAACTACGATTGAGAGTGCAAGATGAAGAAGTAACATTCAACGTCTTCAAGGCAATGAAGCTTCCCGAAGCTAGTGATGATGTGTTCCGAGTGGATATTCTTGATACAGTGGTGGCAGAGATCTCAAACATCCCAGCGGATACCTTGGAAGCTTGCTTGGTAGATTGTACCGAGAAAATGTGTGAAGATACTGAAGTCCATGAAACTGTTGCGTGGATGGATGCATTTGAGCCGAATAAAAAGAAATATTTTGAAGAACTTGGCACAGGGCCCAGCCGCACTTTACCATCCATTCAGAAGCCACCGGTACTAGAACTAAAGCAACTGCCTTCTCATCTCCGATATGCATTCCTTGGAGAATCATCTACCTTGCCAGTCATCATTTCGTCAGAATTATCATCAGAAAACGAAGAGAAGTTGTTAAGGGTGTTGAGAAAGTATAAGGAAGCAATGGGTTGGACATTGGCAGACATTAAGGGGATTAGCTCATCTCTATGCTCTCATCGCATTCTTATGGAAGCAGAGCACAAACCTTCAGTGGAGCATCAACGTCGCTTAAACCCGTCCATGAAGGAAGTTGTCAGAAAAGAAGTACTCAAATGGTTAGATGGAGGTGTGATTTACCCTATTTCTGATAGCTCATGGGTTAGCCCTGTCCAAGTGGTGCCAAAGAAAGGAGGGATGACAATTGTGAAAAATGACAATAACGAGTTGATTCCAACAAGGACAGTCACTGGATGGAGGATATGCATGGATTATAGGAAGCTTAACAAGGCGACCCGCAAAGACCACTTCCCCTTGCCATTCATTGATCAGATGCTCGATCGGCTCGCCGGACATGACTATTATTGCTTCCTTGATGGCTACTCCGGGTACAACCAAATAGCAATTGCACCTGAGGACCAAGAGAAAACCACCTTTACTTGTCCTTATGGTACTTTTGTATTCCGCAGAATGCCATTTGGACTTTGCAATGCACCGGCGACGTTTCAACGTTGCATGATGGCTATCTTTTCAGACATGGTAGAGCGAATCATTGAGGTATTCATGGACGATTTTTCTGTTTTTGGTTCGTCTTTCGATCACTGCTTGAATAACTTATCAAAGGTCCTGGAAAGATGTGTGGAGACAAATTTGGTTCTTAACTGGGAGAAGTGCCATTTTATGGTCAAGGAGGGAATTGTGCTAGGTCATCGGATCTCTTCAAATGGCATTGAGGTAGATAGAGCGAAAGTGGATACAATTGAAAAACTTCCACCGCCGACTTCAGTGAAGGGAGTTCGAAGTTTTTTGGGGCATGCTGGCTTTTATCGTCGATTCATCAAAGACTTCTCCAAGATCTCAAGACCGCTATGTAACCTTCTTGAAAAAGGGGCCGCCTTTGAATTTACCGACGAATGCTTGGAAGCATTTAATGTTCTGAAGGAAAAGTTGGTCACCGCCCCAATAGTGATGCCTCCAGACTGGTCTTTGCCTTTCGAGATTATGAGTGATGCTAGTGATTTTGCAGTTGGTGTAGTTTTGGGGCAGAGAAAGGACAAGTTGTTTCACACCATTTACTATGCAAGCAGAACCCTCAATGATGCACAACTGAATTATGCTACAACAGAGAAGGAATTACGTGCAGTGGTGTTCGCATTTGACAAATTTCGGCCCTATCTCATTGGCAACAAAGTCATAGTCTTTACGGACCACTCGGCACTCAAGTATTTATTGGAAAAGAAAGATGCTAAACCAAGATTGATCCGATGGGTACTATTGCTTCAGGAGTTTGATTTGGAGATTAAAGATAAGAAGGGAACGGAAAACCTGGTAGCCGATCATTTGTCAAGACATGAGAATGAAGAGGAAAAGGAAGACTTAGAGCAGCCCATTGATGACAACTTCCCGGATGAACGGTTGCTAGCAGTGAAAAACCTACCGTGGTTTGCAGACTTTGTCAATTACCTTGCAGGTCATGGCACACCACCCGACTTCACTTATCATCAGAAGAAGAAATTCCTCTCCGATGTGAAATATTACTATTGGGAGGAACCACTCCTCTATCGACACTGCGCAGATCAAATCATCAGACGGTGTGTTCCAGAAGAAGAAATGCATAGCATTCTAATTCATTGCCATACTTTAGAGTGTGGTGGGCATTTTGGGGGCAAGAGGACAGCGGCCAAGGTACTTCAATGTGGATTTTATTGGTCTACATTGTTCAAGGACGCCCATCGCTTTATGCTATCTTGTGATCGTTGTCAACGATCGGGTAACATCTCACGCCGTAATGAAATGCCGCTAACGAACATCATCGAGGTCGAGCGTTTCGACGTGTGGGGGATTGATTTTATGGGGCCCTTCCCTTCATCGTTCAACAACAAATACATCCTCCTCGCGGTTGATTATGTTTCAAAATGGGTAGAAGCAGCCGCGACTCCTACAAACGATGGCAAGGTAGTACTCAAGTTCCTCCACAAGTATATTTTCACACGGTTCGGTACACCGCGGGCTATTATTAGTGACGAGGGCACACACTTCTGCAACAAGCAATTTGAAGCTCTCCTCTTAAGGTATGGTGTGCGACACAGGAGTGTACTCGGTTATCACCCGCAATCCAATTGCCAAGCTGAGATTTCAAACCGGGAGGTTAAGCAAATTCTGGAAAGAACTGTGAGCTGCTCGCGAAAAGATTGGGCACGACGACTTGATGACGCTTTATAGGCATATCGAACGGCATTCAAAACGCCGTTAGGTATGTCCCCGTATCGTCTTGTCTTTGGCAAAGCATGCCACTTACCTGTGGAACTCGAGCATCGAGCACTATGGTCATTGAAGAAGCTAAATATAGACCTAAAAGCCGCAGGAGTCCAACGTGCTCTACACCTTAACGAATTGGAGGAACTTCGTTTGGAATCATATAAGAATGCGAAGATCTACAAAGAAAAGACAAAGGCATGGCATGACAAGCATCTCATTAGGAAAGATATACAACCGGGACAACAGGTGCTATTGTTCAATTCGAGATTGAAGCTCTTTCCCGGGAAGCTGAAATCAAGATAGTCGGGACCATTCACCGTGATCAAGGTTTATCCTCATGGAGCTGTGGAATTGAGCAATAAAGAGGGGGAGTCATTTAAGGTGAACGGACAAAGAGTCAAGACATATGTCACGGGCGAACCAATAGGCCCGACATCAACAACAATTCTTCAAGATACGTGAAGACATCGAGTCAAGCTGGACATTAAACGTAGTGCTTGTCGGGAGGCAACCCGACTGTTAGTGAGTTTTTCTTTCATGTATTTCTTTAGTTTCTATTTCTTAATTTTGTTTATTTTTGCTCCCTTTTCGTTAGTTCTAGTTCGTTTGATTTTAAATTTTTATCTGTTATTTTCAGTTCGTTTTCATATATGACATGTTGGAATTTGATAGTATTTCTAGTTTTGCAGCGAAAAAAAATATAAAAAAAAAAAAACAGAGCTAGCGCCGGTCGTTCGCCCAGATTGGGGCGATCGACCGGCTGGTTGCCTATTTCTGAGAGTTGGCGGTCGTTTGCCCAGATTGGGACGACCGACCGCCTGTGCCACAAAACGCGCGTTTTGCGCAGGGGTTAAAGGGGTTCGTATACTAGTTTTTTTTCCCCCATCTCTTCCATCGACCCTCTCTCTCTCGCAACTCCTCTCCGCCGCACGCCTCCTCATCACAAATTCATCACACCCTCTCTCCCCCGCGCCCCTCTGCCCTGCCATACAGCCGCGCTCCTTACGAGCGCAGCCCCGCCGTTCGTACCTTCGCCGCGTTCCTCACGAGCGCTGCCCCGCCGTTCGCACCTTCGCCGCGTTCCTCACGAGCGCCGCCCCGCCGTTCGCGCTTCGCCGCGCTCTTGCACGAGCGCTGCTCCGCCATTCTTCTCTCTGCGCCATTCTCGCCGTCAACCCACATTTCCTCGCCACGCTCTTCACAAGCGCCGCCACAGTCCGCTCCGCCGCGCCCCTCACTAGCGCCGCGCTCATCTCAGTGAGCGCTACTCCGCATCCGCACAGTGCCCCTCCGCTACTCCGCAACCACATCACAGTGCCGCTGCTCCTCCTCCGCCATCTCAGCGGCGACACTCCCGAGCCCGCTTCGTGCCTTCATTTCACCACCCCTCCGCAGCGCATCCCATATCGCACGGTACTCACCTCCACGTCCCGCGAGCCACCTCTCTAAGCTGGTTATGCTCCCGCTGTGACATAGCCGCGCTACTCGAGGTACCGCTTTGTCGTTGTTTTTTGTGGTTGTCGTTGTGGTTTTGGTTGTGGTTGTGGTTGTGGTTGTGGTTGTGGCCCGCCCTCTGTACTCCCGCGCAACATGCCGCTTAAGCGCAAAGTCCGCGATCCCGCTGCACTCGTCTCGAAGTCTGCACCGTCCATCCAGCAATCTTTCGTCAATCGGCAGGCCGAGCAACTTTATCAACAGTTTGTGAAAGATGGTCAGCTCACGGCCGTTGAATGCGAATTCGCACCTTGCGCCACCTCACCAGATGGACTTTTGGTGGAGCAAATTGAACGGTTAGGCTGGCAACAACTCTGTGTGCAAAAGTGCGCGGCTAACGTAGTAATGGTGCGAGAGTTTTATGCCAATGCACATTACAATCGGCCCGGGAATGTAGTTTTGGTCCGCGGGAAGGACGTCTCCTTTAGTCCGGCCACTATCAGACGCCTATTTGACTTACCGACGGTTGACAATGACGACTTCCATCGAGTCCTGAACCAGGGTGCTGACTATGACCAAATTTGGCAAGAGATGGGCTTTCCCGGAGCCCGATGGACCTATTCGATCAACAATCCGGACCGGCCTGTCAACGTCCCAGCCAATGTCTTCAACCGGTTTGCCCACGCCTAGTTCCACTTCATTCGCCACAACCTCATTCCCACATCGCAGCGCTATGAGATCACCACTGACCGAGTTCTTCTCATGTACTGCATCTGCTCGGGTCGTTCTATCGATGTCGCCACCATCATCAAGGACTCCATTTGCCACCGGGCCAGCCTCGGCAAGAACAAGATCAAGCTGCCGCACGCCATTCTCATCATCTACTTATGCGCTCAGGCGGGCGTACCGATGAGCGACACCGAGATGACTCTTGGGCCTACCAAGTTTGATCACGACAGCCTCATGAGATTCGAGCAGTGGCCCGGCGGTACACCCCAGCCAGACGGGATGGGTTTTGTGCCCTTTCCTGATCGCCCACCCGTGCCACCACCACCGCCTGTTCTCCCTCGGATTTGCCATGCTCCTCCTGTTGGCAATCGGATCTACGGCTCGGCCATTGATGACGTACGTAAGCAGCGCCAAGACCTGCGACGGTCGCGTCGTCAAACGCAGCGTGGGGAGGGGTCTTCTTCAAGCGCGCCTGCTCCCGAGCCCCATTCCTTTGACACTATCGCCACGATGATGGTGCACGGCTTTGAGACGCTCACTTTGGGGCAGGATCGTCTTCTACGGCACGTTTCTGACTTACAGCAACGCCATCTTGACTTGGCACGACACGTGCAGGATCTCGAGACCGCACTCTCGTATCAGCCCGCAGAGCCATTCCTGGCATATCTTCTCGATGCCTATCGCAGCCCATCTCCCGAGAGGACGGTCGACGATTCCGCGGACGCCTGGGGTTCGTGGCCGGAATAGGCATCCTCCCTACGATTCACTAGCGACAGTGCGGACACTGTCTGTCTCAAGTTTGGGGGTGTGCCTTCGCTCATTACCAGCGCGCAGACGAGAGTAGTATCAGTTATCTTATCTTACCTTTTCATTTTAATGTATTGCAGATTTATTTTCTGTCCTTAGGTTTATATTCTGTCATTAGGTTTATTTTTGTATTTTCGGTTATGTAATCACATAAACCTACGTTCTAATGAATTATCCAGTGTTTTCTTAGTTAGTGTATGGCGTGATTCGATGATGAGGACTGGCATGAAGTCGAGTCCTATGCTATGTCGTAAGTCTTCCTCCTTCTGTGAACTTGACATGTTTAGGAAACTTAGAATTTGGTTGTTTCATATTTTGCACGATATTTATCTTCTCCCTGAGTCTGATTGATAAATGTATACGGTAGGAGTCCTTTTTATAACATTTGTTTGAGGTTACTAGAACCCAACCTTGAAGTTGTCGAGGCGAAATCTTAGTGGTAATAACTTGAGAAAATGATTAAGACATTTTTTTGGACCGTTTGAGCTTAAATAGCCTACCTTGTTGCATCCATCATTGCACCCGACTTTGAGCCTATACCCATTGTTATTCAAAATTATACCAAAGTATCAATTAAGCATCCACCAACCGTGTTTCCTTCACATTTACCTTGTTCACCGGGATTTATAGTTCAAAAATATTGTGAGTAGGAGTAATGATGACTTCCAAGCTTAGTTCAACGTGCCCTTAAAGCGACGGATCACCTATGTCTATCATATTCGTGTTAAAAAAATGAAAGAAAAGAAAGAAAGTTCAATTAGGTGTATCCGTCAATTCCAAAACATTCACGGGCAATGTAGACGAAGTTTGGGGGAGGAATCATGTTGGTCAAAAATGGGGTAAATGGAAGTCAAGGGTGTTAACGTCGAAACTTTTGAATCCAGGTGAACTCTTGAGCCTAAAAATATCCTTCGACATACCTTAGCCGAGGCCGTAACATTACAAGCCAATAAAGCCCTTTTGATTCTCAGTTAATTGCCTTCTAAATTAGTGGAGATTAGCGTCAGAGTTGGGCTTATGGTGTTCCTCTTCATTGTGAAAAATTAAGACTCCGAACGCGTGCAAAAGTTAATTAGATAAAAGGGAGAAATAAAGCACACACACACTTCTGAATGACCATTTTCGAGGTAAGCTCAACTTGTTGAAACTATAGTTGGTTGCGAGGGCTTTGATGTAGCAAGGAACTGACAATTGTCCCTGAGAATTATCACATGCCAGGCATTACGGAGAAACAGGATTTCGAGTTAGATACGTAGTCCGTTTTGATTTCAGTTTTAGTTTAATTATTCATTCATTGTTAGGAAAAGAGTCATAAGTCATAAAATCAGAATAATGTTTAATTGTTACTTGAGGACAAGCAACAGTTTAAGTTTGGGGGTGTGATGAGTGAGCAATATACTCACTCATATATCGCACTTTCCATATTGAATTGTTGTAATCTCCTCAAATTTTATGTGTTTTTAACAAGTTTCTTAAGTGTACAGATGAGTTGATAAGAAGCACAGAAATCGAGGCGGAGAAGCACGAAAACAAGGCTTTTTGAAGCAAGGATAAACTCCACAAGCAGAACAAGCGCCGGTCGTTCGCCTAGATTGGGGCGATCGACAGCCCAAAATCAACAAAAATTTGAGTTTATCAAAGTGGGCGCCGGTCGTTCGCCCAACACGAGCCGGTCGACCGCCCAACTTCGCCCAACAAAGGAGAAAGAAACAGAGCGATCGCCGGTCGTTCGCCTCGAACGAGCCGATCGATCGCCCAGCGCTAAATCGAACAAAGTCGATTGGGGCGGTCGTTCGCCGAACCCAGAAGAACGACCGCCGCATCAAAACTTCTCCAGCATAAATTGGGGCGGTCGTTCGCCCAATCCTGAAGAACGACCGCCGAATGACGAACTCCTCCCAGTGCCAATTGGGGCGGTCGTTCGCCCGGATGAGAAGAACGACCGCCAAAGCCTGAGTTTCGCTATCATCAGATGGGGCGGTCGTTCGCCCAAATGAGAAGAACGACCGCCGAAATCGCTGTTTCGAAAACGTTATCGTTTTGTCCATAACTCAACTCCGTTTTGGCCTCAAAAATTAGGTCGAACGAAGAGAACCTATAAATACTAAGGTTATTGGTACGAAAAACATACGGAAGATTTCCAATCTCAGAGATAAAAAGCTAAGGTTTTGTGAGTCTCTCAAGAACGGGAAGAACGTGAAGAACACGAAGAACGCTTCTCAACCGCCACCGTGAAGAGTTTCTTCTACTCCTTTACTGTTCTTTCTCCACCATGAACTCTATGATTCCTGTTATTATTTTCCTATTCATTATGTTCTAGAATTTTTATGCTAAGGCTACGATGTAGCCTAGAACAACATCTGTGTAATTCATAATTTTCTACAATATTAGTCATTGATTCTATGCCTATGTGATTGATTTGATTCATGTTTAATGCTATTATGTGTTTGGCCAACATATGATTAATGTTTAGGGTTCAATTAGAGATTCGAGAGAGGATAATTGAATTGTGCACCAAATTAAATCAACACAAATCGATATTAGATTAGAGATAATTAATACGTTTGTGCGGCTTGATAAATTCTTGTTCTTATTGCTGGTTTGTATATGTGGCTCAAGATTCGAGAGAGCAGAGTCCATTATAGACTTAGGTTCTTAATGCTTGAGAGAGGTTATTGAACAATACATAGAGTAATTTGCCGTCACATAAGAATCATTGATTAATGCAGAAGAAGTTGAATTATGCAATAGTGTGTCTAGGTGAAATCGGATGCCTTAGCCTCGTTAATTTTGATTGAAACCAAAGTAATTTGTGCTGTGTTTTTATTACTTTTATTTTATATTTAAGATTTTATTTCTTTAAATTCTATTATCAACATTTACAATTAATCGTTCGAATAGAGTTAGGATTAAACTAGTTTGGTAATTAGGAAACCAAGTCCTCGTGGGATCGACACTTGATTTACACTTTATTACTTGCCACGGCACGTGCACTTGCGTTGTGTTAGAAAAAGCCTAACAACTAGGCAGCTAGTTTAACCCATCAAGCATGCCGCCCCGTCGCTCAGTAGTTAAAGTCACTCGGGATTTAGAAGCTATGCGTCAAGCCATGGAAAGACAGGCAGAGTATGCTCGCCAATGTGATGAGCGTCACGCTGAAGAGATGAGAAGGAGAGACGAGCAACTGCAGCAGCAGACAGAGCTCATAAATCGCCTCATACAACAATTGGGGCAACAAGGCCCGAGGCCAGATCTTCCAGCCGAAGAACAACCTCCTCCTGTCAATGACCCAATCGCCCCTGAAGTGCCGGCAGATCACAATCCGGCACCAGCAATCCCAGAGCCGCCACAAAATTTGGCACTGATCGAGCCAATGTATGAGAGATTTCGTCGCCAGCAACCTCCAACCTTCGACGGGTATGCGCACCCCTCGATTGCTGAAGACTGGATCAAGCGAATCCAGCGAATCTTTAATTTCATACGATTAAGCGATGAGGGAAAAGTCATGTGTGCAGTAAATCAACTGGTTAAGGGAGCCAGCTATTGGTGGGACTTGGTGGCCCAAACGGAAGACGTCACGACTATGACGTGGGCGCAATTCCTAAAGCTTTATAATGAAAAGTACTTGGGGAAAGCTGTGCGAACCAGAAAGGTGCATGAGTTCATGGATTTGAGGCAAGGGAATTTATCCGTAGCCGAGTACGTCATGAAGTTTGAAGAACTCGCCCGTTTTGCACCAAATGTTGTGCCAACAGATGAGGCCCGGATGAGCAAGTTTTTGCACGGATTGAGACTTCAAATACTTAAGCAAGTTGACTCTGGGGCCACTGGACCCCAAAGCTATGGAGATGCCGTTCAACGGGCTTTACGTCAAGACGGCTAGGATAGGAAGTATGACGGGGAAGCCTATGGGGATCGAGTCGGAGGATCTGAGGCGAAACAAGATAATAGAAATAAAAGTTCTGGACAAGGACAATCCTCTAGCCAACCTGGAAGATTCCAGAGGAACTTCTCTGGACAATCTCAAAATCAAAGTCATGCAGAAGCGAGGGGACATTCAAACCGAGACAACACTAACAGTCAAAACGAAAAACGACCTAGAAAGCATTCGACAAGCGATGTGACTCAGAGGCAGCAACCCCGTCAAGGGGCTCAATACACTAGAATTCAAGATGCAGCCTGTATTAGGTGCGGAAAATTTCACAACGGAGACTGTCGCATACGAAGCAACCAGTGCTATAACTGCGGGAAGGAAGGGCACGACGCAAGGGATTGCCCGAGCCAAACAGGAGCAGAAAGACGAACGGTTAACAATCCAAGACCCAATGCCAGGGTTTACAGTCTTTGCGAAGGAGAAATAGAAGCTGGACCATCCACCACAGCAACAGGTACCATGCTTATCGACTCTAGTGCATTGCACTCTCTTATCGCTACCAATGTAGCAAGTTATATAGACTAGAAGATAGAAGTGTTCTTGCAACCGTTCCATACAGTAGCTCTGGCAGGAGCCTTGTATCACTCTAGATGCGGGCATAGGCCCATGTCGAAAAGAATTAACGATAAGATCTTATACGATATAGTTATAGAAACCATAGTTAAGAGGCAATCGTAGGTATAATCTGACTAAGCTCACATTACGCGGAGATCGAATGACAGCGAACAACTAAGCAATTGATGGAGATAAACTCGAAAAGAGGACATCGAGAAGCAGAAGATTTACCCTACCAAAGAAGCCACCTGGAGACTCGCATTGAGGGAGAAGTTACCCGACATTGCTTTAAGTTTCGAGGACGAAACTTTTGTAAGGGGGAGGAGATTGTCAATCCCGAAAAATTCAATTACGCTTCAAAGGGCAAAACGGTAATTTTTTTAAAAGTTTATCAAGATACCTCTAAGGTGATCGTAATGACTTATTTTGAGTAATGAATGCCCTAAATGACCTTTGAATGGTTGAAATTATTCAACGGCCTGAATTTTCAAAAAGTGCCCAGAATTTTCAAAAATTGCACTTTTGGCCCAAAAATGAAAGTGCTCAAAATCACTCAAGAATTGGTCTTTTGAGACCTAATATCATATTTATTCGTATTTTTAAAGTTGATTAGAAAGTTTGAGGTCATTCCGTCACCTATTTAGGGCAATTTCGGCGAAATATCGTCTTTTCGACGTCAAACGGGAAAAATCCGAAAAAATAGCAAACGGACGCGTAAAATTCTAAATATTTTCAGTATAGCTTATTTTAGTAATATTAGTGGAATATAATTAGATGTTTCCAATAGAGCTTCAAAAATGATAGTTTCTTTAAAGAGGGACTAAAATGCAACAAAACGTATTTATCGGGGGTAAAATGGGAATTTCAGCTTTAAGAACAGCTGTGGCTGAGGCTAGCTCGAATTTTCTGCATGTGAAGGTTGAGTTGTCAACTATTAAGCCCTAAGTTGACCCCATTTTTGGAGCTGTCTCCTTGCATGAAACTTAAGTGACATTTGTCATGAAATTTAGTTAAAACCTAGGCTAAGTTTGATTAAAACAAAATGTGAGAGTGTAAATCCTCATCCACTTCATTCCAAATCCGACCAACAAGTAGAAAAGAGAGAGAAGAGAGTAGAGAGAAAGAAAAACAAAGAAAAGAAGAGAAAGAAGAAGGAAGATAACAAGAGACCAAGAGGAAGCTAAGGTAAAATCCACTTTTAAGCTCAAGTTTTGATATTTCATGGAAATGCATGAGTTGAATATGAAAAATCTTTAGCAAGGTGAAATAAATATTAGAAGATTAAGACTTGATACTGTTTTGGTCATGTGTATAGTCTTGTTAAGGATATAACCTTAAGTTGAGAATGGTTTTGGTATGAATTTTTGGTCATTGATGTTCAAAAGAATAAATTTAGAATGTTCCATCAAAACAGTGTCAAAAATGGAATTTTTAGTTTAGTCCTAAGTGACTCTTTAAGCTTATTTTTCCTTGAAAATAGACTTGTTAATCTTTCCATAGGATCAAGAATCACCCTAAAATGATTTTTCTATAATTAGGAATGATTTTTCAAAGTTTGCTTAAGAATCTGGCTTTTTGGAACTCTTTTGAATAAACTCTTATTTCGGGCTATTTTTGGAATAATTAGAAAACCTTAAACCTAGCAAGCAGTATCTCATTTGAAATATATATGAAATTAATTTCCAAAGCAACTGGTTTCGTGCCAATACGAGCTTTGTACAAGTTTTAGCACTCGTTCTCGTAACAGTCGACGTTTTAGCAAGTTTTAGGATTAATTGTGATGTTTAAGGATATAGTAACGAATTTTTAATATTATGTACTTAATATACGAAGTTTTGTTAAGATCATTATTTTTTCAGAAAATTAGACTTCTTTATCTTCCAACAGGACTAAGAATCACTTAAAAACAATTTTTCTAGAATTAGTTAGAATTTTTCAAAGAAGGGTTAAAAATCTGTCCAAAAGTAGGGAACTCTTTTCAAGATCTGATTTCGGGCTATTTTTCTTAAAAGTATAAAATCTGAAACCTAGCATGCCATGACTCTTTTGAAAGATCCATGAAAATGCTTTCCAATACCGTTGGTTTCATGTCGATACAAGCGTTCTATATGAAATAGTACCGATTCTCGTAACGGTCCACGTTTTGTCAAGTGTTTGTGTGACCAACATAGTTTTTGAGCAAGATAGGGTTCATTAAAATAAGTTTAGGGGTTGAAAAGTCCCCTATAGATGGTTAAAAATCCGTTAGGCCCAATTGAGCCATTTTTCATCCCAAACAAGATATTTAGGCTCGTTTGAACCCGTTTGAGAACTCAAACCAAAAATTTTGATATTTTTGGATATTTAGAGAATTTCTAATCTATAAACATTCTTATTGTTAATGAAATTAAAGCCCGGTATTGTACGAACGACCTTGGAATCAAATCAAAGTTTGCGACCCCCGATTCGGCAACTGTAAGTGGAATCGGCACCTACGACACAAGAACGAAGATGTTTTGCTCATGATTGTTATTGTGTATTTTATGCCTGGGGTTGTAATAATTAATTATCGTCTTGTTTATGTTTTCTTGATATGCTTGATTGTCCGACGATAATTAGATACTAGGCCGAACCCGGGTAAAGATGAAAAGTTTACAACAGATAATGGGTCCAACGCCCTCGTTAATTAAAAAGTTAGATGGGTTTTACCCGCTTAAGCTTACTGAAAATGAATGAGATGCCCCGGACCCGATATTATGATAATTGCCTGGAGTTATGAATGTGGATTAAATATAAGGTTTTAATGCTAAGGCCCGCTCGTGTGGAGCGGGTAAATCTCCGAAAGGACTTTATGTCCCTCGTGAAATAATAAATTACTTGAAGAATGATTACGTGAATAAAACTACATAAAACGTGAAATTATCGATGGCACCGCCAGATACTCCCGATGGCTGACGGTGGTACGTCCCGGCATATGTGTTTGCGGTGAGTTGTCCCCAACACCTATGGAGTTTATGGTCGGGAATTCGGCCCATTCCCGACTGGCGCCTTATGATTGCGGTGGCCATTAGTGGATCCCAGATAAATCTAAATAATGTCAAGAATCTGGATTGAACCAGCTGAGACAAATGTAGAAGCATCAAGAATCTGGATTGAACCAGCTGAGATGTAAACTTAATTAAGAAAGAAAGATATTGTATGTACAATGGTGTTTACCTTAAGTGTAAGGGTTTACTGGTATGGGACAGTTAGATCCTTTTTGTATTTTGCATAATGATATTGTTTCACGTGCATTGCGAATAGGGTAGATAGACTTCCACTTACTGAGTAAAATCTCATTAGGTGTTTCTTGTGTTGTAGACACAGGTACGCGACCGAAAATGGAGTAAGACGGCGGATGAAAGTCGAGAGAGCCGGTGAATGTACATATGGACCTGACCTGTGAATGGCATGGAATGCCGGCACCCAGCATATTTAAGTTATTTTGATTCTCTTGACAGAAAGAGAAAAGTTTTAATTCCGCCGTATTTTTGGACATTAATTATGTATTATGTCTTTTAAAGTCTTAAAATGGTCATGACCATATTGTATAATTATTATTTTCCCATCTTCGAATTTATAATATTCTAAAATGATATATAAGCATGGTTTATGAACGGAAAAAGGGTCGCGGCCCGTTCCGGGCAGGTCATGACACGAGACAACGCTAGGAATACTAAGAAACTGTTTTCTATTGCAGGGATAATTTGGTATGGGACAAATGACCTTTTATATTATTATGTATACTGCTTATTATTTATATTTCTTATGTGATGCATTAATTGTCATGGCACATATCATAGATAGATTCGTCACTTACTGAGTTTAGCAACTCACCAAGTTTCTTGTATTGTAGATACAGGTAAGAAGACGCAAAGCTGAGGAGGAGGTCGAGGATGCTATAACAAGTGTGTGGACTACCTGTGGTGGTTGAAGACTCTCGTGGCTCAATATTTTGTACTGTTGGTTTGTAAATATGAATATATCAAATTAAAGTACTTTAAAGAACAAGAACAACAGTATATATATTTTTTGACACCATTGCGGTAGCATAGTTAAGAAGTGTTTTGGTTATATTGCAGCAACACTGAAGTATAATTAAGAGTTCTTACAATGTTATAGCAATGCTGTAGTAATGTTTTACTAAAAAAAAAAAGTAAGTACGCGCATACACTACTTTCTATAAATTACATTGTGATTGCCAGGTTTAAGTATAAAACTTATATGTACGTAAGCAAGTATGAGTCACGGTCCGTTGAAGCGGGTCGTGACATTATATTTTATATTATAAATAATATAAAATATAAATATTTTTTGTTCTCCGTACTATATTTATAGTCTATTTACGTTACGCGATTTTTATTTTTCTATATTCATCTTTTTATGAAAGGAGTACAATCTAGAAAATAAATAGATAGATGGATAGCTGGATAATAAAGAATAATTTATTTTGAACACTAGATAATAGATATCTTTGACATCCAACTATAGAAAATAAAAACTTATTATAATTTTTTAATGGCAGTTCCGAAAAAACGTACTTCTATCTCAAAAAAAGTTTTCGTAAAAATACGTGGAAAAAGAAAGTATATTGGGCAGCATTGAAAGCCTTTTCTTTAGGCAAATCTCTTTCTACAAGGAATTCAAAAAGTTTTTTTATGCAACAAATAAATAATCAAAGATTGGAATAATCTGAGTTATTTTGATTTGAAAAGCAGTTAGTAGATGATTTGAAAAGCAGTCATTTTATTTTAATAGAAGACTTGGGTGTATGTCAATTAAAACGAAAAACGAAAGGGGGATTACAAAAGTCTTATCCATACCCCGGTGCAATTTTTTGGATCTTCAAAAAAAAAAGGGGACTTTTTAAGTTTCAATAAAATATGAATAATTAAATGAAAGATTAATTATTCAAATTTAATATTAGGATTCCTTTCTCAAACATGTTCATTTTTACGTTTTTCATATATCACAAATCTTTTGATAAGAAAAAAATTTCCGTTCAGATCCAATTAGAATGAACGAGAAACATGACGAATTTTGAACTACTAACTAACTGAGAAGATAGGATAAATAATTAGGAAATCAAATGGGCCTTTTTGGGGATAAAGGGACTTGAACCCTCACGATTTTTAAAGTCGACAGATTTTCCTCTTACTATAAATTTCATTGTTATCGATATTGACATGTAGAATGGGACTCTATCTTTATTCTCGTACGATTAATCAATTCTTCAAAAAATCTATCATATTTTTATGGAAGAAATGATTTGATATCTTTTTTCAACTTAAAATTGATTCACAAGATTTCTTTTAATTTTCATGAAAATTAAAAGAAATACGAATTCTGGTTATAATTAATCATTTGGAGATAGTATTTCAGTACATATATACATTTATTCTTCATCCTTTCTGGAGTTTCGATGGAAGGATTCCTTTACTAACGCAAAGTAGCCAACTCCATTTGTTAGAACAACTTCCATTGAGTCTCTACACCTATCCTTTCTTTTTTTATTATCGCTTTCCGAACCCCTTTTTGTTTTCATAAAAACGGATTTGGCTCAGGATTGCCCATTTTTAATTCCCGGGTTTCTCTGAATTTGAAAGTTATCACTCGGTAGGTTTTCATACCAAGGCTCAATTCAATTAAGTCCGTAGCGTCTACAAATTTCGCCATATCCCCCATTTTCTTTGTGATTAGGATCTCATTATGATAACGTTTTATTTTTTATTCATTTATATTATGATGGGCCTATTGAATTCATTAATTCAATATACAATATTGATCGATACATATCACATATATAGTATACTTAGTAATACTATAATTATATATATATAATATTCTGACGCCTATATTATAATTCTACTTAATACATATATTAAGAATATCTTTTATTTTTCTCTATTTATATCGTTTTTAGCGTGCAATTTTGAATACTTGAACGGTCGATTCTTTTGTTTTCGTCTTAGCTCTTATCTTTCCGAACTAAAAAAAAACTAAAAGGAAATTTAATAAATATTAAAATTATAATGTATATAATATGTATTAATTATACATTAATATATTTAAAATCTTATAGAATAAGATTCTAATTAAATTAGAAAGAAGGTTATAGTAATAGTAATTTAATTGATTATTTAATTATATTATAATTCTATTATTAATTATAAATTAGTTTATGTCAATTATGTAATAAAACTGTAATCAAATTAGTAGTTTATTTTAATAGTAATAAAAAATTTTATTACTAAAAGAACTAGAATTTAGATTAGTAAAGATAGAATAGTCATAAAAAAAATAATTTTGAATTCAAAAAAAACTCTTACTATTTCATTAAGCTAATAAAGATATTGATTATTGATAATCATATATTTGGTATCATAAATAGATCGAAATTATATATTGCTAGATTTAATATAGCAATTAATATGTTCTAGAATATTCAAATATCGAATATTTATTTATGTATTTCATATTATATATATATAATATATTCATTTTAATTGTGAAGAGTTAAGAACGAATAGTTAATATCTAAAATTCCAGTAATTTATTAAATTCCTATGTGTGTAGAATTTATGTTATGGGAGCTCGCTTAGCTCAGAGGTTAGAGCATCGCATTTGTAATGCGATGGTCATCAGTTCGACTCCGATAGCTGGCTTTTATCCATATGTTTGATTTTTCTTTTTTCCAGAGTTGATAATGTGAAATCAAAGAAATTGAAAAGGCTTGTTCCCCCTTTCCCAAAGGGCATCCATCTATTATCTCATAAGAACTTCCAATTATAAAAAGAGTTTGATCTATGTAGACCAATTAAGAAAAGAACCCTTAATTCTTTTTTATATTCTTATTATTTTCTTATATTATTTAAGATTTTAAATTTCTACTACAAATTATTTATAATATATTAAGGCCAGGATATTGATATAATTCATCTAATTATTCTTTCGAATTCTTCTTTGTAGTACAATATAATAATTCAATAAATTTTGATTAATTTATCATTTAATTTTATTTAATTTCAAATTTATATGCTATTTTTTATTTTTGTATTTATCATTTAGTTTAGTTTAATTTCATTTAGGCTTATGCAACTTTATAAGGAGTCTTTATGTTGCATTACAGAGAGCCTTGTTTCAAAAAAATACGTCATATGGGGGCTTTACCGGGACTAACTACTAAAAAGCCTAGAGTCGGAAACGATCTTAGAAACCAATTACGCTCCGGTAAAAAATCTCAATATCGTATTCGTTTAGAAGAAAAACAAAAATTGCGCTTTCATTATGGTCTTACAGAACAACAATTACTCAAATACGTTCATATTACCGGAAAAGCAAAAGGGTCCACAAGTCAAGTTTTACTACAATTACTTGAAATGTGGTTGGATAATATCCTTTTTCGATTAGCTATGGCTTCGACTATGCCTCAAGCCCGCCAATTGGTTAACCATAGACATATTTTAGTTAATGGAGGTATAGTAGATATACCAAGTTATCACTGCAAACCCCGAGATATTATTACAGTAAGAGATGAACAAAAATCTAAGTCTTTGGTTCAAAATTATCTTGATTCATCCTTCCGTGAGGAATTGCCAAAACATTTGAGTCTTCACCCATTCCAATATAAAGGATCAGTCAATAAAATACTAGATAGTAAATGGGTCGGTTTGAAAATAAATGAATTGCTAGTTGTGGAATATTATTCTCGTCAGACTTAAACCTAGCTAAAAAAAGAAGGATTCGGACAATTTTGCCCTCCCTCTCACCCATATAAAAAGACTCGAGATAAGGGAGTTTATCTGGGTATTTTTTCCCATTCGTGTATCATAGGTTGATAGGGAGATCTTCATTCCTTTCATTCCTTGTTCATTCTTTCTAGTATTTTACATACCACAGAAGTTGGGATTTAGAAATAGTGAAAACATATCAACGAAAGTCCTAACTGTTGGAATAAAGGTGTCCATTATTATTGTTATGATATATTATATTGCGGTCAATAACAAAAACAAATTAGGTGCAAGGGTACGGAAAGAGAGGGATTCGAACCCTCAGTAAACAAAAGCCTACATAGCAGTTCCAATGTTGCGCCTTGAACCACTCGGCCATCTCTCCTACTGTAACGACCCAGAATATAGTACTACGAAAATATAATAAAAGATTATAAATAACAATAATCTATAACGATATAAGCATTCGATATCCCAAAAATACGGTTAAATTTGAACTTTTTACACAATAATAATAATAATAAATACATTTTAACTCCTAAGCACGGGTTCCCAACCGTGACCCCATAATCATCAAAATTAGGTTTCGTATGAGGATTTGTCAAAATGAGTTTAGGACTTAAAAACTTTTGTCATCGGATAGCCGACGGTCCATACGACGCCCACAAGGTCGAACCCGTATGCTCCCGCCGTCTTCCTTCATTGCCGCCTAGCCTTCGATCTTCCCCTTTAACTTACCTGCAACACGAGCACACTAGTGAGCTAATAGCCCAATAAGTGGATTAGGGACATAAGTAATAACATTCATCACAAAGTCAATAAATCATAAATATCACAATAGAAAGTCCCTATTGAAGAATCAAGTTACGAATCCAACAGTTGCAACCCGAGTCATAGATTCAATCCACCTCAGGTTTTACTTTAAGACTTTACATTACGATCTTACTTTACCAAATATACGTGTGCACGCGGCTTATTAATTTAAAGGATTCTTACTTAACATTCATTGGGCCCGTCGGCCATTCTGAAACCTTTTGCGGCCAATGGCCCCGTCGGGCCGTTTCGGAATTGATTTCACAATCGCCCCGTCGGGCTATTTCAGGACTTGAAACAATATTGGGCCCCTTGGGCCGTCCCGTCCAATTTATATTCTCATGGGAACATCGTCTCCCTTCGGGCCTCTTTGCCCTTTCCGAAACCTTTCGCGACCAATGACCCCGTCGGGTCGTTTCGGAATTATTAACTTTAACTTGCCCGGTCGGGCCGATCCGGATCATTAAACAACATAAGGTGAGGAAGGCATCCGCTAACCTCCTCTGAGCCCCTCGGGCCGTTCCGAGACCTTTTTCGGCCAATGGCTCCGTCGGGCCGTCTCAGAATGAATCTCACAAATGCCTCGTCGGGCCTATCGAGAAACAAGTGAGCTATTTCTTTGCAAAATTGTGCTCAATTTCATATGTGGCAATTTCGCCAAGATATCTTCTTTAGTTGGGGAAAGAATCCGCACGAATCGAATTTTTTGAGGAACATATCGAGAGAGAATTGGATTCGGTTAGACAATGTGTGGTTGGAAAACAAGGATCGGTTTTTTAGTAAGGTACGGAATGTATCGTCAAATATTTAATATGATTCCACAAGATCTAGTTTCGTTCAAGTAACGAATTATAGCCAATTGAAAGGATCTTCTGATCGACCCAGAGATCGTTTTGATTCCATTAGTATTGAGGATTCAGAATATCACACATTGATCAATCAAAGAGAGATTCAACTACTAAAAGAAAGATCGATTCTTTGGGATCCTTCCTTTCTTCAAACAGAACGAACAGAGATAGAATCAGACCGATTTCCTAAATGTCTTTCTGGATATTCCTTAATGTCCTGGCTATTCACGGAACATGAGAAGCAGATGAATAAACATGAGAACCAATTCCTCAATCATCTGCTTCTGGAAGAAATCGAAGAATTTCTTGGGAATCCGACAAGATCCATTCATTCTTTTTTCTCTGACAGATGGTCAGAACTTCATCTGGGTTCGAATCCTACTGAGACGTCCACTAGAGATCAGAAATTGTTGAAGAAAGAACAAGATGTTTCTTTTATCCCTTCCAGGCGATCGGAAAATAAAGAAATAGTTAATATATTCAAGATAATTACGTATTTACAAAATACCGTCTCAATTCATCCAATTTTATCAGATCCGGGATGTGATATGGTTCCGAAGGATGAACTGGATATGGACAGTTCCAATAAGATTTCATTCTTGAACAAAAATCCATTTTTTATTTATTTCATCTATTCCATGATCGGAAAGGGAAGGGGGGGTGGTGGTTACACGTTACACCACGATTTTGAATCAGAAGAGAGATTTCAAGAAATGGCAGATCTATTCACTCTATCAATAACCGAGCCGGGTCTGGTGTATCATAAGGGATTTGCTCTTTCTATTGATTCCTACAGATTGGATCAAAAATAATTCTTGAATGAGGTATTCAACTCTAGGAATGAAACGAAAAAGAAATCTTTATTGGTTCTACCTCCTATTTTTTATGAAGAAAATGAATCTTTTTATCGAAGGATCAGAAAAAAAAAATAGGTCCGGACCTCCTGCGGGAATGATTTGGAAGATCCAAAACAAAAAAATAGTGGTATTTTCTAGCAACATAGTGGAGGCAGTCAATCAATATAGATTGATCCGAAATCTAATTCAAATCCAATATAGCACCTATGGGCACATAAGAAATGTATTGAATCGATTCTTTTTAATGAATAGATCCGATCGGAACTTCGAATATGGAATTCAAAGGGATCAAATAGGAAATGATACTCTGAATCATAGAACTATAATGAAATATACAATCAACCTATATTTATCAAATTTGAAAAAGAGTCAGAAGAAATGGTTCGATCCTCTTATTTTTATTTCTCGAACCGAGAGATCCATAAATCGGGATCCTAATGCATATAGATACAAATGGTCCAATGGGAGCAAGAATTTACAGAAACATTTGGAACATTTCATTTCTGAGCAGAAGAGCTGTTTTCATTTTCAAGTAGTGTTCGATCGATTATGTATTAATCAATATTCGATTGATTGGTCTGAGGTTATCGACAAAAAAGATTTGTCTAAGCCACTTCCTTTCTTTTTGTCCAAGTTACTTCTTTTTTTGTCCAAGTTTCTTCTCTTTTTGTCTAACTCACTTCCTTTTTTCTTTGTGAGTTAGACTAAGGATTGAATTGAAGTTTTAATTTCAATTTATTGAAATAAAAAACTAAGGATTTATGTTGGATAGACACTATATATATAATCTACATATAGACTAAAAGGTATAGACGGACGAATAAATTAAACAAATAAAGTATAAAAAACCTCGTTTATTCAATTAATATCAATCAATATAAGTAAGTAAAAAAGGAAAGATAAACCCTTTGCTTTTTTTCTTTCTTCATAGAATTTCGCTGAAAAGCGCCCATTGACATGAAAATAGACTTTATCGTTATAAAAGATGACATTATGTAGGAGAAAAAAAAAAAGCAAAGAAAAGATTATACAAAACTCTATACAAATCACCCACATTCCCTTTAATTAATTTATATATATATATATATATATTTCGTTAATTGAATTTTGATTGGTGATTAAGGCGAAGTTCCATAAAAACACCCGCCTTCTTTGAAATATCATGAATAGTTCCCGTAGGCTGAGCCCCTTTTTCAAGAAAATATAGAATAACAGGGTCATTTAAATAGGTTTGATTCTTTATCAGATCATAAAAACCTACCTTACGAAGAGCTCTTCCTTCTCTTTGGGATCGAGCATCAATTGCAACAATTCAATAAATGGCTCATTGGGATAGATGTAAATAATCCCCCACTTTCCCGAGAAACGTATAAGAAGTTTTCTCCTCGTACGGCTCAAGAAAATTCAAGTTATTTTGATGTATAAAATCTTAATGTCAAATATATCCCTAAAATAATCAAATGAATTAGACCAAGAATTTTCTTTCTTTTTCTTTATCATCATATGCTTGAAATACTTGTTTCTTATTCTTTCCCCAACCAAACAAATTATTCGTATTTGTAATTTGCACTCTCATAACTCAAGTTGGATAATTCCAAAAGGAAACCCTTATACGCATTTCGTTTATTGAGCAGTCTCTAATCCCCTTTCTTTTTATCTGTTTTCTTTCGAATCTATTTTGATTCTTCATAGTTCTCGTAGTTGAGACAATTGAAAATGGTATTTCCTTGTTCTAGGATCCTTTATCTTTCTTTGCCTTGAATCATTGGGTTTAGACATTACTTCAGTGATCTTTAATCGTTTCAGTTTCAATCAAAATGGCAGCAACATACCATTTATCGTGATTTCTTTCGATCACAAAATCATATGAATGATTGATTCCTGTGAAATCAATTTTTGATTTGATCGAAAGTGTTTTCCAAATTCCAAAAAATTTTACTTTCGAATTTTAGACTTCCTTGAATTGGATCCTTTCGATTTCTATATCGAAAATATACTTAATAAAGTTATCCTAGTTTATTAATTGATACTAACCCTAGATTCTTGCCTCCGATAAACGAATCAATATGTTCTGGTCGAGCTCCATCCTGTACAATATAGTTTCCATCACAACCCCTCCAAATGCGATCATGGTCAACGAACCGTCAGCCAATCCGAGATCAAGTTTTAAGCTAGTTTAGTTTATAATTTTTATGTGTTTATTAGAGTCACTTTATTGTAACTTTGTTATTTTTGAGCTTTCTTATGTTTATTGACATTTTTAGAGGGTTAGGAACAAGTTTGGTTGAGGGTTGTGCGGGAGATTTTCAACAAAATACAGCGGAATACGACCGAGTGCATCCGAGTGTACTACAGCGTGCATCAGGCGCGTGTTAGAGTGCCTCAGGCAGAGCCATGGCCGACCGATCGCCCCATGCCCACGATCGATCGGCTCTTAAAACAAATTTTGGCTATCGATCGGCCAAATTTCGCGACCGACTATTGAGTACCGAAATTAATATTTTGACGCGTTTTTGTAGTATTTTCAGTAGTTTCCAAAATTATTTAGGTTTATTTCGAATTTTTAATTATTTTAGTTTCTAAATTAGGTTTGTAAACATTAAGCCTATTTAAAGGCTATTATCAATGAAAGATAGAGACCACGTTTATTCAAAATTTGTGAGAACTCTCTCTTTGGTTCTTAGAACCTCAATCTATCGAACTTATCAAGATTGATAATCTTGTGGCGTTCAACCGACTTATCGAACGGTAATTCCGCGACCGTTTGTGGCGTCAATCGATCCCCGACTTATCAACGACTATTCCACATCCTTTGTGGCATCAATTCAAGCATCCTAATCGAGTCTTTTGATGGGATTTCTATCAAGTTCGTGTCGCCCAACAAGAAAACGATCGTCAACCCGGTTCTCGCTACGAGGATCGTATCAATTGGTATCAGAGCTTTGGCCTTTTCCTGTTGGTTTTTCATTTATATTGAGTCCTTGTTTCGTGTCAATTTAGAGTTTAAAAAAAAACACAGATCTTGTGTTCTTGTTTGTTCTTGTTGGTTCTTGAATTTTCTCTCATTGTGTTCTTGAACCATTCTTGTTTCGTTAAAGTAGTCTTCGCCTTAGGGTTTTTCTTTGCAAATTTTCGTTCTTAGTCATAAAAAAGAAAAAAAATTCTGCGTTCTTGTTTTTTTTTTTGTTGAATTCTTCGTTGTTCTTAATTGTGTTAACCTAGGGTTTCAATTGGGGGTTATGGTTTTGTGATTGATTTCTTGGGGTTTTCTTGTCATTAAATTGGGGATTTTTGTTTCTTGAGTTCAGTTTCTTGATTCTTGACTGAATCTTGAAAGAGTTCTTGTTCGTTCTTTATCGAGTCTTGTTTCTTGTGTCATTGAGTCTTGTTCTTGAGTCTTTTTCTTGTTTCTTGTTATTGTCTTGGAGTCTTGTACAAAAAAAAAAAGAGAGGCAAAATATTGCTGAGAACTAAGAGAGAATTTGTGTGATGAAAAAACAAAGGCAATACTTGTAAGGTTCTTTGGAGAGAAAAGCCAAATCATATGTGAAATATGAGTGTTGAGTGAAACACGTGAGGGAGTGAGATTGTGAGGTCCACATTTTCTGTCTAACCGTCTTTGCAGGACCATGTTTTACACCGAAGTTGGTCGAGACCACCGCTACCATACGTACATCAATTTGAAGCTTCCAACTCTCTATGGACGGTGCTGCTATAGGGAGTACCTTAAGTGGGAAGATACGGTAGAGTGTATGTTCGATGGTAACTCCTACTCCGAACGAGACAAAGTAAAATTTGCCGCTAGAACATTCGATGACGATGCCTATGATTGGTGGGATGATTTAAAGACAATTCGGTGTTTCTATGGTGAGAGGCCAATCGACACATGGTATAACATGAAGGTTGCAATGCGGAAACAATTTCGCCAAAACGACTACTATGTACGTCAAGACAATGATACCGTGGTTGGATCTCAAGTGAAGGAGCAATGTTGCCCTAAGTTAGCTCACCTCAACAAGAAGCTAGCCAATCTTCAAGATCAAGCAGCAAATATAATATCTCTTCTATCAAAATTGGAAGAGTTAAGTCCTCCACCTAACGAAGTTAGCAGCATCAACGTGAAGACTCCCGAGAAAGAAGAATCCTTGGAGCCGGAACAAGTAGAGACTCCAAAGGTCGATGAGACCTTGACAGAGCATGCAGCGAGTTCGAAGGTTGAAGAGTCCATGTCAGAAATCATGGAGATTCACGAAGAGGAAGGAGTGAAGTCGAAGGACTTTGATGAAGAAATCTTAATCGGAGAAGATGATGTCTCAAGTCAAATTGAGGTTGTCTCATTTTCTTTATTTAATGATGTAACTTCCAACCTTTTTGTAATTTCAAAGTTTATACAATTGTATGGTGTGTGCTTGAGAGAAGAAAATAAGCTCTTCAAGGTGAAAAAAGAGAGTGAAGGTGGAAGAAAAAGAAAGATCGAACTGATGGGAAGTAAGAAGAGAAAGAAAAAAAGAAACGGAAGGAGAGTGAGGGAGAAATGGGTTGTTCTTGCTATTTTACAGGTCACCATGGCTCGGATTTGAGGGCAAATCCTTTTGAAGAGGAGGAGTATGATGCGATCATGGTCAACGAACCGTCAGCCAATCCGAGATCAAGTTTTAAGCTAGTTTAGTTTAGAGTTTTTATGTGTTTATTAGAGTCACTTTATTGTAACTTTGTTATTTTTGAGCTTTCTTATTAACAAGTTTGGTCGAGGGTTGTTCGGGAGATTTTCAACAAAATGTGGTGGAATGTGACCGAGCGCATCCAAGTGTGCTACGACGTGCATCAGGCGCGTGTCAGAGTGCCTCAGGCAGAGCCATGGCCGACCGATCACCCCATGGCCGCGATCGATCGGCTCTCAGGACAAATTTTGGAGATTGATTGGCCAAATTTTGCGACTGATCGCCCGAATACGCTGTTGAGTACCGAAATTAATATTTTGACGCGTTTTTGGAGTATTTTCAGTAGTTTCCGAAATTATTTAGGTTTATTTTGAATTTTTAATTATTTTAGTTTCTAAATTAGGTTTGTAAACATTAAGCCTATTTGAAGGCTATTATCAATGAAAGCTAGAGACCACGTTTATTCAAAATTTGTGAGAACTCTCTCTTTGGTTCATGGAACCTCAATCTATCGAACTTATCAAGATCGATAATCTTGTGGCGTTCAACCGACTTATCGAACGGTAATTCCGCGACCGTTTGTGGCGTCAATCGATCCTCGACTTATCAATGGCTATTCCGCATCCGTTGTGGCGTCAATTCAAGCACTAATCAAGTCTTTTGACGTGATTTCTATCCAGTTCGTGTCGTCCAACAAGAAAACAATCGTCAACCCGGTTCTCGTTATGGTGGAACAGAACAAACGATGTCGAGACAAAAGCACTTTCATTCCTATATAATTCCTATATAATATAAAAATGGTAGGTGTAAGAATTCACAGCGGATTGTGTCCTTCAAGTCGCACGTTGCTTTCTACCACATCATTTTAAACGAAGTTTTACAATAAAATTTCTTTAGTTTGGAACCGGTATGTAATTGATTCCATTATGGAATCATGAACAGTCATTGGTTCGGTCAGTACCTAGTAATCTATATTTTATTTTTTCCTTCTATACTATCTTCTATCATTAAATAGAGTTTTAACAATTTTTCTCAAAATCCACTAATAAACTCAGCCAAAAGCTGTAGTAGATAATTTTTATTATTTACACTTTTGCCCCAAATCTTGAAAAAGTTTGAATTTTAGTCCTTCTGAGAAATCCAATAATGTTTCTCGACTACTTTGACCAAATATTTTTTTATAAATCACTTTTTTATATTAAAATAAGGTCTTTCTAAAAGTTTCATAATTTTTTGGCACTTAAAACTATTTTTTTCGTATTTTACGGTTTCGCTCGATTTTGCTAAAATCTCCTCTGTACAGGTTCGTTTGATATTTAGCTTTGACTTATCCAAATAAACTTTAATTCAAAACATGTTTTTTCAAACGAGTTCATTTTCTTATACAATCTAAAAGTTGGGTCAAAATATAATTTCCTAAAAGTTTGGGGGCATATTTGCAATTATTCATTTCTTGCTTTTTTTTCGTCCTCTATAAATATTCATGTGATAATACTTGCCACGACTTGACTTTAGAAATTCTTGATCAGAGTCAGAGGTCATCCCGATGCAATCGCGGTAAAACCCAAGGGTTCAGCTCGATTAGGGTTTTGAGTCAAATTTAAATGAAATGTTCCTAAATAAATCTGGAATCATAATGGAAGAGTGGAATTGGATATTTTATTTAACTATAATATCGTCTTTACATTTGAGATGCGAGGTACAACATTCAGACCTTGACCGTTCTTTACAAATGTTACAAAACGCGAGACCGGGGGTAATATTTATAAATTTTAGGGTGTGGTGATGAGGACTGTGAGAAAGTTATTGACAAGAATATGATTAATACTAAAATTGTCAGATTTCACTACTCTAATAAACAAATATGTGTAGCGTTCGATATTTTTGGGTTAGTTAATCAACCTTTTCTTCCAAGAGATGTGCATATTGCTTTTTTTTTTTTAATAGTAATTTCAATGTTTGAAAGAATTTTTAACGGCCTTGCGCATTGAATACTAGAGCGCAAGGTAAGAGTCTTGTATAATGAATGGGTTGTCAAATCTTTAAAAAGAAAATGCTATAGCGATTTTTCCCATCTAAAGTTAATCACATTTGAAGATGTAATTCCCTTTTTATTGTTACAGATGTAATTCATTTTTTTTATATATATTTATAAATTTTTAGGATGCGATGATGGGAACTGTGAGAGAAGTTATTGACAAGAATATGATGAATACTAAAATATTCGGATTTTACTACTCTTATAAACAAATAGGTATAGTGTTCGACATCTTTAGGTTAGTTAATCAACCTTCATGAGATGTGTATATTGTATTTTTTTCTTATAGTGTTTGTGTTTATTGTCGTTAACTTCTCATTTTTTTTCAAATGAACTTCCCTTTTATTGTTACATACGTGACTCGTTTTTTTTATTTTTTTATTTTTCATGTTTATCAATTTTTAGGGTGAGGTGATAGAGACTTTGAGAGAATTATTGACAAGAATAATATAAATACTAAAATAGCCGGATTTTACTACTCTGATAAACAAATATGTGCGGTGTTCGACATATTTGGGTTAGTTAATCATCCTTTTCTTACAAGAGATGTGTATATTGCATTTTTTTCTAATACTATTTGTGTTTATTGTCTTTAACCGCTTTTCTCGTATTTTTCTAATATAATTCACTTTTATTGTTACAGTTGTAAGTCATTTTTTTATATTTATAATTAATTAGGGTGCGGTGATCGGGACTTTGAGAGACGTTATTGATAAAAATATGATCAATACTAAAATAGTAAGATTTAACTACTCATAAAAATAAAGATGTGCAGTGTTCGATATCTTTGGGTTAGTTAATCAACATTTTCTTACAAGCGATGTGTATTAGAGCGCAAGGGAAGGATCTTTTACGATGGATGGGTTGTCAAATTTCAATAAAAAAAATACTTTAGCGATTTTCTCCAACCAAATCTAAATACCCATAAAATCGATGGAATTCCCTTTTATTGTTACATATATAATTCGTTTATTTTTTATATGTTTATAAATTTTTAGGGTACGGTGATGGGAAATTTGAGAGAAGTTATTGACTTGAATATGATAGTTAGTCAATTTTTTCTTGTAAGAGTTGTGTATATTCCATTTTTTTCTAGTAGTATTTGTGTTTATTGCCGTTAACGGCCTTTCTCATTTTTTTAAATGTAGATGTAATTTAGTTTTTTTTATATTTATAAATTTTTAGGGTGTGGTGATGGGGACTTTCAGAGAAGTTATTGACAAGAATATGATGAGTACTAAAATAGTCAGATTTAACAACTCTGATAAACAAAGATGTGTAGTACTCGACATCTTTGGGTTAATTAATCAACCTTTGCTTTCAAAAGATGAGCATATTGCATTTTTTTCTAGTAGTATTTTCGTTTATTGTTTTTAACGGACTTTTCCTTCTTTTTTTTTATGTAACTCCTTTTTATTGTTACAGATGTAATTCATTTTTTTTTATATATTTATAAATTCTTAGGGTGCGGTGATGGGGACTTCAAGAGAAGTTATTGACAAGAATATGATGAATAATAAAATTATTAGATTGCACTTCTCTGTTATACATAGATGTGCAGTGTTCAATATCATTGGGTTAGTTAATTGACATTTTCTTGCAAAGGATGTGTTTATTGTATTTTTCTCTTATAGTATTTATGTTCATTCTCTTATGTAATTCCCTTTTATTGTTACTGATGTAATTCATTATTTTTTAATATTTATAAATTTTAAGAGTGCGGTGATGGGGACTTTGAGAGAAGTAATTGACAAGAATATGATCAATACTAAATAGTCAGATTTCACTACTCTGTTAAACAAAGATGTGCAGTGTTCGACATCTTTGGGTTAGTTTATCAACATATTCTAGCAAGAAATGTGTATATTGCATTTTTTCTCTAATAATATTTGTGTTTTTTTATCTTTAATGGCCTTTCTCTTTTTTTCTCGTGTAATTGCCTTTTATTGTTACAGATGTTGTAATGACCTAAACCAAGACCACATTAATAAGTATTTAATTTCTATATCTGAGACAAAATTTCTTGTGTTGTTATCTCGATTACGATTATTTTGAGAGCAATTGGCTAGTTTCGTCAAATCTAGCAAACTTTGAAAAAATGTAATTAGTAATGCAAATATCAATATTATTGCATTTTCGAACTTTTGGACTAGTTAGGAATTGATTTTTCAACTTGATTGTGATATTAAAATTCTTAACTTTTCAAGTTCAATTAGTCAGTGCAAATTCATTATTTTTGAAAAATTGTACCAATTAATTAATGGGTGAAGTAGGCTAATACCCAAAATTTATATAACAATAAAAATAAATACCCAAACTTTTAAAGTAATTAAGTTTCTAGTCAAGTTGTGAATTACTTGCACATGCTTTTAGTAACAAAGTTAATTACCACCACATATCACTGTATAAGTAATTGCATCATTTGGGTAATTGGTTACATTTTCCAAAAGATTGAGTAATAACTTACATTAAGTTTTAAAAATTGGGTACCACTATAATTTCTCTTAATTAATTTATTTGACCAATTTGGCCCAATTCTGAAAAGCCCAATTGAACCTAGGGCTTAATGTTTTTCCTCACTCTCCTATTCCCTTTCCATTATCTCTCTCTCTCTCTCCCGCCCTCTCGTTCACTCCCCACAGCCAGCCACCAGCACCGGCCAATCCACCTCCCACGCGCGATGCCACCACCATTACGGTGGCGACTTGCGTCACCTCTTCACTGCATGGGAAGCCCGCTGGTCGCCCCTTCGTGCGTCACTCTGCCTGACCCCGACAACCCCAGCACCTTGCAATTCCGCGCACCAAGCAGCCGCGCTTCCCTACGCCTGAGCTCACCCAGCCCCTGCGCCCCTCCAGCGCGACCCCGATGTCTCCCCCCCAGCCCACGCCGGTAGCAAACCGCCGATGCTCGCCTCTCCGCGCGTTTCCTTTGCCCTTGCATGACGTCGATGTGCACGAGCCATTCATGCCTGCCCAGCCCTATTTGCGCACCTCGACTTCGGCGGACCAGCGAGCTTCAGCCCCTGCTCGCGTCGACGCCTTACGCCACCTTTCTCTGCGCGAGACTCTGCGTACGCATATGACTCCGCGCGCCACCTCAGCGCTGCCGCCTCGCGACCCGGCGAGTCCGTACCTCCTCACGCCGCGAGCACCTAGCCACGCTAGCGTCGACCTCGTGCTCCCTACTTCTTACCTTCGCGAGCAGCTTCTTCACCTATGTGAGCTTAGCTCGAGCGCCCACCGCTCCATAGCCGCGACCTCTCGTCGCAATGCTGGTTCGCGCCGTCGTCTCGCACGTGACTCACCACACCCGCGAACCACAATGAGCCACCGTTGCTTACATTAGGTGAGCTTTGAGCTCGAAACGAGATTTTATATTATTTTTATCACGTCTTAACCTCGTAGTATTTGGCGATTTGTGACAAATTTATTCGTATTCAATATTGAGTAGTTGTGATTCTGTGATTTAATGGTTTTACTTATGGTTTATTGATGTTGAGTTTGAATTATGATCGTTTGGGCTTTAGTGCATAAATATTTGGGTTGGTTAATTTGTGGTAAAGCTCAAAAACGTTTTGATAAAGCATCGTCTTTAAGTTTAGGAGCGACCGCAGCGATTTTAGCATTGGTCGTATTTTGAAATTTAAGATTTTGCCAAATTGATACGCATGTAGTCATCATATTTTGCACAAATTCTTGTTTTATATTTGTGGTCCAATGGCTTGATACATTAGAAGATTTCATGCTTTACCGAAATCTCAATTTGAAACTAGCGTTGCAATATATAGAGCGGACGTGCTTATGGGGGTTTTAATAAACTGTTAACTTGATCGATTTGGAGTCCTTGGTGAATTTGAATCGAGTCTTATTTTTGAAAGGCTTGCGTTTATGTTGGGTTCTTTGTCTTGGGCTATCTAGTTGCGTGGGATTTGTGTTGGGGTTATTCCGGCTTGATAAACTATTTGGTGGGTCTTATTCAAATACTCGTGAAATTTATGCTTGAAAAGATTATCGTTGGAAAAACTTTATTTATGTGCGATTGTAATTGCGAAGGCTTTCTAGTAAATTGTCTAGTGGATATGTCGTGTGAGAATTTAAATTTCCACTCGAGTTGTGGTTTAAAGTATTGCGGCAAATGTACTAATTTGAGTTTACATGTTTGTATAGGCTTGGTGCTTTATTATGTTTTGTGGCTGTGTTGGACTTGGTAATTCGAGTGTTTTGGCATTTTGAAGCTTTGTGAATTTGCGTCATTTTGAAAATCTAAAACCCACCAAGAAGTGTCGTATTTAATATATGACCCGAGCAGGTAGCGAAGTAATGGAAGTTTCCATTTTGTAAATGTGTTGTAAAAATTCGAGTGCATTTCAATAAATATCTTAATTGGCAAGAGATTGAGAATTTTCTTAAAATAAGAAAATTAAGAACAAGAAAATTGTGTGATCTTAAGGATTTAGTTTTGTGCGAGCCTTGGTTGTTGGATTGTATTTTTGTAAACATACCCCATTGAGCTTGAAACGAGTATCGAGTCGCGGGTCCGAGCGTTTCGCGTCATGCTTTTGTTTAAGTTCAAAACTTGATTCGATTTCTTTTGTTCTTGCAAATTGTGTAGGAACATCAATGATGCAAGTTTGGACGCTCGACCCTTCACCGTCTTATATCAAAGGTATAAGCGGGCAGCAAAAGGCGATTTTCGGTTTATGAGAACCAATGATGACTTGGAAGTTGATTTGATTTCAAATGTATCATTATCGCGTTCTTTGTATGGAATCCGAGCCATCGATGCCCGGTATTGAATTATGATTATGTTTTGAAATTAATTGTGATAATTGTGAAATTGTTTGTGTTGTTGTGGTTGAACAGATTGTGACCGAAATTACTTCGGTGTTAGGTTGAAATTAGGTGTAGGCTTAGGCCGGGATATCCGAAAAACAGGGAAAACTCTGTCAGATTTTTGGCTCGAAGTTTAGATACTTAGTAAAACTAAGTCGAAAACTAATTAGATTAAAGAATCCCTTTCTCGTCTAGTTAAATCAACAATAGACTCGTTGACTATGGGATTGACGGATAAAGCTAAGTCACTGACGAACGGGACGAGGATACTTCAAACTTACAATTTTGATATGTCGTTTGTCCGCTCATGATTAAAGACCTGCTTTGAGTAGTCCATCAACCCTTAGAGCAATTCTTTGAATTATGTCCTTTAGAAAGTGGCTTTTGACCCTATTACTCGCGTATTGGACAGATTTGTCGTACGAAGGGTTTCAAGGGAGGACGCCACTAGGAGAGAGCCGCGAGGACCGAGGCAAGAGGCTTAGGACCTTAGGTAAGTGGATCTCCACTTTGACACGAGTATACTTTACCATGCTTGAATTAATTGTGTATGTGCTGAGATAATGGTAAGCATACGATGCTTCTAAATTGCGGATGTTAAATTATGTGGATCTCCATTCTCGCTAGGGTCGTGAATATGGGATCTTGATCATGTTTGTCTTGTTTATGCAACGATCCTACAGGTATGGGACTGTAGGTTTGTTTATGATTTGTTGTGTTTTCTAAGTGTGCATTGGTGCGAGTGTTCATTTATATGTTTATCTATCAGTGGGTATGGGACCACAGACATAAAACTACTCAACTTTTGTGTTTCGGGTTCTAGTGTAGAGCGTATGTATGCTTGCGTATGTATATGTTGATATGACTTATCTGTCGGTGGGTATGGGACCACAGACATAAAACTAAACTTTTGTTGTTGAGATCTTATTGTAGGAATACTGTATGCATTCGGGTAGGGCCCGACGGGACCCCGAATCATGATCGGTTCCGAGATCGCCCGACAGGGCCATTATCTGTGTGAGGTTTCGGAACGATTCCATGAGGTCGGTGGACGACCTTCCTTGGCATATGTAGTTTGATCATCCGGGTAGGGCTCGACGGAGCCGCGATCATGATTCAGTTTCTAAATGGCCCGACAGGGCCATTGGCTGTGAAAGGTTTCGAAACGACTCAAGATATCTTGAGGAGGTCGGCGAACAACCTTTTGGAACGGCCCGAGAGGCATTGGGAAGGAGAGCCATGGCCCTCCTCACAGTTTATGATGTGACGATCTGGATCGGTCCGACGGGGTAAAGTGCAGTAACGAATTCCGAAACGACCCGACGGGGTTCACTGACGGCAAAAGATATTAGAAAGAGCAGGAGGCCTAAGGAGGATGAGTCCTCATAATCATAAAGTCAGAAAGATCCGAGGGGCTAAGATCCATAGCGTGTCCCGAATTATCCCGACAGGGTGATTGCGCAATCAATTCCAAAACGGTCCGACGGGACCACTAGTCGCAAAAGGTTTCAGAACGACCCGTAAGACGTGTAGAATGTTTATAAGTTCTAAAATGACCCGAGAATGAGTCCAGATATGTATTAAATTCTAGAACAACCCGTAAGAGATTTAGAATGTTTATTCTAGAACGACCCGAGAATGGGTCTAGATGTGTATTAAATCCTAGAAAGACCCGTGAGGGGTCTCGATGTGAATCGTGTCCACACGTGTTTTGATAAGCTAAATCAAAGAACTGTGAACTTGAGAGAGATTAGAACAAAATATAAGACTGCCTTTTGAGTCGAGATTAATAGGTCGTTAAGTCCGACCTCGTTCCATGACACAACTCTTTTGCAGGTATTGTATTCCGCATAGGTTTGACACCTTATTTCTGAAATCTACTCCACGGGCAAGGTTGTTTAAGAGCGACACTCTCTCTTTGGACTATGATGACTCGATCCTCGAGTCTGTTCTTTTATTAGCATTGTGTTGTGATATCCCTTGGTTGTTTGTTAACGGCAGACTTAGAAATCTTTTATCTAATCTACTTACTAGGCTAATAGCTCACTAGTGTGCTCGTGTTGCAGGTAAGATGAAAGGAAATGAAAAGACGAAGCGACAATGATAGGGATAGCGAGTGTATACGGGACCGACCTGTAAGACTTTACATGGACTATCGGCTAATCGTTGGAAAGGAAAATCTTTTTATTCCGCAATATTTTGTTAATGTTAAAATTAAATCTATTTTGGCTATGGTGAGTGATGGTTGCAAACGCAAGTGCACGTTATCGCCTCAAGTAATAAAGTGTAAGTAAGATATCGTTCCCTCGGAGACTTGGGAACTAATTACCAAACTAATAAATTCTTATCACTATTTGAAATAACCCAATGTTTAATAAATGATTAAATTAAATTAACTAAATTGCAACGAAGTTAAATACGAAATAATCAATGAATAAAAAGCTCCTAAGGTTCCGATTTCACCCTAATTGTCATGCTCGTTACCAATTCAATTCAATGGCTCCTAAACTATGATTGATGGCGAACTACAAAAGTAACCACAAGTTTTTCTCGAACAAATGCGATCCTAATTACTAATTAAATGCCTCGTCTTTCGAATGTCGGAATTTAATAGTAATCGAATTAAGTATAGAATTCTACAAACCACATAAAATATTCATGCTACTTCTAGCCATAAACTATCCTATGTTGATTTAATGAATGCACAACTCAATTATCTTCTCTCGAATTTCTAATTGAATCCTAAAAATCATGCATGAGATGATCAAATTCATGCATGCATTATATTCACATTAAATCAATCAACCATGAATTAAGAAACGAAATTGAATTGAGAATTAAATAACGAACAATCGAAATAGGACTACATCGTCACCTTAGGAATTAAAAGACTTAGAACATAATTAAACTAAAGAAATTGTCCATAGGGATTCTAAGCATAATTGAAATTAACAAGAGAGTAAGAAGAAACAAGTTTGATGGCGTTGAACGGTTCCGATTCCGGCTCTCGATCTTCCACCGTCTCCTTCGTGCTTCCAAAAGCTCTCAATTTTGTGTCTTAGGGTTTTTCTCTATTTCTTCACACCCCTTTTTGTCTTCTTTTCATCCCCTCTTATGGTTGAGTCACAATAGGTCGTCCTTTCACTTTTTCGCACGTTTTGGGCTTTAAATGAGGGCTTGGGCCCAACCAGTCGCGAATCGGGCGCTGCAGCGCCGCACAACAGCCCACTCTTCACGCGCAACGGGAGCTGCGGTGCCTTGTTGCGGGCGCTGCGGCGCTGCTCGATTTCCGGATGGCACTGCAGCGCCAATTTGGCTTGTGCTGCAGCGACCAGAGGCCATGCTTTCTCGGCTCGTGATGGTGCTGCGGCGCTGCTCCGTTTTGCCTCTTTTTCTACATTGCTTTCTCCGATGAGTTCCAATACAACCTAGTAATACAAATCAATCAATAATTATCCATTTTTATTACTTTAATCATTCATTTAGGACAATAATCGTATGGATTTCATGCTTAAATATATGCTCAATTGTGACTCATCAGTGAGGATTGGTAAACCTCATGTTTAATATTAAAAGCTTGGTTTTGTAACTCAATTAAAAAGTTCAAATTTGACCGTATTTTTCGGAACTAAAACACCGTTTTGAGTTTTGGGTCGTTACAAAGTTGGTATCAGAGCCACGGTTTAGCCGGTCCTGTAGACAACTCCGTATGCACAAGCGTGATTCCCTCGTTGTCGCCATTGTAAGTAGCCTTTCGTTTAACTGCATGAGTTATTAGAGGAGTAAGCTGAGTCTTAGGGCTCGAGCTAATCGTCCGAAGGACGCAGTCGTTCAAAGTGGTTATCCGCCACTAGCCCTACTACCTCCGAGTGGGTCCAATGACCGTAAGTCGTACTGTTACGGTCATTTTCAAAGGATATAAACCTCAAGTTGTCTTCTGCTAAAGCTGTTTGAAGGAACGTTATTGCTGGCCCTACATGAAACGAATGTCGTCAAAGACAGGCCAATGGCAGATGGTCCCCCAGGCGAGGATTCTAATGAAAACGCTGACTAGGCTATAGTCGATTTGTGTGTGCATCTTTTCTTTTGTTTAAATATTAATACAATGTGCTCTTTTCATATAATTAGATGAGGATGTGCATATCTCGCCATTAACTGTCACCCTTTCTGAGTAGCCATCCTAAGGCCAGTCCCATCAAGAGCAGTGGTCTAAGTTTTGTGCAGTTGTAAGACCATAGGCTCAATTATAACGCGAGAAAAAAATGAAAAAAAAAAAGCTCGCTTGAATACTAAAAGTGTGAGTCTTTTCCTACACTTTCACGGCCATCGACCCCTGCTCAAGGAAAGGTAAAAGGGGTTAGAGCCATGAATGATTTTGCAAGCATTGTACGATGGGTTTTATGAGGCTTGATCTCTATCATTGGATGTCGTTTAAATTCTATCGTACCCGAGAAAATAAGCGCTAGACTATCTGTCTTTCACGGGATGTGCAGGCACTAACCACGAAAAAAATGTCCACAATTTTTATGATTTTCAGAATGGCACAACAGAAGCGTGGAAAACAATGCTTAAAGAGAGGTTAAGGGCTCAATCAGCACACTTATACGGGACCCACATCAAGCCTGCACCACTACGTTGGTGCTAGTAGGCTCTAATTCGTTTCACTTTGATTTTAGAGGGTATTACCAAGAGGTTAGCTTAGACAATTAGCGTGATAACTTAATCGTCTGAGGCTTCGACCCTGACGGATGAGACCACAGAGTCGCCACCTGTTTTAAGAGTGTATTGGGCCATCGGTTTACTTCACATATGTTAGGCGTACGAATAAAGAAAATAGAAGTGCTGATGTGTAGTAAAACTTATATTAACAAGTCTGGTCATGTGTGATGTGAGTGGTTGGCGCTTGAATTTCGTGTCAAGTGCCGTGTTTAGTTTAATTGGTTCACGTGGATGTTTGGAATATAGGGGTTACACGGTGAGCATATTGGTCATTTGGAAAACTTTGTTACTGCAGGCTCAGCTCTTGTGGGAGAGATCTAAGTCTCTTGAAAGCTTGGTTTGTTTGTTTCTTGCAAATTTCTAGATCTTGATTTATACAAACTTCCCTTTTATAATGCTTTGTGTTGATTCAACCATTTAAACTTTATTGTGCTCTGCGATAAGTATCTTTGGATTGTTGTATATATTGTTTTGTTGTTTCCATTAGTTTAGGGGTGTACCAAATGGCTGTAAATCATCTATAGATTCTTTTTTCCTCGGGATACGAGATTTTGATGAGATTATGAGTATGGGATGATCATCTGTATATCATGCGGCGATTGACTGAGTTAAGAGCTTTCAGTTTAAAGGGTCATCTATGGGGTTAGCTATGCCTGTTATCTCTGTTCGGTAAAAAAAAAAAAAAAAAGGCACAAAGGGTGATAGATGAAGACTGTCGGGGCTTTCTCACTTGCAGTGCGACCTGTCCCATGAGAAAATGCATCAAGCTTTGGATATTTCGATTGTAAGAAATTATGTTCATGTCCTTTCGAGGACCTTTTAGGATCACCTCTCGACCTTGAGATTGAGTTTGTTATCGAGATATTATCGAGTACCGCTGAAATGACTATTTATTAAGGGTTTTATAACCCAGTCACTCGCCGTACGGTGTGATCCTGACGAGATTAAATGGGTTACATTCAGCTGAAATGACTATTTATTAAGGGTTTTATAACCTAGTCACTCGCCGTTGGGAGCCTCGGTAACCTATGTCAGAAAACGAGGGTAATTGTGGTAATCACAACCCCTTGAGCTAAGAGAAGGGCAAGATAGGGTAAGCTGCATAATCCCTCACAACGTGGGTTAGTAGAGGTCTAACGTTCCTGTTCTTGAGGTAGAGACTTGCGATCACGCAATCTCTAGCTAAATGCATGATGAATATATGATCAAGTCCGCCTTCCGTACCAGTTACGGACACTGTGAGTCCTTGATTATGTCCTTCGGACTCACCAATACCCCAGCCGTATTATGGCTTTTAACATATTGTTCCCTCGAAGACTATCTCGACAAGTTCGTTATGGCTTTAACGACGATATCCTCGTTTGCTCGAAAACAAAGGAGCATGAGAAGTATGAACAAGCCTTTTGTAGAGTGTAGCCGAGGAAAAAGCTCTATTAAAAACTCAAGAAGTGTGAGCTTTGTTTGGATAAGCCTTTCGATCATGTAGTGTCTGAAGAAGGAATTTCAGCGAATTCGTTAAGGATCGATATCGTGAATTCAAGGAAACGGTCCAGTCCTAGAAGACCGTCATTCATTTGGCTTAGCCGAGCATTGTAGTTGATTTGTAGAAGAGTTCTCCAAGCTCGCTCTACCGTTGGCCCGCCTCATGCAAATGGATGACAAGTTTTCGTGAACTCCGGCGTGCGAAGAGAGTTTTCAAGAGCTCGAAGTCTTTCTCACAACGTCCTTAGATTTGGCAATCCCCATGAGGACCACTAGATTTACGTTTTATTGCGACGCCTATTGTGTGATTATCAATAGGCTTAGAAAGTCTGCTTACTTTCTGCTTACGTGAATGACGTGCCCCAAAGGCGGATTGGCGGAGATTTGCATACAAGGGACAAAGAGGCTCTCTATGGTTGGAAGTATTATTCTCCTCTTCATTGGTATGTAGTCAGAGAGAGAAAATTTTGGGGTTGGAACTCGTAGAACTTGTTTCTCCAGCCATCGAGAAGAAATCAGCCGCATGAGGATCGCTCAATGTAGACAAACTAGCCATGTGGGGCTCCGACTTGGAGATTGAAGTGGTTGATCATGTGTTCATGAAAGTGACGCCTATGAATGAAGACGTGCGGTTTGGAAGTTTATAGGACCTTTTGAGGTCCTGGACATCGAGCCGGAAGCTACTTATGAAGAGAAGTCCTTACAAATTTTAGATCGAAATGATCCGAAGTTGAAAAAAGAATTACATCTGTAACAATAAAAGGGAACTACAATCGAAAAAAAAAAAGAGAAAGGCCGTTAAAGACAATAAACATAAATACTATTAGAAAAAAATGTAATATACACATCTCTTGTAAAAAAATATTTATTAACTAACCTAAAGATATCGAACACTGCACAACTTTACTTATCAGATTAGTGAAATCCGACTATTTTAGTAATCATCATGTTCTTGTCAATAACTTCTCTCAAAGTCCCCATCATCGCATCTTAAAAATTTATAAATATAAAAAAAATGAGTTAATGTGTAACAATTAAAATGAATTCCTTTAGAAAGAAAGACAAAGACCGTTAAAAACAATAAACAAAGATACTATTTAAAAAAATACAATATACACATCTCTTGTAATAAAAAGACGATTAACTAACCCAAGGATTTCGAACACTGCACATCTTTGTTTATTAGAGTAGTGGAATCTGACTATTTTATTATTGATCATATTCTTGTCTACAACTTCTCTCAAAGTCCCCATGACCGCACCCTAAAAATTTATAAATATAAAAAAAAAACAAATTACATCTGTAACAATTATAGGGAATTACATTAGAAAAACATGAGAAAGACCGTTAAAGACAATAAACAGAAATACTATCAGAAAAAAAAATATAATATAAATATTTCTTTCAAGAAAAGGTTGATTAACTAACTCAAAGATGTCAAATAATGCACATCTTTATTTATCAGAGTAGTGAAATTCGACTATTTTAGTACTAATCATATTTAGAAAAAATCGCTATAGCATTTTCTTTAATGAGATTTCACAACCCATCAATTGTACAAGACCCTTCCCTTGCGCTCTAATATTCTAGGAGAAAAGCCGTTAAAATTTTTTTCCAACATTTTAAATACTATTAAAAAATGCAATATACACATATCTGGCAAGAAAATGTTGATTAACTAACCAAAAGACATCGAACACTGCACATCTTTGTTTGTCAGAGTAATGAAATCCGACTGTTTTAGTATTGATCATATTCTTGCCTATAAATTTCTCAAAGTCTCCATGACCGCATCACCCTAAAATTTTATAAATAAAAAAAAGGAGTTACATTTATAATAATAAAAGGGAACTACATTAGAAAAAAAAACCAAGAAAGGTCGTTAAAGACAATAAACATAAATACTATTAGAAAAAAATACAATATACACAACTCTTGCAAAAATAGTTTGACTAACTAACCTAAAGATGTCGAACACTACACATCTTTGTTTATCAAATTATTGAAGTCCGACTAGTTTAGAAGTCATCCTATTCCTCAAAATAACTTCTCTCAAAGTCCCCATCGCCGCACCCTACAAATTTATAATTATTTAAAAAAAAGAATTACATCTTTAATAATAAAAGGGAATTACAATAAATAAAAAAAAGGAGAAAGACCGTTAAAGACAATAAAAATAAATACTATAAGAAAAAAATACAATATACACATCTATTGCAAGAAAATGTTGATTAACTAACTCAAAGATGTCGAATACTGCACATCTTTATTTATCAGAGTAGTAAAATCGTACTATTTTAGTATTGATCATATCTGGACAAAATCGCTGTAGCATTTTGTTTCATGAGATCTAACAACTAATCTATTGTACAAGACCCTTCCCTTGCGCTCTAATATTCGACGAGAAAGGCCATTAAAAATCCTTCCCAATATTATAAATACTATTAAAAAATGTAATATACACATATCTGGATAGAAAAGGTTGATTAACTTACCCGAAGATATCGTACACTGCACATCTTTATTTGTTAGAGTAATGAAATCCGACTATTTTAGTATTGATAGTATTCATATATATAAATTCTCTCAATGTCCCCATCACCGCACCCTAGAAGTTTATAAATAAATAAATATATATATATATATATATAAGTGAATTACATCTATGATAATAAAAGGAAATTACATTAGAAAAAAAACGAGAAAGGTCGTTTAAGACAATAAACATAAATATTATTAGAAAAAAATACAATATACACATCTCTTAAAATAATAGGTTGATTAACTAACCCAAAGATGTCGAACACTGCACATCTTTGTAGTAAAATTCGATTATTTTAGAATTCATCATATTCTTGTAACTAACTTCTCTCAAAGTCCCCACCACCGCACCCTAAAAATTTATAAATATATAAAATAAAAAAAAGAATTACATCTTTAACAATAAAAGGGATTACAATTAAAAATTAAAACGAGAAAGGCCGTTACAGATAATAAACACAAATACTATTAGAAGAAAATGCAATATACACTTCTCGTGTAAGAAAATATTTATTAACTAACCTAAAGATGTCGAACAATGCACAATTTTGCTTATCAGATTAGTGAAATCCGACTATTTTAATAATCATCATGTTCTTGTCAATAACTTCTCTCAAAGTCCCCATTACCGCAACCTAAAAATTTATAAATACAAAAAAAAATGAATTTATATGTATCAATTAAAATGAATTCCATTAGAAAGAAAGACAAAGGCAGTTAAAAATAATAAATAAAAATACTATTAAAAAATACAATATATACATATCTTGTAAGAAAAGGTCGATTAACTAACCCACGGATTTTGAACACTGCACACATTTGTTTATCAGAGTAGTGAAATCTGACTATTTTAGTATTGATCATATTCTTGCCTACAACTTCTCTCAAAGTTCCCACCAACGCACCCTGAAAATTTATAAATATATTAAAAAAACAAATTATATATGTAACAATTAAAGGGAATTACATTAGAAAAAAAAATAAGAAAGACCGTTAAAGACAATAAACATAAATACTATTAGACAAAAATGCAATATACACATCTCTTTCAAGAAAATGTTGATTAACTAACTCAAAGATGTCGAACGCAGTACATCATTGTTTATCGAAGTAGTGAAATCAAACTATTTTAGTTTTTATCATATTCTTGCCAATAACTTCTCTTAAAATTCCCATCACCGCACTCTTAAAATTTATAAATACAAAAAAAAAAAAAAAGAATTGCATCTATAACAATAAAAGAGAATTATATCGATTTCAAAAGTAATCACCTTTAGATGGACAAAATCGATATACCACTTTCTTTCATGAGATATGATAACATATGCATTGTACAGGACGCTTCCCTTGCACACTAATATTCTACGAGAAAGGCCGTTAAAAATTCTTCCTAATGTTGTAAATACTATTAAAAAATGAAATATACACATCTCTTTCAAGAAAATATTGATTAACTAAACCAAAGATGTCGAACACTGCACAATTTTTTTTATCAGAGTAGTGAAATCTGACTATTTTAGTGTTGATCATATTTGGACAAAATCGCTATAGCATTTTCTTTCATGAGATCTGCCAACCCATCTATTATACAAGACATTTCCCTTGTGCTCTATATTCTACAAGAAATGCCGTTAAAAATTCTTTCCAACATTGTAAACACTACTAAAAAAAATGCAATATACACATATCTGACAAGAAAATATTGATTAACTAACTCAAAGATATCGAACACTGCACATCTTTGTTTCTCAGAGTAATGAAATCCGACTATTTTAGTATTGATCATATTCTTGTCTATAAATTCTCCCAAAGTCCCTATCACCGTACCCTAAAAGTTTATAAAGATATATATATAAAAAAAACAAATTACATCTTTAATAATAAAAGGGAATTACATTAGAAATAAACGAGAAAGATCGTTAAAGACAATAAACATAAGTACTATTAGAAAAATAAATAAATATTCACATCTCTTGCAATAATAGGTTGATTAAGTAACACAAAGATGTCGAACACAGCACATCTTTATTTATCAGAGTAGTGAAATTCGACTATTTTAGAATTCATCATATTCTTGTAAATAACTTCTCTCAAAGTCCCCATAATCGCACCTTAAAAATTTATAAATACATAAAAAAAAGAATTATATCTGTAACAATAAAAGGGAATTACAATCGAAAAAAAAACGAGAAAGGCCGTTAAAGACAAGAAACACAAATACTATTAGAAAAAAATATAATATACACATCTCGTGTAAGAAAATATTGATAAACTAACCTAAAGATACCGAATACCGCACATCTTTATTTATCAAAGTGTTGAAAACCGATTCTTTTAGTAATCATCACGTTCTTGTCAATAACTTCTCTCAAAGTCCCCATCACCGTACCCTAAAAATTTATAAATATAAAAAAACAAATTAATATGTAACAATGAAATGAATTTCATTAGAAAAAAACGAAAAAGGCTGTTAAAAACAATAAACACAAATACTATTTTTCTAAAAAATACAATACACATCTCTTGTAAGAAAAGATTGATTAACTAACCCAAAGATTTCGAACACCGCATATCTTTGATTATCAGCGTAGTTAAATTCGATTATTTAAGTATTAATCATATTACTGCCTACAAATTCTCTCAAAGTCCCCATCACCGTACCATAAAAATTTATAAATATATAAAATAACCAAAACAGATTACATCCGTAATAATGAAAGGGATTTACATTAGAAAAAGACGAGAAAGACCGTTAAAGACAATAAACATAAATACTATTAGACAAAAATATAATATACACTTTTCTTTCAAGAAAATATTGATTAACTAACCGAAAGATGTCGAATCCTGCACATCATTGTTTATCGAAGTAGTGAAATACCACTATTTTAGTTTTCATCATATTCTTATCAATAACTTCTCTAAAAAATCTCAATCACCGCACCCTAAAAATTAATAAATACAAAAAAAAAAAGAATTACATCTATAACAATAAATGAGAATTATATTGATTTCAAAGGTAATCACATTTGGATAGACAAAATCGATATACCATTTTCTTCCACGAGATCTGATAACCCATCCATTGTGCATGACTCTTGCTTTGCACGCTAATATTCTACGAGAAAGGCCGTTAAAAATTCTTCCCAACATTGTAAATACTATTAGAAAAAGATGAAATATACACATCTCTTTCAAGAAAAGGTTGATTAACTAATCCAAAGATGTCGAACACTGTACATCTTTGTTTATCAGAGTAGTGAAATCTGACTATTTTAGTATTGATCATATCTGGACAAAATCGCTATAGTATTTTCTTTCATGAGATCTACCAACCTATCTATTGTACAAGACCCTTCCCTTGCACTATAATATTCTACTAGAATGGCCGTTAAAAATTCTTCCCAACACTGTAAACACTATTCAAAAAATGCAATATACACATATCTGATAAAAAAACGTTGATTAACTAACCCAAAGCTATCAAACACTGCACATGTTTGTTTCTCAGAGCAATAAAATCCGACTATTTTAGTATTGATTATATTCTTGTCTATAAATTCTCTCAAAGTCCCCATCACCGCACCCTAAAGGTTTAAAAATATATATAAAAAAAATTACATCTTAAATAATAAAAGCGAATTAAATTAGAAAAAAAAAAAGAGAAAAAGTCGTTAAAGGCAATAAAAATAAATACTATTAGAAAAAAATAAATATACAATCTCTTGCAAGAAAAGGTTGATTAACTAACCTAAAGATGTCGAACATTGCATATCTTTGTTTATCAGAGTAGTGAAATTTGACTACTTTAGAATTCATCATTTTCTTGTAAAAGACTTCTCTCAAATTCCCCATCACCGCACCCTAAAAATTTATAAGTATATTAAAAAAAATTACATCTGCAATAATAAATGAGAAAGGCCGTTAAAGACAATAAACGCAAATACTATTAGAAAAATATGCAATATATACATATCTGACAAGAAAAGGCTAACTAACTAACTCAAAGATGCCCAACACTGCACTTATCAGAGTTATGAAATCCGACTATTTTAGTATTGATCATATTCTTATCTATAAAATCTTTCAAAAATCCCATCTCCGCGCTCTAAAACTTTATAAATATATAAATAAAAAAACGAATTACATCTGTAATAATAAAAGGGAATTACATGAGTAAAAAACGAGAAACGTTGTTAAAGACAATAAATATAAATACTGTTGTAAGCTAGTTTTCGTCCAAGGGTATGTCGTCGAGAATGTCGTCCCCGAAGACGGGCGGTCTCCGGAGTGAGTGTCCAAGTGACGACGTCGCTTCGCCACGTCAGCAAGAGTGTGAACGTCAACAGCACCAAGAAGCACGAGTCGACCTCGCGCTTATATCTGCAAGGGTTGTTGGAAGAAACAACCCCGAAGGTAGACCTCGGCATGAAGCAAGGTCCTCAGGGGGAGACCGATGAGCTGGGGATCCCTTGAGCCCGGGGACGAGTGGAACTCGCAATTAACCTCATGTTTGCGGAAGATCAGGAGAGTCGGGGGACTCCTCGCGAAGCGGGAGGTCCCCGGTCGAGGGATAAAGTGCAGGTAGCTGCAGTGAGATCATTCCCGATGATATTTACCTCTGACATGCACTGTAGACGCCTCACTTGTGATAGACGTGAGGTGATTAGTTAGTAACCTACCTCCTGAATTTAGGGCAGGGTATGGTCGATTAAGATAAGGCCACCTAATCCCCTGATTTAAGGGAGATTTGGTGGGGCGCATTTAATGCACTTTCCTCTCTCTCTCTCTCTTTCCGGACTTCTATAAAAGGAAGGGAAGGAGAAGGGGAAAGGGGTTGGAAAAAATTACTATGTAAGTTCCCAATTTGGAAATACTATAAACACAGTGGACGTAGACTATTACTCCGGCGGAGGGTCGAACCACTCAAAAAATCCCCGAGTATTTATTTTCCGTTCAAACTTCCACTATTCATTGCCGTATCATACGCTAGAGGTACGGATCACGGCGTTGGTTTAAATTCTACACCAACAGCTTGGCGCTAGAAGGAGGGCCTGAACCTCCGTCATTATTGTAGATTTCTTCCCGCTTTCTCTGTTACTCATCGCGCTACTTGATCGGAGATCAAATGGCGCCCAACTTGAGAAGCAGCGGTAAAAATCCCTTAACCTCCGAGCAAGAGATGTTCGAAGATCGAATCCGGCGCATGGAGGAATCCATGGCAAGAATGACCGGATTAGTGGAGACATTGGTTCACAACCAAAGTCCGCCTCCGCTTCTGACTGACGCAGAGCACGCGAATGTACTCCGAGCGCGGCGGAGAGCTGACGACGCAGCTGTCAACCTCCGGGCCGCAGGCGACGTCAATGCGACTCCTGATGAGGGTTCATCGGGCGGTGATCCCGCACACGAGACTCGCTCTTCCTGCCGGCGTAGGAATGCGACAGCCTAAAAGTCCACCACCCGATCGGGAGGGCCGCAGCTGCCGGCTGACCCGACAGGACCGTCACGCCCCGCGGCCGAAGGCGGGAAGCCAGCTCAGCCCGGCTCGGTGTTTACTAGGCTAGGCCCTTTGCAGCGGGACACCACCAGGAGAGCTCCTGCGCGGGTTAGGGCCAACCCCCTAGATACGCGACTCCCAGTGCAGGAACGCCTCCGCGAGGAGTCGGCCACCACTGCAACTAGCCGGCAGACCGAAGCATCCCAGGAATTCTCACCCGCGGAGATAGAGCGCATTCGCGGGATTCTTGGCGAACCATCCCGCGATGGGATCCTAGATGGGGATTTCACCCCCCTCACGGAAACTCTCTTGGCAACCCCCGTGCCCGATCGTCTCAGGCTACCGAAGGTAAGCCTGTTTGATGGGAGTGGAGACCCCTCCGACCATTTGGGGGTTTATGCCTCGTGGGCGCGCGCCTATGGCTATCCGGAAGCCATTTGGTGCAAGCTTTTCGACACCACCCTAGCGGGGGAAGCCCGCCGATTGTGGTATCGAGTCCCAGCCAACTCTATCGGGAGTTGGCAAGATTTGAGAACGAGGTTTGCAGCCTAGTTCTTGGGAGGTCGTAGACACCTCAAGAACCCGGCGTACCTCTCCCGAGTCAAGCAAGGAGAGAGCGAAAGTCTCCAAGCTTGGCTCTAACGTTTTACCAAGGCCACGGTAGAGGTGGGGCATTTGTCTGACGATGCCCTACTTCTGGCCGCAAGTTCCGCAGTACGCGAAGACACTCCCTTTGCTTTCTCTATCAGCAAAAAACCCCCGAGAGTGTATGCTGATTTCTTGGGACGGTGCTCGAAACTACATCAATGCGGAAGCGGCGACTTCAAAGAAGTCCAGCTCTGCGAAGGCTTCCCGCGGCAACCCCGAAGGGGACCGCCGAAAAGAGAAGAGGCCTGTCGAGGCCCCGGCGGGCAACAGTCATAGCCTCGCGACGAGAAAAGACCTCGTGATTCCGGTCCATCCTCGGGGCCCGGTGCAGTTCGCTCTCGCAGATCACGGTATGACAAATACCATGAGCTGACTGCTACCATCAAATAGATATTCGTAAGCTGGCGGAGCGAAGTTGACTTTCGACCCCCTGCACCTTTGAAAGGTAAGGTGCCAGAGAAGCACAAGGACAAGTTCTGCTTGTTCCATAATGCAGCCGGGCATACGACCGCGACTTGCTTTGACCTGAAAGACGAGATAGAATATCTCCTCCGCTGAGGGAAACTCGAAGGATACCGAAAGGAGACAAATCCTAGGAACCGAGATCCACATAACCGGGAGATAGAGGGGGAAATCCGAACGATCGCGGGAGGCTCTTATCCTGGGGGCACTCCCAACGATCTATGAAGGGTTATGCCCGAGAAGCGCGACAAGAGCTCTCCGGAGGAGTGTTCCATGTGTCGCAGAGGTCCCCACAGCCCCCTCGGAAGATCGCGAGCAAGCTCACCTTCTCGGACGCGGATGCCGAAGGCGTCCGTTTCCCACATCACGATCCTCTAGTCATCTCCGCGATGATTGGGAACCATCTCGTCCACCGTTGTCTGATTGACGACGGCAGCTCAGTAGACATCCTTTATTTGGATGTCCTCGAAAAAATGAGAATCAGATCCACAGAGCTTGCGAGCTGCCGCAAGCCCGCTGCACGGCTTCACAGGAGACTCTATCTTCTCGGAGGGAAGCATAGAGTTAGCCGTCTCGTTCGGCGAAGAGCCCACAAGGTCAACCGCCGTTTTAAACTTTATGGTGGTTAAAGGTAGGTCTTCCTATAACGCCATCCTCGGGCGTCCTATCCTCGTGGCAATGAGAGCAGTCACTTCCATCTACCACCTCTGCCTCAAGTTTCCCACTCCTGGTGGCGTCGGAGTAATCCGGGGGAATCAATATGAAGCCCGGATGTGTTACACGACGAGCGTTAGGTCGGCCCTTGCCAAACCAAAGGGGAAGCGCACGGCCGAGGAAGTTGCTCTGGGTGAAGCGACCCTCACCATCGGCATGTCCGAGGGTCGAAGCGAGCTAGACCCTCGACTCCCGGCCCCATAGCAATTAGCGGGCCCGGCCGAGGACACCGAAGAGGTAGACGTGCACGACCTTGGCACTGCTCAAAAAGTCAAGATTGGGACTTCATTAAGTCCCGAAGTGCGCAAGGCCATCATTGCCTGTCTACGGAGAAATCAAGACGTGTTTGCATGGAGCCATAGTGATATGAAGGGCGTAGACCCGGATTTGATGTACCACCGTCTCAACATAGATCCACGGCTTCCGGCCCGCCGGCAGAAGAGAAGACCCCTCAACCCCGAGAGAGCCCAAGCTCTTAAAGATGAAGTAGACAGGCTCATCGGGGTCGGGTTCATTCGCGAAGCAAAGTACCCGGACTAGATCTCCAATCCGGTGCTGGTCCCGAAGCCGGATGGTAGATGGAGGTGCTGTGTGGACTTCACCAACCTCAACGAAGCCTGTCCGAAGGACAGCTTCCCGGTGCCCCGAATCGACCAGATGATTGACGCTACCGCGGGCCATGAGCTCCTCAGCTTCATGGATGCATATTCGGGCTACAACCAAATCCCTATGTATCATCCGGACAAGAGCACACAGCGTTCATTACCGATCGAGGGCTATACTGCTACAAGGTTATGCCTTTCGACCTTAAGAACGCAGGTGCGACTTATCAGAGGTTGGTGAACAAGATCTTCGCGGATTTGCTTGGAGTCTCGATGGAAGTTTACATTGATGACATGTTGGTCAAAAGTACGAAAGCACAAGACCACGTCGAGCATCTGGATCAGACCTTTTCCGTCCTCAGGAAGACCAACATGATGCTCAACCCAAATAAGTGCACTTTTGCGGTTAGGGCGGGCAAGTTTTTGGGCTTCATGGTGAGCCAACGAGGAATAGAAGCCAACCTTGAGAAGATCCAAGCTATCGTCGATATGAGGCCTCCTCGGAGAGGAAAAGAAGTCCAGAAGCTTACCGGATGCATTGCAGCACTCAACAGGTTTGTATCTCGGTCAACTGACAAGTGCCTCCCTTTCTTCAACGCTCTCCGCGGCAGTAAAGAATTTGCGTGGACCGACGAATGCGAACGAGCCTTCGAGGAGCTTAAGGCTTACCTCGGTCATACCCCAATTCTGGCTAAGCCATTATCGGGGGAAAAGCTCTTCGCTTACCTCGTCGTATCCAAGCACGCAGTTAGCTCGGTGCTGGTCAAGGAAGCCGATGGAGTACAGGTACCCGTTTACTACGTCAGCAAACGCCTTCTCGACGCCGAACAAAGATATCCTGAGCTGGAACGACTAGCTCTTGCCCTCATCGTCTCTACCAGGAAGCTTCGCCACTACTTTCTGGCTCACCTGGTGATAGTCTTCACCAATCATCTGATGAAACAAGTCCTGCGCAGGCCAGAGGCCTCGGGCAGACTTGTCAAATGGGCTGTCGAGTTGACTCAGTTCGACATCCTATACCAGCCGCGGACGGCGATCAAAGGACAAGCGCTAGCCGACTTCATCGCCGAGTTCACTTTTCCTTCGGAAGAGGATCGAGATGGACTGAACGAACCCCCGAAGTGGAAGCTCTACGTCGATGGGTCCTCGAACGAGAATGGTTCGGGGGCCGGGCTCATGCTCGTCGGTCTCGAGAATCACCGAATCAGCAGCGCATTGCGATTTTCTTTCAGTGCCTCGAACAACGAGGCTGAGTAAGAAGCCTTTCTCGCCGGTCTAAGACTCGCCAAGGAACTTCAAGTAGACTCGCTTGTAGTCTACAGCGACTCGAAGCTGGTGGTCTCACAAGTTCTAGGCGAATTTCAAGCCCGCGATGATAGAATGGCCGCGTATCTAGAGAAGGTTAAGGCCGAACTACGAAACTTCCTGAGGCACGAGGTGAAGCACATTGACCGTGAAGATAACGTGAACGCTGATGCCCTAGCAAAATTGGCTACCAGCCGAGATGCAGAGCTCCTTCGCTTGGTCCCGGTCGAAATTGTGGCAGAGCCTAGTATCACAAAGCAGAATTCAGTAAGGGCGATCAGCGTTCAACCTTCGTGGATGGACGATATTGTTATCTACTTGAAGGATGACAAACTGCCCGAAGATCGAGACCTGGCGCGAAAAGTCAAGTATCATGCCGAACATTACCTGCTGCTGAACGACAAACTTTACAAGAGAGGGGTCTCGACCCCGTTGCTGTGTTGCCTCAACGACGAAGAAGCCAAGCGAGTTCTCAGTGAAATCTACGACGGAGTCTGTGGGAACCACTCGGGAGGACAATCACTCGCGCACAAGGCGTTGTTGCAGGGATTTTACTAGCCCACGATGAAACAAGATGCTACCGAATATGCGAGGAAGTGCGACAAGTGCCAGAGATACTCTGCACTCATTCGAGCTCGCCCGGAACGACTCACCGTCATCTTCTGCCTGTGGCCCTTCGCAAAGTGGGGAATCGACATAATCGGCCCACTGCCCACGGCGCCCGGAGGGCTCAAGTTTGCCGTGGTAGCAGTGGACTACTTTACCAAATGGGCTGAAGCGATTCCCTTGGCCACTATCACCGAGAAGAATCTGACTAAGTTCGTCCGCGAGCACCTCTTCTACAGGTTCGGAATACCCCACTCCTTGGTCTCGGACAATGCCCTTCAATTCGATAACCAGCGCATGAGGGACCTCTGTGATCAGTTCGGCATCAATAAAGATTTCTCCGTGCCATACCATCCGCAGAGCAATGGCCAAGTCGAGGCCGTCAACAAGATCATCAAGACCACTCTAAAGAGACGACTCGATGCACTTAAAGGACGGTGGGCAGCGGAGCTACCCCTGGTCCTCTGGAGCTATCGTACTACGGCCCGCACGGCCACTGGAGAAACCTCATTCTCCATGGCTTATGGCACAGAAGCGATGATCTCGGCAGAAGTAAAGGTCCCATCTTTTCGCTACGAAAATTTCGATGAAACGGTCAACGATACACTTCTTGCCGCGGAGCGGGATATGATCGAGGAACGGCGAGAAGTCGCTAGGATCCGGATGGAGGCCCAGAAGTAACGTATGGCGAGGTACTACGACTTCAAGGTGAAGGAGAGAAAGTTAAAGGCCGGGGACACTGTCCTCAGACAAGTATTCCAGAACACCAAGGAGGCTTCGGCGGGGACACTGGGGTACACATGGGAAGGACCTTATCAAATTGCCGAGGTTTTGCGATCGGGAGCCTATCGACTCGTAGACCTCACCGGGATCCCATTGAGACTTCCCTGGAATGCGGAGCATCTCAAGAAATATTACCAGTAGGCTCCCCTAACTCGTAATATTGGTTCTTTATAATTCTACTCATATTTGTATTTGTAAACTGTTTATGAATAAAAAAATATATTTTGTATTTCCAAATACGTTCAATTAAAAGTCTGCGGAGTAGACTATAAACTCGGTGTGTAAAGGATAGAACCGCGGAGCGGATAAATCCTAAAAACACTACCCTGTCTTCTTGGCTGCGAAGCGCCCAAGAAGCCGGGGGGCATCCGGGGTACCAGAAAGAAAATAGATGCGCTCTATAGGTACCTCGAAGGCGAGCGAGGCTAGAGCATGTGAGTTCCGAAGAGCTCATACAGGCTTTACTCGTTGAGACTTCCTACCTCAAAGGTTTGTCTTGTTAGGGTTATTCCTTCGTAGAATGGAACCTGTTCGGAGACTAACTTAGGAAGTCAGACCAACTTATTCCTAGAACCATTCTATTCTTCTAAGAAGATGGAAGAACTAGGCACGCTCAAAGGAAGAATTTTGAGGCAAACTAATTTCTAAAAAATTAGGCCAAAGCGTGGAAAATAAGAGGTCACTCATTGTACATACCCTCGGAGAGAGTATGTAGTCCCGAAGGGACTGTCATTTAACGAATTAGTTATTAGATCCTGGAGGGATTTAGTTAATTGATTGGATCCCGAAGGGACTGTCATTTAACGAGCTAGTTATTAGATCCCGGAGGGATTTAGTCAGTTGACAAACGATAATGGGGAAATTCAATCCTTTATTAATTGTGGAAAATTATACATAAGGTGGGCGTCTAAGATGAGGACCCCTAACAAAAAAAAAATAATAATAATAAAAATACAAGGGACCCTAATTCTAAGGCGGCGGCTGCGCGGAAGGTTGCTGCTGGGAGCGCGGCATCTCGCGACGAATTTCCTCAACAAAGTTCCACTCGGGGTGGAGGGCCATGAGCCTATCCAACGCTCGATTGGCTCCTTCGACCATGGCATGCGTGATCTCGTTCCGATACCCCACGCTTTGATGGAAGTCGGCGAGCCACTATTGTTTCCTCAGCTCTATGAGATTTTCAAATGCGGGGCTATTTTTGAAATCAGCCACCGCGGAGCGAATTCGCGCTCTGGCCCCGTTGAGATCGGCCTCGATCTGCCGTTTGTCCCCCCGCTCTTCTCTGAGTTCTCCCTCGAGGACTTGAATCCTCGACTCAACCGCGCCTCTCAAGCCCCTATCCTCCTCGAGAGCAGCGTCGAACGCTGCCTTCTCTGAGAGGGTGCTCTCCTCGTGAATTCGGCGCTCTTCCTCCAAGACGTTCCACGCCTCGACTGTTAGGACCGCGCCTGAGCCAGCTCTAGCTCGAGCCGGATCTTGGTCTCCGCGTGGGCCTCTCTCTCCTTCTCCAGCTTCTCCCGGAGCTTGGAAGTCTCCTCCACGAAAGCTCTCCGCTACTCCCTTGACTTCACCATGCTCTCGGTAGCATGGTCCATCATTCTGTTGGACAGCTCCGATTGAGCTCGGAGTTCATGAAGCTGGGCCATGAGTTTCTCCTTCTCGCCTCGGAACTGGAGCATAGCGTCCCGTCCTTGGGCATAAATTGCCTCCGACCTCCGGGAGTAGGTGAAGTTTGCCAAAAATGCCTACAACAGTCAGAAATTAGTAGCAAGTCGAAACGAAAGGGGACGTAGAAGTCGGCAGGATTTATCTTCGCGAGCAGCTTCATGCCTTCGCGATTACCTGCCTGGAGCGGCTCCTCGGAGAGCTGTCTAAAGCTCTCCTCCGACCAGATCTCGTCCAACATAGACCCGAGCTCTGACATCCAGGGGAAGCCCCCCGATGGGGCATATGATCCCGCCCCAAAAGGAGTCCCCGCTGGGGGGACTTCGAAATCCTCCAGCAGGTCTCTAGCGGGACCAGTCCCTGCGGGAGGACTCCGAGGAGCCTCAGCGGGATCTTCCCCCGAGGCTGACAAGGCAGGAACTCTGAAAGAGGTTCCCGCCGCGGGCGCTGCCTCGACCTCCCCCGGAGACAATGCCCCTGAAGGAACATCTTCCTCCATTGGTCGCTTGCCCTTGTCCGCGACGGGAGACTCGCGAGGAGGGGCTGATCGACCAGGCGCATCCCCCGGGAGCGAGGACCGCAAAAGCCCAAAAAGCTCGTCTGCAAGCAACACTAGTTAGCCCTGATTTAGCATTGAAATAAAAACTTGTTTTCGCAAAGAAGTTTCTTACCATCATCGATGACGATGGGGGCTGCGCGCCACGACTCCGAGGAAAACTGGGTCGAAGGCCCAGCAGGCGTCGCCTGATCTGGAGAGGGAGCCGTCCCCGAAGGAGATGGATCGGCCTGCTCCACCAAGAAATCCTCTACACTTAGTAGAGGATCCCGCGCCAGGTTGGTTGGCGGACTGGGAGTTGGCGGCTGCTCGCCAAAGATGTCCGCCTCGTCCGAGAGCACCTGACGAGCCGCCTCGCCAAAAGGGATATCCCCGAGTGTTGTCCCAGTGGTGCCCGGCTCCTGAGGAGTGACGGAAGGCACGTCCTCTGGAGCCACTCGTGGCTCCTTCCGCGATCGTTTCCTCCTCGTCAAGGGCTCCTCTGGGATCTCCGCGGCCTCCTCTTCGTCCTCGACCTCCTCGGACAGGGGGAGGGATGGAGCAACCGCGGTCTTAGGGGCGGCAGACTTCTTTGAAGAAGTGGCCGCCCTCTTTCTCGTCGATGGGGCGGGAGTGGTCGTACTCCCGGAAGCCCCCGCCGGGACTTTGGGCTGCTTCGGGCCCGACTTCTGTCCGCGGAGCTGGTCCGGGTCCAGCTCCATGCGTGTCCCGATCCACCCGTGGGCGATCAGGTTGTCCTCGATCACGAGGGCCCGGACGTCCCTGGCCTCGTCGGGGTAGGCCAGAGCGATGTTAATCCGCTCTTCTTGCTCCGCGGTCACGGAAGTACGGGTGAAGGAGTCTGCACATAATCATGGACGTCAGCACTACGACATCCAAAAAGAAAAGGGGAAAGCTGAGAATCTGGAGGCTTACCAGGAACGTGGTAGACTCGTGGAAGGGGCCGAGCTCCCTGAGCGGAGCTACACGGGTCGAAATCCCCCCCGACTCAAAAGTTCCTGTCCTTCCACCCCTCGCAGGACGAGGACAGATTCGTCATCAAAATCTTCTTCTTCTCCCATGGCGCTAAGAAGAAGTAGCCCGCCTCGAATTTCTTGGAGGAGGGTTTGTACAGGTGGCAGACCTCCTCCACCGATATGCCTGCCTCGAACCACGTCCTCCACAAGATGTGCAACCCCGCCAGTATCTTGTAGGCGTTAGGGTTGAGTTGGCTCGGCGCAAGTCCCCAGTGGACTAGAACCCCCCGGACCAGGGGGTGTAGTGGGAGTCTTGCCCCGTGCTTCATGAAGGCCTTATTAAAGGCCACCATCGGCGGCGGGGGACGTGTCGAGCGCTCCTCCGCGGACATGGCCCTGGTAGTGATAATCGCGGGGAGGTGGAACTGCTCTCGGATGTGCTCCACGTCGGCTTCAAAGCACTTGGAGACCTTGTCGTCGGCGGCAAATGTGGTCGAAGGCTCTGGGGGGTTAGGGTTATCGGCGGTCGGCACCCACGGAGGTCGCGCGTCTTCGGCCGCGGCAGATCGAGAACCAACGGCGGTGGTGGCGGACCCGCTGGGTTTTTCCGCCGCGGATACTGATGGAGGGTCTGGCGTGGCCATGGTGTTTCTCGCCTTCCTTTTTGCTCTTCTTGCAGCGGCAGGCGGCGGTGGCGGAGATACTGTCGGCGGAACGGCGAAGCCGGTTTCAAGCCCGGCGCCGGAGGACGGCGATGTCAGGTGAGACATTTTTTCTGAGGACGCCAAGAACCCCGGTAAGTCACCCCATAAAACCCCACGCAAGAAAGAAAAGAGGAAAAGGTTCTGCGGAGTCGGAGGACTCACCGAAAATGGTCAGAAACGTCGGCAAAACCTTCAAACTCCGGGGAATTCGCAGCGTTGCAGAAGGTCGGAGAACGTCGGAAATCTCGTGAAATACTTTGGATTCGTAAGTTTCTGAGAAAAATGGCGAAGAAAGCAAAAATTCGGAGAATGGGAAGTGAGGAAGGATTTATAGGCAGAGAGGGCGAAAAGGGCGAAGTTCTTTCGCGTCTTTTCATCTCGCGTCCTTTCGTCTCGCGCCGTCTCATCTCCGAGCCTCGAGCTCGCTCCCGGGCCATTGGATGGGAATCTTCCCATCGCCATCTAACGGTTGGAAGGGTTTGACGAGAGGTAATTATTGCCTAACGTCAGCCAATGTTACCGAAAAAGGTAAAAACCCCAAAAAGTGTGTCAGAGCATTAACTGCCCGTCACTCAAACGGCGCGGCTTTTCAGTAGAGAAGCGTACCCAGGAAGAAATCCCAGAGGGCGCGACGCGTGTCCTCAGGGATTGGGGGGCAGATGTTGTAAGCTAGTTGTCGTCCGAGGGTATGTCGTCGAGGATGTCGTCCCCGAAGACGGGCGGTCTCCGGAATGAGTGTCCAAGTGACGACGTAGCTTCGCCACGTCAGCAAGATTGTGAACGTCAACAGCACCAAGAAGCACGGGTTGATCTCGCACTTATATCTGCAAGGGTTGTTGGAAGAAACAATCCCGAAGGTAGACCTCGGCATGAAGCAAGATCCTCGGGGGGAGACCGATGAGCTGGGGATCCCTTGAGCCCGGGGACGAGTGGAACTCGCAATTAACCTCATGTTTGCGGAAGATCAGGAGAGTCGAGGGACTCCTCGCGAAGCGGGAGGTCCCCGGTCGAGGGATAAAGCGCAGGTAGCTGTAGTAAGATCATTCCCGATGGTATTTACCTCTGACATGCACTGTAGACGCCTCACTTGTGATAGACGTGAGGTGATTAGTTAGTAACTTACCTCCCGAATTTAGGGCAGGGTATGGTCGATTAAGATAAGGCCACCTAATCCCCTGATTTAAGGGAGATTTGGTGAGGCGCATTTAATGCACTTTCCTCTCTCTCTCTTTCCGGACTTCTATAAAAAGAAGGGAAGGAGAAGGGGAAAGGGGTTGGAAAAAATTACTCTGTAAGTTCCCAATTTGGAAATACTATAAACACAGTGGACGTAGACTATTACTCCGGCGGCGGGTCGAACCACTCAAAAAATCCCCGAGTATTTATTTTCCGTTCAAACTTCCACTATTTTATTGCCGTATCACACGCTAGAGGTACGGATCACGGCGTTAATTTAAATTCTACACCAACAAATACTGTTGGTGTAAAATTTGAACCAACGACGAGATCCGCACCTCTAGTGTGTGATGCGGCAATGAAAAATAACAAAAAGTTTTTCGGAAAAATAAATACGCGGAGAAATTTTTAAGTGGTTCGGCCCTCCTTAAGAGTAACAGCCTACATCCACTGTTTTAATGATATTTTATTTTTTGAATGAGAGTTTACAGAGTATTCTTTGTTTCTCTTCTATCTCCTCCCCCTCATCTTTCGTTTCCCCCTCTCTTATAAGCGAAGAAGGGAGCTACAGTTAAGAGAGGACAAAATGTCAAATCCCCTGAGTCACGGGTTTGGTTCACCTAATAAAGCAGCCCACCTGCCAGGAGCAGTTCTTCTGAATTCGGCAGGATGAGGCTGTCGCTACAGTGAATTCCCTGCTTGGGGGAGAATAATTGAGGTCTGCGACCCTGCGGTCAAAAGTTCTATGACCGAGAGTCGGTGACTCCGAGGGTCGTGTCTCCGTCGAATGGTTCTTTTTTCGTGGCAACCTCCTTCGGGGGTAGATCGCCTTTGAGGACTCTGTCTTTAAATGTCGGCCCATCACCAGGAAGGCTTTCTGGAAGGCTTTCTGGAAGTTCTTTCCTTGTAATGTTTTACCTCCGGGGGTGTAGGATCGGGGGTCATCTCCGATAATCCTCGCCCGTCCTTTCCCTGAAGGGCGCTCCCACGGGGTGGTGACTTTCGCTTAGTTCGGTAAAGTCGGGGGTTCTGGACTTCTTGGAAATGAATAGGATACCGCCCTCGGACTCATTGAGTGACAAAAAATCACCGACAACATCTGCCTCCCAATCCCAGTGGCGCGAGTCGCGTTGCTTGGGATTCATCCTGGTGGAAGCCAATCTGCTAGGGATGCGTCTCCTGCCGTGAAGGAAGCCTTGTGCGGAAACAACTTCAGCTACGCCGAATCTTCTTGTCGCCTTGTAGGAAGACACTCCCGTTGGTAGAGAAACGGGGTCTGATCCCTCCGGAACCAGACGTTTCTCTAACCTTGATTTCTCTGGTAGAGGAACGGTGTCTGATCCCTATGGAATCAATTGTCCCTCCGACCCCGAATCCGTTGGCTCCGGCAACATCTCGAACCTCGCTTCGCCGGGGAGTCCGTCCGTGCTTCTTTCGATGGTGGAACACAGTGGTTACCTATAAAAAGAGAATTGGTTACGCGAAGTATCAGGTTTAAAGTTTAAATACTACCTTCTTCACGCTGTGGCCCCCGACTATAAGATCAACATCCCTCCGGGATCATTCCTATAGTCGCTCGTCGTGTCCCCTGCGAGGACTACAACTCGTCTGAATCATACCCTCTCCGAGGGTTATAACGAGCAAATTAGACGATTAGGTACCAGATCGGGACCGAAGCATACCTCCGTGAAAGCACTGTTTAGTTGCGGGTTGTTCCTCCTACGAAGGATTATCCCGAACCAGGCTTCTTCGGGGGCGAACTCTGTCAGATCTTGTATTCGTCGAGATTTGCTAGTACCCCATTGCTCGCAGCGGTCCCCGGTGCTTTTGAATGGGGCAGGGCCTTTCGTCTTAATACACCGACGGTTTTAGACCATCCTTTGAGGGATTCTAGTCCCTTCCGCCTCGGAGTTCCTCCTTTAAGCGCATCTAGGTCTTCTACCTCCTCCGAAGAGTAGAATGGTTCTAGGAGACAATTGGCCCAGCTTCCCAAGTTAATCCCCAAACAGGTTTTCCTCGGGGGAAGGACCTGACAAGATTGACCTTTGTGCGGTAGGAAGCTTCAGTGAGTGAGACCCACGTAAGCCCCTCGAGACTCACGCGTTCTAGTCTTGCTCTCCTTCGAGGTACCTACAGAGCGCATCTATTTCTTTCTGGTACCCCGGGTCTCCCTCAGCGGCCTGAACGCTCCGCGGTCAAGAAGGGCATCGAGGGTGATGCTTATAGGATTTATCCGCTTCGCGGTTTTATCCTTCGTACATCAAGTTTCCGTTCTCTGTCGGCTAACGGGCTATGGGACAAGATCCCTGGCGATCTTACCCCGCAGACACTTCTTGGTTGCGTGCGACCCGGTTGTGCCTCGGATACCTCCTGGCGCGCCTATAACCGCGCTTAGAGCGCGCGAGGGCGCTCCGCGCAGGCGAGAGTGGGAGCTGCCGAAGCTGTGACTCCAGGAGGCAGTTGACTATCTTCGGGGGCGTCCCCCGATCAAGAACGGCCGCAGGTCCAACCATGCCGTCAATGATGTCTCTTCTCCAGACTATCCGGCTGCTGCGCCCCACTTGGCGTGAGCCCTGAGTTTGGTCGTCGAGGCGTGTAATGAACCAAAAGTCCATATAGGATAATGCTAATTATAATAGTGAGATAAATGGTAAAATTACCTAAACTTTATTTATACATCATGCATTGGCTTTGCATTCTTGATATGTTGATTATAATCAAAAAATAAATTAGACTAAATTTAATATTATTTGTATATTGCTTGGATTATTTAGGTTATATATACATCTAGTTTATACTAATATATATTAACAATTAATTATTTTATTTTCATGTGCGGAGCCGATCAAAATACATTCCAAAAATTATCAATGCGATACCAAATAATTAAGGCAATAAAAGATAATTTAGATTTTCTTAAATAGTGTAGAATTATTATTATTCTTATTCATTATTATTATTTTTTTTAATTTTTTTTTTACACGTATCTTGGCTAATTATTATCCACCTCAAGCTTTACTTTATTGATTACATCATTTTATCTAGAGTATTCTTTCAATAAAAAGCAAGAGTATTCTTCGATAGATATATATCACTAGCTCTTAATAACTTTCCTCATTTTTTTTTTTTTCAAACCGACAAGCTTCAAGTGCTTTACTCCAGTATTCTACTCCACTAGCTTGTGAATAACCATATATCTATCAACTCATCTCTAGATATAGATATAACTATTTGAGGGTCCTGTTTATATTCCTCCAAACTTTACGGCTATGTCTCTTGGTGGGTTGTTTCTTTTATCTTTCTTTGAAGCTCAAAGTTGCCGTATATAGGTGAGATAATTATGTTTGATTGGGTAAAGCTAAAGATAGATATATTCTACTTATTTCACTTTGGTTTATAATTGAGTTCTTGATTATAATGTAAAATTGATATATAGTGGTAGTTGCTACTATCTACTTATGTGGAGAAGAAATACGCAGACAAAGAAATAGGAAAGTCCTTTTGTTTTATACATGACTTATGATAGTAATTATGGTAGTAATAAATATTCCACTAGAAGTGGACAATTTTGTTTAGTTGAATACGTATATATATAGATATAATAATAATAGTAACTTTTCACTTTGAGTGTTGCCGTATATTAACAATCCATTAAATTAAATATATAGCATGTAGTGTACTTTAAATATTATAAATGTCACTTAACTTCACCTTTATATACTAAAATAGCATTATTTGTATAACCATAATTGCCCAGCAAGTGTGTGGTGATATTCGTATTAGAAGTATTAATAAAGATGTTTCAAATGACTCTTTTCTAAGAATATCACAATAAGTCAAAACATTTATTATGCATAGTAGTGTTATCATATATTAGTGACTACTACTTGGTTTATATTTATTATTTCTTTTTTCTTAATTTTGTGAGTGATGATTTAGTACCAAACTATACTGTAATATACTAATAATAAATACTACCATATTAACAGTAGTTTTATTTTTTTTTATGATTATTTAAGTTCCAAAGTTCAAATACATTGACAACTTTCGGGGTGGATTATGATCGAGCACAAGCTTAGTTAGTCAAGAATATAAAGAAAAGAGGTAAGTAAAAACTCACTCAACTGCATTACAAGAACAATACGTGCTATATGTTTATTTGATGCTTTATGCATTACTATGTGGTTGATGATCACATATGCATTCACGACATCACGGCATTACGCATGTAACAGTAAATAGTTTTGTAAGTTATAAGAATCGTGAAACGAGTTACTGTACCGTTTTATGCCATATTATGTTTTGTGTATCAATCCTTTGCTGGGTTTGGGTAGGCGGCAGACCTGTCTCTGAAGTCCCGACCTAAGGGGACTATATGTTCCGGCGCGGTGTGGGAAGTCCTTTGTCGATCGCAAGGGAACATGTGATTTATAAAACCCCACATGACGGCGTTTATGTTGTGACATGTCACTACCTCTGATATGATATATTTGGCCACCATGTAACAGGTCTTGCAAATAAAATCGTCTACTGGCCCCAGTGATGAGTTGAGCACGTTATGGGCCCAACTAAGTGTTTTTGACTAGAATGGTTACGAAGATGCTTTAGAAAATTTACGGTGCAATGACAAATGGAAAATGACATGTTTTAAATCATATGCATTTAGCATTGGTTTTTACTTACTGAGCAATCACTCATTAGTGTTCTTGTGATGCAGAGAATGAAAACATACTGTGAATATTGATGATGTTGACTGGAGAGCTCCCGAGCCCATGATCTGATGCATATTGGACGACTATGACCTTGTGGGAAACTTTTTGGTGTTGTTTATGTAAATAGTAAATATAACAACTAAACTACGGAGTACTTTTCTTTTCAACAAATACTTACACTTATATTTTGTACAAATGCTTTTACAAATATGTATAAACACTTCATAGTGTCTTTATAAAACCATTTTGAAATGTTAAAATTTTCTCAAGTTTTTAATCGAGTTATGTATGATTAATACTCTTTAACGTAAGTATTCTTAAAGTATAATTACGTTAGGGGGTGTTACAGATTTTGGTATCAGAGCAAGGTTTAGTCGTTTCTGCAGACTGTCCACTATGCATACGACCATGGGAAGGAGAACTCCGTCAACGAGTATGTTTAATTTATTTTCGATTGTTTACTTACATATATAATATGATAGCATGATAGTTTATATACATTTTTCCTTTAAAATAAAAATAAAATACAAAAAAAAAAATATGGGCATTGTACAGGATCGAAATGCCTAGAGGAAGAGGTGCAAGACAAGATCCTCCAGCCGAGCCTCGAGACCCGGTTATAGATCGATTGGCTGACTTATGTGAGCGGCAAGCTAGACAAATTGACTTATTATTACTACAACAGGGGCGTCAGAACCAACAACCACCACCTCTAGCACCGAATGCACGAGAACACACTGATCATGTTGGTGAAAGATTTAGGAAGCTCAACCCTCCAATCTTTGAAGGGGGAAGTGATCCTATGGTTGCTGAAGAATGGATGAAGACAGTTGAGGGTATGCTTAACTATGCTGGAATACTAGATGCTGAAAGAGTTGTTTGTGCATCGTTTTACCTAAGGAAAGATGCCGCCTACTGGTGGGACTCCGTTAAGGCATCAATTGATGTTGCACAAATAACATGGGATCAGTTCAAAGTCAAATTTTTCAGCAAGTATTTCACTTATACGCATAGATCTGCTAAGGCAACTGAATTTATGAATCTGAGGCAAGGTGGAACGTCAGTGTCCGAGTATATTCGGAAGTTTGATGAACTCTCAAGGTTTGCACCTCACATGGTTTCTACTGATGCGTTGAAAGTTGATCACTTCACAAAGGGTCTAAAGGCAGAAATATTTAGAAACCTCAGTGCAGTACTCTGTCCAGACATGACATTCGTTGATATCTGTCAGAAAGCTATTCAGTCCGAACAAGGTGAACAAAGAGTTGAGAAAGCTCAAGAGTTTAGACGGAGTGCAAACTTTGCAAGAAGAAATGTTAACGTTGGAAAATTCTCCCCACAAGGAAACCAAAGTATGAAAAGAAAAGAGACACCAAATCAAGTGCAAGGTCAAGGACAAGCAAAACGCCCGAATGTTGCACAACAAGCTTCTCCAATAGGTGCTCAAAAGCCAATCTGTCCCACATGTGGAAAGAATCACACAGGAACCTGTCGTCTTGGTTCGGGCACATGTTTTAAGTGTGGAAAAGCAGGTCACTTTATTAAGGATTGTCCAGTGGCTCAAAGTGATCAGACCAAAGTCCCAGGAAGAGTATATGCAATGATAGAAGCTGACTCAGAGGCTAGTCCTTCAGTTGTTTCAGGTCAGATTCTTATCTCTGGTATCACTGCTCATGCATTGATAGATTCAGGGGCTACAAACTCATTTGCATCACTTACATTCATTAGAAGATTAGGTAGACATCCTGAAATACTAGATCATAACTATTGTGTTACCATCCCATCGGGCGAGGTGTTGTGTTCGAATAAGATATTGAAGGCTTGCGTAGTTATCATTGAAGGTAGCGAAATGTATGTGGATCTTGTTGTATTGGACATTGATGATTTTGAGGTGATATTGGGAATGGATTGGCTATCAAAATATCGTGCTGCCATTGATTGTAATAAGAAGACTGTGACGTTTCAACCGCCGGGAGAGAAGAAGTTTACCTTTACAGGTACAAATAAAAGAAAGCCATCTCCAATTATCTCGGCTATGAAGGCTTCAAAGTTATTGAGAAGTGGATGTATTGGATATTTAGCTAGCGTTGTCGATGTTTCAGTAGAACAGAAAATCAAACCGGAAGGCGTGCATGTGGTTAAGGAATTCTTAGAGGTATTTCCAGAGGACTTGTCAGGACTACCTCCGGACAGAGAAATAGATTTTGTTATTGACGTATTGCCTGGTACTGCTCCAATATCGAAAGCACCGTATCGAATGGCTCCTTCAGAATTAAAAGAATTAAAGATTCAGCTACAGGAGTTACTAGATAAAGGGTTTATCCGTCCGAGTTTTTCTCCCTGGGGTGCACCAGTTCTTTTTGTGAAGAAGAAAGATGGAACTTTAAGGCTATGTATTGATTACAGAGAGCTCAACAAGGTGACGATAAAGAATAAGTATCCACTTCCAAGGATAGATGATCTATTTGATCAGTTACAAGGTGCCTCGGTGTTTTCAAAGATCGATTTGAGGTCAGGTTATCATCAATTGAAAGTCAAGGAGGAAGATATTCTTAAGACTGCTTTTAGAACAAGATACGGTCACTATGAGTTCTTGGTAATGCCATTTGGATTGACTAATGCGCCAGCTGCTTTTATGGATTTAATGAATAGGGTTTTCAAAGAATACTTGGATAAGTTTGTGATCGTGTTTATTGACGATATTTTGATATATTCACGGTCCAAAGAAGATCATGTGGAGCACTTACGAATGGTTTTGAAAATTTTGAAGCAAAAGAAGTTGTATGCAAAGTTTAAAAAGTGTGAGTTTTGGCTTGACAAGATTGCATTCCTCGGCCATATTGTGTCAAGTGAAGGAATTTCAGTTGATCCATCGAAGGTAGAAGCCGTTGAAAATTGGCCTAAACCTAAAAGCGTCTCAGAGGTTCGAAGCTTTCTTGGGTTAGCTGGGTACTACAGGCGTTTCGTAGAAGGGTTTTCAAAGATAGCATCGCCTCTCACTCAGTTGACGCGAAAAGACGTTAAGTTCAAGTGGACTGATTCGTGTGAAGGGAGTTTCCAGGAGCTAAAGAAGCGATTAACCTCTGCTCCCGTCTTGTCGATACCAACGGGAGGTGGAGGATTTGTTATATATAGTGATGCTTCCAAGAATGGGCTTGGCTGTGTACTTATGCAGAATGGGAAAGTAATCGCTTATGCCTCAAGACAGTTAAAGGAGTACGAGAAAAACTATCCCACGCATGATTTGGAATTAGCGGCTGTGGTGTTTGCTCTAAAGATTTGGAGACATTATTTGTATGGAGAACGATGTGAGATCTTTACTGACCACAAAAGCCTCAAATACTTCTTTACACAGAAAGAGTTAAATATGAGGCAGAGGAGATGGCTTGAACTGGTAAAGGATTATGATTGTGCGATCAACTATCATCCTGGAAAAGCCAATTCTGTTGCTGATGCATTGAGTAGGAAGTCATATGGAGAACTATATCAAATTTCAGCGATTCCAAAGCCAATTCTCCTAGATCTACAAAGATTGGGAATTGAAATCGAGCCCTACGGCATAATTGAAAGATTGTCAGTAATGACCCTCCAACCTTCATTGCTAGAGCAGATCAAAGAAGGCCAAAGCTCAGATGAAAACTTAATCGAATTGAAATCTGAGATACTATCTGGGAAGAAAGTAGATTTTCAACTTTCGGAAGATGGAGTAATAAGATTCAGAAATCGATTATGCGTACCAGATAATGCAGAGATGAAGAGAACTATCTTAAGGGAGGCTCATAATAGCCCCTACTCAATACACCCGGGTACAACGAAGATGTTCAAGGACTTAAAGGCTTACTATTGGTGGCCCAGTATGAAAAAGGATGTAGTGAAATTTGTGGAGCAATGTCTTACTTGCCAGCAGGTCAAAGCGGAGCATCAACGACCAGCAGGAACATTGCAACCTTTAATGGTACCTCAGTGGAAATGGGAGGACATTACTATGGATTTTGTTGTTAGATTGCCACGAACAAGAGAAGGGCATGATGCTATTTGGGTTGTAGTGGATAGGCTTACAAAGTCAGCTCACTTTCTTCCTGTCCACACTACTTATTCAATGGATCAATACGCTCAGCTTTATATTAAGGAGGTAGTAAGACTACATGGTGTACCTAAGTCGATCGTCTCCGATAGAGATTCCAGGTTCACTTCTACATTTTGGAAAAGCTTGCATAAAGCAATGGGCACAAATTTGGCATTTAGCACAGCCTTTCACCCTCAATCAGATGGTCAATCAGAGAGGACAATTCAGACGCTAGAAGATATGCTAAGGGCGTGCGTCTTAGATTTTCAAGGGTCGTGGAATAAATACTTGCCTTTGGTGGAATTTGCTTACAACAACAGCTATCATTCCACTATTGACATGGCTCCGTATGAGGCCTTGTATGGTAGGAAATGTAGATCACCAATTCACTGGGATGAAATTGGAGAGAAGAAATTCCTTGGCCCAGAGCTTGTGCAAAGAACAACAGAAGCAGTGGAAAAGATACGAAAGAGAATGTTAACCGCACAAAGTCGGCAGAAAAGTTATGCAGATACCAGACGGCGTGATCTGGAGTTTGATGTCGGTGACAAAGTATTTTTAAAAGTTGCTCCAATGAAGGGTGTCATGAGGTTTGGAAAGAAAGGGAAGCTAAGCCCTAGATTTGTTGGCCCATTTGAAGTTTTAGAAAGAATTGGAGTTGTGGCTTATAGATTAGCTCTCCCTCCATCGTTGTCTGCTGTACACAATGTTTTTCATGTCTCTATGCTGAGAAAGTACATCTCGAATCCCTCTCATGTTCTTAACTATGAACCTTTGCAATTGAATCAAGATTTGACCTACGAGGAAAAACCAGTGAGAATTCTTGACACAAAGGAAAAAGAATTAAGGAATAAAAGAATTCTATTGGTGAAAGTCTTGTGGAAGAATCACGCAACAGAGGAGGCTACTTGGGAAAGAGAGGAAGAAATGAGAAGCAAATTTCCAGAACTATTTCGGTAAGCAAATTTCGAGGACGAAATTTCTTAAGGAGGGGGAAATTGTAATGAACCAAAAGTCCATATAGGATAATGCTAATTATAATAGTGAGATAAATGGTAAAATTACCTAAACTTTATTTATACATCATGCATTGGCTTTGCATTCTTGATATGTTGATTATAATCAAAAAATAAATTAGACTAAATTTAATATTATTTGTATATTGCTTGGATTATTTAGGTTATATATACATCTAGTTTATACTAATATATATTAACAATTAATTATTTTATTTTCATGTGCGGAGCCGATCAAAATACATTCCAAAAATTATCAATGCGATACCAAATAATTAAGGCAATAAAAGATAATTTAGATTTTCTTAAATAGTGTAGAATTATTATTATTCTTATTCATTATTATTATTTTTTTTAATTTTTTTTTTTACACGTATCTTGGCTAATTATTATCCACCTCAAGCTTTACTTTATTGATTACATCATTTTATCTAGAGTATTCTTTCAATAAAAAGCAAGAGTATTCTTCGATAGATATATATCACTAGCTCTTAATAACTTTCCTCATTTTTTTTTTTTCAAACCGACAAGCTTCAAGTGCTTTACTCCAGTATTCTACTCCACTAGCTTGTGAATAACCATATATCTATCAACTCATCTCTAGATATAGATATAACTATTTGAGGGTCCTGTTTATATTCCTCCAAACTTTACGGCTATGTCTCTTGGTGGGTTGTTTCTTTTATCTTTCTTTGAAGCTCAAAGTTGCCGTATATAGGTGAGATAATTATGTTTGATTGGGTAAAGCTAAAGATAGATATATTCTACTTATTTCACTTTGGTTTATAATTGAGTTCTTGATTATAATGTAAAATTGATATATAGTGGTAGTTGCTACTATCTACTTATGTGGAGAAGAAATACGCAGACAAAGAAATAGGAAAGTCCTTTTGTTTTATACATGACTTATGATAGTAATTATGGTAGTAATAAATATTCCACTAGAAGTGGACAATTTTGTTTAGTTGAATACGTATATATATAGATATAATAATAATAGTAACTTTTCACTTTGAGTGTTGCCGTATATTAACAATCCATTAAATTAAATATATAGCATGTAGTGTACTTTAAATATTATAAATGTCACTTAACTTCACCTTTATATACTAAAATAGCATTATTTGTATAACCATAATTGCCCAGCAAGTGTGTGGTGATATTCGTATTAGAAGTATTAATAAAGATGTTTCAAATGACTCTTTTCTAAGAATATCACAATAAGTCAAAACATTTATTATGCATAGTAGTGTTATCATATATTAGTGACTACTACTTGGTTTATATTTATTATTTCTTTTTTCTTAATTTTGTGAGTGATGATTTAGTACCAAACTATACTGTAATATACTAATAATAAATACTACCATATTAACAGTAGTTTTATTTTTTTTTATGATTATTTAAGTTCCAAAGTTCAAATACATTGACAACTTTCGGGGTGGATTATGATCGAGCACAAGCTTAGTTAGTCAAGAATATAAAGAAAAGAGGTAAGTAAAAACTCACTCAACTGCATTACAAGAACAATACGTGCTATATGTTTATTTGATGCTTTATGCATTACTATGTGGTTGATGATCACATATGCATTCACGACATCACGGCATTACGCATGTAACAGTAAATAGTTTTGTAAGTTATAAGAATCGTGAAACGAGTTACTGTACCGTTTTATGCCATATTATGTTTTGTGTATCAATCCTTTGCTGGGTTTGGGTAGGCGGCAGACCTGTCTCTGAAGTCCCGACCTAAGGGGACTATATGTTCCGGCGCGGTGTGGGAAGTCCTTTGTCGATCGCAAGGGAACATGTGATTTATAAAACCCCACATGACGGCGTTTATGTTGTGACATGTCACTACCTCTGATATGATATATTTGGCCACCATGTAACAGGTCTTGCAAATAAAATCGTCTACTGGCCCCAGTGATGAGTTGAGCACGTTATGGGCCCAACTAAGTGTTTTTGACTAGAATGGTTACGAAGATGCTTTAGAAAATTTACGGTGCAATGACAAATGGAAAATGACATGTTTTAAATCATATGCATTTAGCATTGGTTTTTACTTACTGAGCAATCACTCATTAGTGTTCTTGTGATGCAGAGAATGAAAACATACTGTGAATATTGATGATGTTGACTGGAGAGCTCCCGAGCCCATGATCTGATGCATATTGGACGACTATGACCTTGTGGGAAACTTTTTGGTGTTGTTTATGTAAATAGTAAATATAACAACTAAACTACGGAGTACTTTTCTTTTCAACAAATACTTACACTTATATTTTGTACAAATGCTTTTACAAATATGTATAAACACTTCATAGTGTCTTTATAAAACCATTTTGAAATGTTAAAATTTTCTCAAGTTTTTAATCGAGTTATGTATGATTAATACTCTTTAACGTAAGTATTCTTAAAGTATAATTACGTTAGGGGGTGTTACAAGGCGACTTCTCTCTTTTCGCCAGCAGCCGTCCAGGCGAGATTCGCGGGTCTCGCGATCTGCCCTGATAATAGAGACATCTTCTTGCTTGACCTCAATAGCACCTTCGGGGGCTAGTACTATGCCGATTTCCCGCCGGCTTGCCTAGAGCTATGCACGGCGCGTACGAGGACATCCCGTGCTTGGCAAGAGGACATGGCCTCCTCTCTTTGAGAATCAAAATTGCTCTGACTACATCGACTGTGGTCAGAGATCTCGGGTTTATCTCCCCCAAATCTCCTCTTCTGCGCCGTTGGTCTGCGACCAAGTAAAAACCTCGGGGGGCAATAGCACCGAGGGTCGGGAAGAGGTGGGAGAGGCAAGGCTAACTCCCACAGTCTTCCAGACTGCGGTCGTTCGTGGAACTGGGTCATCGCCGGGTGTCGAGACCATCCGAGGCGGTCCTCCGTCTGCGACGGAGCATGCCTCAGTGGTTCTTGGGGGTATAGACCCAGCTTGCCTGATGCGGAAAGAGTCGAACTCTCTTGCTGGTCGTGATCTTCCGGTTTGGGCCACTAGCGGATGTGCTCCTATAGTTCGGGGCCTCCGGAAGGTTCATCATCAGACCTCCGGACGGTTCATCGCCAGGTCTCCAGTTACGATGGTGGCCGGCCCGAGCGTGCGATCCGCCAGTTGGTTGGCTCCGAGTCCGTTTTGGTGATGTCCTCGGCAGCCACCACAGCTGCGGCTTGCTCCCCCCTTGTTCGAAGCCGCGTCTGGAGCTCGTTCGTTCATCCCTTGCCGGTGATGAACTGCGGATGCTGGTGGTGATGAACCGAAGATCTTCACCATGCTGTTCATCCGGGACGTGGAGTTTTGGACGCTCTTTCTTTTATGCTAACTGTCATCCAACTTGGGATATATGAGGTTTCTTTCCTGTTCGTCAGGTCGTCGGCGCCATGATTTCCGATCATAGGTGACGACGAGACTCCTGGAAAAAAGCTTGAAAGAAAACTGGAAAGGAAGGGCATGCTCGGAGGTACGAGCGGAGGCCCTCCTTCTAGCGACAATCTGTTGGTGTAAAATTTGAACCAACGACGAGATCCGCACTTATAGTGTATGATGCGGCAATGAAAAATAACAAAAAGTTTTTCGGAAAAATAAATACGCGGAGAAATTTTTAAGTGGTTCAGCCCTCCTTAAGAGTAACAGCCTACATCTACTGTTTTAATGATATTTTATTTTTTGAATGAGAGTTTACAGAGTATTCTTTGTTTCTCTTCTTTCTCCTCCCCCTCATCTTTCGTTTCCCCCTCTCTTATAAGCGAAGAAGGGAGCTACAGTTAAGAGAGGACAAAATGTCAAATCCCCTGAGTCATGGGTTTGGTTCACCTAATAAAGCTGCCTACCTGCCAGGAGCAGTTCTTCTGAATTCGGCAGGATGAGGCTGTCACTACAGTGAATTCTCTGCTTGGGGGAGAATAATTGAAGTCTGCGACCCTGCAGTCAAAAGTTCTATGACCGAGGGTCGGTGACTCCGAGGGCCGAGTCTCCGTCGAATGGTCCTTCTTTCGTGGCAACCTCCTTCGGGGGTAGATCGCCTTTGAGGACTCTGTCTTTAAATATCGGCCCATCACCAGGAAGGCTTTCTGGAAGGCTTTCTGGAAGTTCTTTCCTTGTAATGTTTTACCTCCGGGGGTGTAGGATCGGGGGTCATCTCCGATAATCCTCGCCCGTCCTTTCCCTGAAGGGCGCTCCCACGGGGTGGTGACTTTCGCTTGGTTCGGTAAAGTCGGGGGTTCTGGACTTCTTGGAAATGAATAGGATACCGCCCTCGGACTCATTGAGTGACGAAAAATCACCGACAACAAATACTATTAGAAAAAAATACAATATACTCATCTCTTATAAGAATAGGTTGATTAACTAACCCAAAGATGTCGAACACTACACATATTTGTTTATTAGAGTAGTAAAATTGGACTATTTTAAAATTCATCATATTTTTGTAAATAACTTCTCTCAAAGTCCCCATCACTGCACCTTAAAAATTGATAAATATATAAAATAAAAAAAAACGAATTACATCTGTAACAATAAAAGGGAATTACAATCGAAAAAAAAAAGAGAAACGCCGTTAAAGACAATAAATACAAATACTATTAGAAAAAATGCTATATACACATCTCTTGCAAGAAAATATTGACTAACCTAACGATGTCGAACACTGTACATCTTTATTTATTAGAGTTATGAAATCCGACTATTTTTGTAATCGTCATGTTCTTGTCAATAACTTCTCTCAAAGTCTCCATCAACGCAACCTAAAAATTTATAAATATAAAAAAAACGAATTAATCTGTAACAATAAAAATGAATTACATTAAAAAAAATGAGAAAGCCCGCTGAAGGCAACAAACACAAACGCTATTAAAAAAATACAATATACATATCTCTTGTAAGAAAAAGTTGATTAACTAACCCAAAGATGTCGAACACTGCACGTTATTGTTTATCAGAGTAGTGAAATCCGACTATTTTAGTATTGATCATACTTGGACAAAATCGCTATAGCATTTTCTTTTATGAGATCTGACAACCCATCTATTGTACAAGACCATTACCTTGCTCTCTAATATTTTACGAAAAAGGCCATTAATTTTTTTTCCAACATTGGCAAGAAAATATACACATATTTGGCAAGAAAATATTGATTAACTAACCAAAAGATATCGAACATTGTACATCTTTGTTTGTTAGAGGAATGAAATCCGACAATTTTAATATCGATCATATTCTTGTGTATAAGTTCTCTCAAAGTCCCTATCACCGCACCCTAAAAGTTTATAAATATAAAAAGAAAAAAATGAATTACATCTTTAATAATAAAAGGGAATTAAATTAGAAAAAAAAAAAAGAGAAATGTAGTTACAGAAAATAAAAATAAATACTATTAGAAAAAAATACAATATACATATCTCTTGCAACAATAGGTCGATTAACTAACCCAAAGATGTCGAACAACGCACATCTTTGTTTATCAGAGTAGTGGAATCCGACTATTTTAGAAATCACCATATTCTTGTAAATAACTTCTCTAAAAATTCCCATCACCGTACCCTAAAATTTTTTAAATGTATAAACAAAAAAAAAGAATTATATCTGTAACGATAAAAGGGAATTAAAATCGAAAAAAAAAACATGAGAAAGGCCGTTAAAGACAATAAACACAAATATTATTAGAAAAAAATATAATATACACATCTCTTGCAAGAAAATGGTGATTAACTAACCTAATGATGTCTAATACTGCACATCTTCTTTTGTTTAAGTATTGAAATCCGTCTATTTTAGTAATTATCATGTTCCTTCTCTAAAAATTTACAAATATATAAAAAAAATGAATTAATGTGTAACAATAAAACTGAATTATATTAGAAAAAATGATAAAGGCCGTTAAAGGCAATAAACAAAAATACTATTCAAAAAAAAATATTATATACCCATCTATTACAAGAATAAGTTTATTAACTAACCCAAATATGTGAACATTGTACATCTTTGTTTATTAGAGTGGTGAAATTCGACTATTTTAGTTGTCATCATGTGTTGTCAATAAAAGTGACATTAGAAAAAAATGAGAAAGTCCGTTAAAGACAATTAATACAAATACTATTAGAAAAAAAATACAATACACATCTATTGTAAAAAAGGTTGATTAACTAACCCAAAGATATCGAACAATGCACATCTTTATTTATTAGAGTAGCAAAATCCGACTATTTTAGTATTGGTAATATTCTTGTTTATAACTTCTCTCAAAGTCCCCATCACTGCACCCTAAAATTTTTTAAATATGAACAAAAATGAATTACATCTGTAATAACAAAAAGGAATTACATTAGAAAAGAATAAGAAACACCGTTAAAGATAATCAACATAAATAGTATTAGACAAAAATACAATATACAGATCTCTTTCAGAAAAGAGTAGATTAACTACCCCAAAGATGTCGATCACTGCACATTATTGTTTATCGAAGTAGTTAAATCTGATTATTTTAGTATTCATCTTATTCTTGACAATATTTTCTCTTAAAATCCCCATCGCCGCACCCTAAAAATTTATAAATACAAAAAAAAAAAAGAATTACATTTGTACCAATAAAAGAGAATTATATCGGTTTCAAAAGTAATTACTTTTCGATGGACAAAATCCATATAGCATTTTATTTCATGAGATCTGACAACCCATCCATTGTACAAGACCCTTCCCTTGCGCTCTAATATTCTACGAGAAAGGCCGTTAAAAATTCTTTCCAACATTGTAAATACTATTACAAAAAGGCAATATACACATATCTGACAAGAAAAGATTGATTAACTAACACAAAGATATCGAACACTGCACATCTTTGTTTCTCAGAGCAATGAAATTTGACTATTTTAGTATTGATCATATTCTTGTCTATAAATTCTCTCAAAGTCCCCATCACCGTACCCTAAAAGTTTATAAATATATATATATATATAAGCGAATTACATCTTTAATAATAAAAGGGAATTACATTAGAAATAAACGTGAAAGGTCGTTAAAGACAATAAACATAAGTACTATTAGAAAAAAAAATATACACATCTCTTGCAAGAATAGGTTTATTAACTAACCCAAAGAAGTCAAACACTGCACATATTTATTTATCAGAGTAGTGAAATTCGACTATTTTAGAATTCATCATATTCTTGTAAATAACTTCTCTCAAAGTTCCCATAACCGCACCCCAAAAATTTATAAATACATAAAAAAAAGAATTATATCTCTAACAATAAAATGGAGTTACAATCGAAAAAAAAATGAGAAAGGCCGCTGAAGACAAGAAACACAAGTACTATTAGAAAAAAAATACAATATACACATCTTGTGTAAGAAAATATTGATAAACTAACCTAAAGATGTCGAACACCGCACATCTTTATCTATCAAAGTGTTGAAAACCGATTCTTTTAGTAATCATCACGTTCTTGTCAATAACTTCTCTCAAAGTCCCCATCACCGCACCCTAAAAAATTATAAATATAAAAAAACCAAGTAATATGTAACAATGAAATGAATTTCATTAAAAAAAAAACGACAAATGCCGTTAAAAATAATAAACACAAATACTATTAGAAAAAAAATATAATATACACATCTCTTGTAAGGAAATATTCATTAACTAACCCAAAGATTTCGAACACCGCACATCTTTGACTATCAGAGTAGTGAAATCTGATTATTTTAGTATTGATCATATTATTGCCTACAACTTCTCTCAAAGTTCCCATCACCGCACCATAAAAATTTATAAAATATTTTAAAAAAAACAAATTACATCTGTAACAATTAAAGGGATTTACATTAAAAAAAGACGAGAAAGACAGTTAAAGACAATAAACATAAATACAATTAGACAAAAATATAATATACACATCACTTTCAAGAAAATATTAATTAACTAACCGAAAGATGTCGAACGCTGCACATCATTGTTTGTCGAAGTAGTGAAATCAGACTATTTTAGTATTCATCATATTCTTGTTAATAACTTCTCTAAAAATCCCAATCACCGCACCTTAAAAATTTATAAATACAAAAAAAAAAAGAATTACATCTATAACAATAAATGAGAATTACATTGATTTCAAAGGTAATCACATTTGGATAGACAATCGATATACCATTTTCTTGCATGAGATCTGATAACCCATCCATTGTACATGACCCTTCCCTTGCACGCTAATATTCTACGAGAAAGGCCGTTAAAAATTCTTCCCAACATTGTAAATACTATTAGAAAAAGATGAAATATACACATCTCTTTCAAGAAAAGGTTGATTAACTCATCCAAAGATGTCGAAAACTGCACATCTTTGTTTATCAGAGTAGTGAAATCTGACTATTTTAGTATTGATCATATTTGGACAAAATCGCCATAGTATTTTCTTTCATGAGATCTGCCAGATGGCTGTTAAAATTTCTCCTCAACATTGTAAACAATATTAAAAAAATGCAATATACACATATCTGGAACGAAAATGTTGATTAACTAACCCAAAGATATCGAAAACTGCACATGTTTGTTTCTCAGAGCAATAAAATCTGTCTATTTTACTATTGATCATATTCTTGTCTATAAATTCTCTCAAAGTCCTCATCACCGCATCCTAAAAGTTTAAAAATATATATATAAAAAAACAAATTACATCTTAAATAATAAAAGCGAATTAAATTAGAAAAAAAAACGAAAAAGGACGTTAAAGACAATAAAAATAAAAACTATTAGAAAAAAATAAATATACACATCTCTTGCAAGCAAAAGGTTGATTAACTAACCTAAAGATGTCGAACACTACATATCTATGTTTATCAGAGTAGTGAAATTCGATTATTTTAGAATTCATCATTTTATTATAAAATACTTCTCTCAAAGTCCCCATCACCGCACCCTAAAAATTTATAAATATATTAAAAAAAAGAAATACATCTGCAACAATAAAAGAGAATTACAATCGAAAAAAAAGAGAAAGGCCGTTAAAGACAATAAACACAAATACGATTATCAAAAAAATGCAATATACACTTCTTGTGTAAGAAAATATTGATAAACTAACCTAAAGATGTCGAACACCGCACATTTTTATTTATCAGAGTAGTGAAATCCGACTATTTTACTAATCGTCATGTTCTTGTCAATAACTTCTCTAAAAGTCCCTATCACCGCACTCTTAAAATTTTTAAATATATAAAAAAAATGAATTATTATGTAACAATAAAAATGAATTCTATTAGAAAAAAACGACAAAGGCCGGTAAAAATAATAACCACTAATACTATTAGAGAAAAATACAATATTCACATCTCTTATAAGAAAAAGGTTGATTAACTAACCTAAGGATTTCGAAAAGTCCTCTCTTTGATTATCAGAGTAGTGAAATCTGACTATTTTAGTATTGATCATATTCTTGTCTACAACTTCTCTCAAAGTCCCCATCACCGCACCCTAACAATTTAGAAATTAAAAAAAATGAATTATATCTGTTAAGGATAATAAACATAAATATTATTAGACAAATATGCGATATACAAATCTCATTCAAGAAAATGTTGATTAACTAACCTAATGATGTCGAACGATGCACATCATTATTTAACGAAGTAGTGAAATCTGACTATTTTAGTATTTATCATATTCTTCTCAATAACTTCTTTTAAAATCTCGATAAACCGCACCCTAAAAGTTTGTAAAAGAGAATTATATTGGTTTCAAAGTTGATTACCATTGGAAGGACACAATTGATATATCATTTTCTTTCATGAGATCTGACAACCCGCCCATTGTAAAAGACCCTTAACTTGTGCTCTAATATTGTACAAGAAGGGCCGTTAAACACTCTTCCCAACATTGTAAATTCTATTAGAAAAAAATGCAATATACACATATCTGACAACAAAAAGGTTGACTAACTAACCCAAAGATATCGAACACTGCACTTCTTTGTTCATCAGAGTAATGAAATCTAACTATTTTAGTATTTATCATATTCTTATCTATAAATTCTTTCAAAGATCCCATCTCAGCGCCCTAAAACTTTATAAATATATAAATAAAAAAATGAATTACAACTATAATAATAAAAGGGAATTACATTAGTAAAAAACGAGAAACGTCGTTAAAGACAATAAACATAAATACTATTAGAAAAAAATACAATATACTCATCTCTTACAAGAACGAATTGATTAACTAACCCAAAGATGTCCAACACTACACATCTTTGTTTATCAGAGTAATGAAATCGGACTATTTTAAAATTCATCATATTCTTATAACTTCTCTCAAAGTCCCCATCACTGCACCTTAAAAATTGATAAATATATAATAAAAAAAACGAATTACATCTGTAACAATAAAAGGGAATTACAATAAAATAAATGAGAAACGCTGTTAAAGATAATAAATACAAATACTATTAGAAAAAAAAATATAATGTACACATCTCTTGCAAGAAAATATTGACCAACCTAACGATGTCGAACACTGTACATCTTTGTTTATTAGAGTTGTGAAATTCGACTATTTTTGTAATCGTCATGTTCTCGTCAATAACTTCTCTCAAAGTCCCCATCAACGCATCTTAAAATTTATAAATATAAAAAAATGAATTAATCTGTAACAATAAAAATGAATTCAATTTGAAAAAAAAAAACGAGAAAGCACATTAAAGGCAATAAACGCAAACGCTATTAGAAAAAAATACAAAATAAATATCTATTGTAAGAAAAAATTGATTAACTAACTCAAAGATGTCGAACACTGCACATCTTTGTTTATCAGAGTAGTGAAATCTGACTATTTTAGTATTGGTCATACTTTGACAAAATCGCTATAGCATTTTCTTTCATGAGATCTAACAACCTATCTGTTGTACAAGACCATTCCCTTGTGCTCTAATATTCTACGAAAAAGGGCATTAAATTTTTTTCCAACATTGTAAATACAATTTAAAAAATACAATATACACATATCTGACAAGAAAATATTGATTAACTAATCAATAGATATCGAACACTGCACATCTTTGTTTGTCAGAGGAATGAAATCCGACTATTTTAATATCGATCATATTCTTGTGTATAAGTTCTCTCAAAGTCCCTATCACCGCACCCTAAAAGTTTATAAATATAAAAAGAAAAAAATGAATTACATCTTTAATAATAAAAGGGAATTACATTAGAAAAAACGAGAAATGTGGTTAAAGAAAATAAAAATAAATACTATTAGAAAAAAAAATACAATATACACATCTCTTGCAAGAATAGGTTGATTAACTAACCCAAAGATGTCGAACAACGCACATCTTTGTTTATCAGATTAGTGGAATCCGACTATTTTAGAAATCATCATATTCTTGTAAATAACTTCTCTCAAAGTCCCTATTACCGCACCCTAAAATTTTTTAAATATATAAACAAAAAAAAGAATTATATCTGTAACAATAAAAGGGAATTAAAATCGAGAAAAAATTAGAAAGGCCGTTAAAGAAAATAAACACAAATATTATTAGAAAAAAATGTAATATACACATCTCTTGCAAGAAAATGGTGATTAACTAACCTAATGATGTCTAACACTGCACATCTTTATTTATTTAAGTAATGAAATCCGTCTATTTTAGTAATTGTCATGTTTTTACTCTAAAAATTTATAAATATAAGAAAAAACGAATTAATCTGTAACAATAAAACTGAATTACATTAGAAAAAAGAATGATATCGGTTTCAAAGGTAATTACTTTTGGATGGACAAAATCGATATATCATTTTCTTTTATGAGATCTGACAACCCATTCATTGTACAGGACCCTTCCCTTGCGCTCTAATATTCTACGAGAAAGGCCGTTCAAAATTCTTTCCAACATTATAAATTCTATTAGAAAAAAATACAATATACGCTTCTCTTGCAAGAAAAATTAATTAACTAACCTAAAAATGTCGAACACTGCACATCTTGTCTGTCAGAGTAGAGAAAGCCAACTATTTTAGTATTGATCATATTTGGACAAAATCGCTATAGCATTTTCTTTCATGAGATCTGACAACCCATCCATTGTACAAGACGCTTCCCTTGCGCTCTAATATTCTACGAGAAAGGCCGTTAAAAATTCTTTTGAACATTACAAATACTGTTAGAAAAAAAAAATATACACATATTTGGCAAGAAAAGGTTGATTAACTAACTCAAAGATATCGAACACTAACCTGACTATTTTAGTATTGATCATATTATTATCTATAAATTCTCTCAAAGTCTCCATCACCGCATCCTAAAAGTTTATAAATATATATATATATATATAAAACGAAGTACATCATTAATACTAAAAGCGAATTACATTAAAAAAAAAAAACGAAAAAGTTCGTTAAAGACAATAAACATAAATACTATTAGAAAAAAATACAATAACACATCTCCTGCTAGAGTAGGTTGATTAACTAACCCAAATACGTCGAACACTACACATCTATGTTTAGCAGAGTAGTGAAATCCGACTATTTTAGAATTTATCATATTCTTGTAAATAACGTCTCTCAAAGTCCCCATCACCGCACCCTAAAAATTTATAGATATAAAAAAAAAACAAATTACATCTGTAACAATAAAAAGAAATTACAATCGAAAAAAGAAGAGGAAGGCCGATAAAGACAAAAAACACAAATACTATTAGAAATGAATTACAACTATAATAAATTTATAAATATAAAAAAAAAGAATTACAACTATAATAATAAAAAAATTATATCGGTTTTAAAGGTATTTAATTTTAAATGAACAAAATTTTTATAGAATTTTATTTAATAAGATCTTAAAAACCATCTATCGCACAACACACTTCCTTTGCGTTTATATTCTACGAGAAAGGCCGTTAAAAATTATTTCCAATGTTGTACATAGTATTAGAAAGAAAATACAATATAAACATCTTTTGTAAGAAAAGGTCGATTAACTAACCCAAAGATGTCGAACACTGGACATCTTTACTTATTAAGAAGTGAAATCTGAATATTTTAGTAGTAATCATATTCTTGTCAACAACTTCTCTCAAAATCCTCATCACTACACCTTAAAAAAATTTATAAATATAAAAGAAAAAACGAATTACATATGTTACAATAAAAGAAAATTACATTAGAAAAAAACATGAAAGGCCGTCAACGATAATAAACACAGATATTATTAAAAAAATACAATATATACATCTCTTGCAAGAAAAGATTGATTAGCTAACCTAAAGATATCGAACACTGCACATCTTTCTTTATCAGAATAGCGAAATCTGACTATTTTGATATCGATCATATTATTGTCAATAACTTCTCCCAAAGTCCCCATCACCAAAACCTAAAAATTTATAAATATATAAAAAAAATGAATTACATCTGTTACAATAAAGGATAATTATATTTGTTTCTAAGGTATTAACCTTTAGATGAACAAAATCACTATAGTATTTTCTTTACAGAGATTTGGCAACCTATCAATTATACAAGACCCTTCACTTGCGCTCTAATATTCTACGAGAAAAACCGTTAAAAGTTCTTCACAACATTGTAAATATTATTAGAAGAAATGGCAATATACACATCTCTTGCAAGAAAAGGTTGATTAACTAACACAAATATATAAACATTGCACATCTTTGTTTATCAAAATAGTGAAATCCGACTATTTTAGTATTCATCATATTCTTGTCAATAACTTCTTTAAAAGTCCCCATCATCACACCCTAAGAACTTGTAAATATAAAAAAAGATGAATGATATCTGTAACAATAAAAAGAAATTACAATAATAATAAAAGGCCGTTAAAGACAATAAATACAAATGCTATGGGGAAAAAATACAATATACACATCTCTTGTAAGAAAAATGTTGATTAACTAAGATAAAGATGTCAAACACTTCACATCTTTGTTTATCAGAGTAGTGAAATCAGACTATTTGAGTATTCATCATATTCTTGTCCATAACTTCTTCGAAAGTCCCCGTCATCGCATCCTATGTAATATAAAAAAAATGTATTACATATGTAACAACAAAAGTAAATTACATCAATTTCAAAGGTATATACCTTTGGATGGACAAAATCGCTATAGCATTTTCTTTCTAAAAATTTGACAACTCATCCATTGTACAAGACCCTTCCCTTGTACTCTAATATTCTACGAGAAAGTTCGTTTATAATTCTTCCCGACATTGGAAATACTATTAGAAAAAAAAATACAATATCCACATCTCTTGTAAGAAATGGTTGATTAACTAACCCAAAGATATCGAACACTGCACATATTTATTTATCAGAGTAGTGAAATCTGAATATTGTAATATTCATCATATTCTTGTCAATAACTTCTCTCAAAGTCGTTAAAGACAATAAAACCGTCGTTAAAGACAATTTAACTTCTATCAGAGTAGTGAAAGGTCGTTAAAGACAATAAAAACAAATGCTATTAGAAAAAAAATACAATATACACACCTATTCTAAGAAATGATTGATTAACTAACCTAAAGATGTGGAGCATTGCACATCTCTCTTTATCAGAATAGTGAAATCTAACTATTTTAGTATTGATCATATTCTTGTGAATATTTTCTCTCAAAGTCCCCATCACCACACTCTAAGAATTTATAAATATATATATATATATAAAACGAATTACATATGTAACAATAAAAGGAAATTACATCGGTTTCAAAAGTATTTACTTTTGGATGGACAAAATCGCTATAGCATTTACTTTCTAGAGATTTGATAACCCATCCTTTGCACAAGACCATGCTCTCGTGCTCTAATATTCAACGAGAAAGGCCGATAAAATTCAGCACTACATTACTAATACTATTAGAAAAAAAAATACAATATGCACATTTCTTGCAAGAAAAGATTGATTAACTAACCCAAAGATGTCAAACACTATACATATTTGTTTACCAGAGTAGTGAAATCTGACTATTTTAGTATTTTTCATATTCTTGTCAATATATTCTCTCAAAGTCTCCAACACTACACCCTAAAAATTTATAAATATAAAAAAACGAATTACATATGTTATAATAAAAGAGAATTACATCGGTTTCTAAGGTATTTAACTTTGGATCGACAAAATCGGTATAGTATTTTCTTATAAGAGATTTGACAACCCATCTATTGTACAAGACTCTTCCCTTGTGCTCTAATATTGTCACGACCAGCCGCAACGAGCCGCGACTCTTTTTTCTTTATATATATACACTTACATTACTTAAATCCATACAGCACAAAATAATTATATAAACATAGTGCGCATGTTAAAAAAAATAACGTACATGTATTTACATTAAAGTAGTTGTGATCACAATCTATCTTTACCTAACTATACATTACAAAATCTAACATTAAATATATATATAAACCGGGTCTTCATTCAGTCTGTGACACACATACTTGTCTCCGGCTTCAACGCTGAACTTAGTCAGTCTGTGACACACATACTTGTCTCCGGCTTCAACGCTGAAGTTATTCTATCTTCGTCTTTCCCCTGTCTACAATATCAAGAACCTAATGAGTTACTAAACTCAGTAAGGACAAACTATATAATCTTAAGTGGCATGACAAGGTATGCTTATGACATGATATACTTTGCTTTACTTTACTATGATATGCATAATACAACTAATCCAGATAGATACAATAATTCAGAATTATTCTAAGTCTAATTTATGTATAGAGTGTCACCTATCCCATATCAGATGACCCCCTTCAATCATTTTCTTACCTTTAACTTTTACGTTACGCCTCAGCCATTCTAAGGGACTTGCTGACGCTTGTGTTTCAACTTTCTTGTAGTCTGGGATCTACTAACGGTAACCGCATCTTTACTTTAACTTTTGTTAGGCGTCCTGACGGGGAATGGGCCTAGCTTATCAAAAGCATCTCCCGACCGATAATCTCCTCGAGCAACAACAGGAGAAGTGCTCGGGGTAGAAGATGCATCTTCTCAGCCTATAGAGGAGTTTCATATAGTCCCCTTGTGGGATAGCGGTACCATCGACTTTGTTCTCACGACATATTGAGCTTTCTGGCTTTCCCAAAGTCTTACTAAAAAGGCGATTCCGAGCCATGTTTCTTGAGAGTTACTTGTTCGGGGTGAAATCATGAGTATTTTACTTTAACATCATCCTATGATGAAACTTGATCTTGGGTCTCGGGATGCTAACCCTGCCCATCGCGCCGACTCGCTCGGGATTTGAATCCGGTATTGCTACGACGACTGATCGTAACTCTCGTTGTTTCTCGGTTCGTAGATATGAGATAGTTTAAACGTGGAATGCTTAATAATATAACAAGGCTCGGTTTCTCATATTTTAAGCCATACTCTAGTTTTTAGCCTAACGGTCAAAACCGTGCAAAGTTTTATTGAATATTTATCTTGATTAATTATATTAATCACGGTTCGGGCCTAAGTATTCATTACTACCGGGAATATAAATAAAAACACGTTTTATCATCATATTACAATGCACGAAAAATCTTAACAAACATCACAAGTCTTGATGTCGTAGGTATATTATCACTTACAAGTTGATGTGCCAATTACGGCTCTCGCAGCCTGTGCTTGCTCCTCGTTCCTTGTATAGCAAATTCTCGCACACACTTTGCTTCCATGAATTTTCTTCCTAAGAGTACAATTCAAATGTGTGAAAATCTGCTTCTCTATTTGGTTTCTAATTGTACCACAAGCTAACAAGTTCGTGATGCATGCAGGTTACGAACCAGTCGACCGTTTCATGCAGGACACTTAGCAGAAAAACGGATCCGACACCCTTCACGAAAATGCGCTTAACTTTTTGTTTCAGAGTCGGATCGACACGAAACTTATTGCATTGGAAACTAGACTCAAAGTGCTCTTCATAAACTGGTAGTATGATAGGATTTAAATTTTCAATCTCTCTTGAGATGAGCCCAAAATTCATGCCAAAATTTTATCATTAGGAAAAGGCAAATTTTTTAAGAACTTTGAAAAATCAAAACTTTTGATTCCGGAAACGAAATCACTCGATTCTTAAACTCACATAAAGCTTATAACTTGTATTTTTAAGAACAACCAACATTTGTTACTATTTGCTCTTGATCTTGAGATCAAACAAATCAAAAACTATTCTTCCCAGTTTTAAAATAATTTGTGTCCCACTTGGTGACCTAAAGGCCAAAATGAGCTTATGATACCATTTTGAAAAGCTTAGAAACTCTACTTTCTTGATTTTGAATCTGTTTGAAAGTGAAACTTCATGTAATTTGTGTTAGAATAGTGCCCGAAAAAGAGGCTATTTTTATAATTTTGAATTTGCTGATTAATAAAATAAAAGAAATTTTTCATGAATTGTTTGAGACTTTATTTTATTTATGACTATTCATTAATATCCCAAGCATATTATGTAAATAAAATTCTAGTATATAGGTTTGTTATATACGGAGGATTAGAATCTTGTTTAATATGTTTAAACAAGTATGTGATTGATCAAGAGTGGGTGGCTTGATCCGAAATCACATATGCGGTCCACTGACATATTGGATGTGATAACCTTATCCGAGTTATCAGTGTGGTGACACTAAGTGGAAGATTCTATATAATTAGATTATATAGGATACGGACTGACTCGATTTTGAAATATTATTTAAGTACCGTAACGATACACGTTTCGAAGTCATAAGATAATCATACGAGAATCGATCCTAATCCTGAGTGACCACAGACCACTAGGTTATGTTTATGGGCCTTTTGATTTGTTCGTTACGGTCCATGATTGATCTGGGCTAAATACTTGTATTTTAGAGGTCTGGAATATGATCACTAGGGAATGGGGTTCATAGATATAGAATCCAGCTTCTGATAAAAAGTAAGTTAAAATTGGCTTCCTTAATGTGTTGATTCTAGAACCGAACAATTGCGTGCACATTTATGATAAAGATTGTAAATGAATTGTTTGCTAGTGGATCGATGGTACTTAAGGAACAAGATATAATCGGAATGGTAAAACGGTAAATCACCAACTCAGATTATGAACCAATCTGGAAGGTCGAATCTCATGAAATGATTAAATCAATGGACAACTGACTGAGTAAATTATTTTAATAATTTCAGGAGTGCAGTTTCGGGCTTTTAGTAAAGTAACCTCGGAATTAATAAATAAGATTTTTAACTAAAGAGTTTTAGTTAATTATTTGTATTTATTGGAGCCTGAATTATTAGGCCCGTGGTCCCCGGACCGACGTCATTAGATCGATAGAGATACTATAATAATTAATAGTGATTAATTATATTTTTCTCACATTTATCAGATTAGTAGTTTGGTTCGATAACAAATAATTAATTTTAATTATTTATTTAACTGTTAAATAAGTAATGGTTAAAATTAATTTAAATTAATTTTGGAGGGAATTATAAAAATAGTTTCTCGCCAAAATTGGTTTATTTAGGAAGCAAGCAATTTAAATAAATGAGTTTTATTTAATTGTTAAATTATCTAAGAGTTGGATAAATTAAAAAAAGGAGGTATTTTGTTCAAATTCTAATTAGATTAGGATTTACACAAGTTTATTTAAATAGGGCTGGTTATCCACTTAGAGCATGATTTAAAATAACTAATCTTTATTAATTTTCTGAGAGTTAGATAGTTATCTATTTTGGATATTAAAAATAGAATTAAATTCTATTTAAGATTTGATTTAATATATATATATATGGGTCAGTTAGGTAAATAGCCCTTTTGAACTGTGTGTTTTCAAAAAATAGCCACAGTTTCAAAAAATTTAAAAACTAGCCATAACACAATGTAAGAAATTTCTGACAATAATAAAATTATACATAAAAATTATTGTAAAAAATTTCTGACACGTGTCAGAAATTTCTAAAAGGGCTAGTTTTTAAAGTTTTTGAAACTGTGCTTATTTTTTAAAATTATTTTGTAAACAGTGACTATTTTCTTAAAATTTCATATATATATACACGTTTTTAGATATATATATATATATATAAGTTAGAAATCGCAAACTTGTTTTTGAAAAGTTTGCCGACTTTAGTTTCAAATTTTCATATATACGATATATATATATATATATATATATATATATGAGTTTTTTTAGGTATTTAAGCAAATTTTTGGGTAATTTTTTAGGATTTAGCTATAGTTTTACGAAATTATGGATTTAGCCATAACATGTAACATTTTATGTAACATGTAACATATATATGTGTAAAAAGTGTAACATTAAATGTAATAAATTATCAAAGTGTTTTATTATAAATTTTTAAAATACCATATTTCCGCCTTACATAGAACTTTTGCATATTATTGCAAATTTTTCTAAGAATTTGAGTAAAAGTGCTAAAACAGTAGCTAACCTTTATGTTCACAAAACTGTTTTTGTGCATGTTTCAAATTTGAATAGTTTTTGGTCTACTTAATCACAGTTTGCATATTTTACCTTTCCGGAAAGCTTGTTGAGTCTATTTTAACATAAAATAAGTGTTCTTTAATTATTTAACACTTATCATGTTTAGTTCGGACAAAAACTAGAGCTTGTGCAGAGTGAATCTTTCGAAAGTTACTCATGATTTAATTTTCTCAATTTCATACATGATATTTAAAAAAAAAGAAACTTTTTTTTACTAAAACTTGAAAACAAATCATCCATCATTAAATCATGTAACCTAACTCATTATCATTATTACAAGTTGAGACACAAAAGAAATATGTGGAAGAAGACGAAGGAAACTCGAACCAACCTCTTGAAACTCTTGAATTTAGACTTATCCACTTGTGTGCACTTGAGGAAATCTTAGTCCAAAACTTCTAAGACTTTGAGATTTGAGCGTGTGGAAGAGAAGAACACTTAGTATAGTTGAAGATAATCACAAGAATAACTTAGGAGGAGAGAAAAAGGGTTACAATACTTACATAAGCTTGATCTTCAAGTTTGGTCTAGAAATTTCATAATTTTCATGAAGTTTTCTTCTTTTTTCTCTTCTCATTCTTCCTTCCTTTCTTTCTTTCTATGTTTGGTCTAAGTTATTAGGTTAAAATGAAGAACAAACTCTCTCTAGTTTTACTCTAATGGTCGGACTCTTTGGTTTCATTTGACCAAGGTTGAGTTGAACAACTCAAGAGGTGAGTTTAAGGCTTTATTTTGACATCTAGTGTAATGATAAAAAAAAATGGGTCCATAGGCTAATTGTCAATATTATTAATAAATTAGATGATAAGATAAAATAAAAAAGGTATTTTTATCATACATTAGCTTTGCATTTTAGAACTAAAAACGAGTTTAATAGTAATAATGGTAATTGTTATAAACTGATTGGTTTTATAAGTTTTCTAAAATTTGGTTTATTAGTAAATATCATATTATTATTGTGTTTTGCAGTAGTGATCGAATCATGGATTGAAAGTTGTCAATGTGATGATAGAAAATGAGTTGTGAAAATGCATTGATTATTTTATTTTTTTTTAAATTTTATTTAAAAAAACTAAATAGAATAAACATATATAGATATATCGATATATAGAGCTTTGGTTTTGAATATAAAATTTGTTCACGAAGGTAATAATAATAATAATAACTACTCGAGTATAAATAATTATTCCTATAGATAATTAAATGTTCTTATAATTATCTTGCATCATTTGTATGTATCTAGAATAGAATAGAAATACTAAACTTGGCTGAGATAATACTAATCATTTTAATATATTAATATATATATGGATATTTCAAAGTCGTGCTAGATTACGGTGTATATATTTTTACAAACAGTAGTACCTGTGTTTTCGCAACCGACAACTATCTTTCTCTCTTCACCTTAAAATTCTCTTTCGTTTACTCTCTGAATCTTCACATCGAGATAATTAGATACATCTATGCTAGTTACATAAAGATTCGCCAGAACTATCTACGTGTATTATGAGGAAATAATCATTTTATATATTTTTCCTGTTGATTGCCCTTAATGGACTATATTATTGTGGCAATTTTAAACAACAGAATTTAAAGAATCAACATTTGTTGTTTGGTTATTCAAAGTTGTTCTCTTGTATAGTATTGCACATGTATAAGTGGTGTAAGAAATTTCAAATAAATAATAAAAATTTTCATGGGATTAGGAATTGTGTACACATTGAAGGCTTTCTCGGAGTGGATTATGATCAAACACTGTGTCATCTAATCAAGAAAGTTAGAAAAGAGGTAAGTAAAAACTCATTCAACTGCGTTACAAGAACAATACATGCTATGTATTTAATTTATGTTTTGTGCTTTACTATGTCTTCGATGATCACATATGCATTCATGACATCACGTCATTACGCGTGTAAAAGTAAATGATTTTATAAGTTGCGCGAATTGTGAAACGAGTCATTGTACCGTATTATTCCATGTTATGTTTTATGTATCAATTCTTTGCTGAGTTTGGGTAGGCGGCAGACCTATCTCTGAAGTTTCGACCTAAGGGGACTATATGTTTCCGACGTGGTGTGTGAAGTCCCTTGTCGATCGCAAGGGAACATATGATTTTATTAAACTCCACATGACGGCGATTATGCTTGTGACATGTCACCACCTCTGATATGATTTATTTGGCCACCATGTAACAAGTCTTGCTAATAAAATCGTCTACTGCCCAGTGATGAGTTGAGCACATTATGGGCTCAACTAAGTATTTTTAACTAGAATGGTTACGAATATGTTTTATAAAATTTACGGTGCAATGACAAATTGAAAATGATATATTTTAAATCATTCATATTTAGCATTATTTTTTCTTACTGAGTATTCGCTCATTAGTGCTCTTGTAATGCAGAGGATGAAAATTTGTAGTGAATTTTGATGATGTTGACTGGAGTTCTCCCGACGCCATGATCTGATGCATATTAGACGACTATGACCTTGTGGGAAATGTTTTGGTGTTGTTTATGTATATATTTATATAATAACTAAACTACGGAGTACTTTTCTTTTCAACGAATACTTATATTTTATACAAATACGTTTACAAATATTTTAGATGTATAAACGCTTCATGATGTCTTTATAAAACTATTTTGAAAGGTTCAAATTGGTCTCGAGTGTTTAAAGAGTTATGTGTGATTAATACCCTATAACGTAAGTATGCTTAAAGTAAAATTACGGTAGGGGGTGTTACAGATTTTGGTATCAGAGCTAAGGTTTATTCGTTTTTGCAGACTGTTCATTAGGCATACCACCATGGGAAGGGGAACTCCGTCAACGAGTATGTTTAATTTATTTTCAATTGTTTTCTTACATACGTAACATGATAGCATTGTAATTTTATGTGTATTTTTCTCAAGAATACAAAAAAGGGGACATTGTACAGGATCAAAATGCCTAGAGGAAGAGGTGCAAGACAAAATCTTCTAGCCAAGCCTCAAGATCCGGTTACAGATCGACTGGCTAACTTATGTGAGCGACAAGCTACACAAATTGAGTTATTATTACAACAGGGACGTCAAAACCAACAACCACCACCTCCAGCATGTTGGCGAAAGATTTAGGAAGTTTAACCTTCTAATCTTTGAAGGGGAAGTGATCCTATGGTTGCAGAAGAATGGACGAAGACAATTGAGGGAATGCTTAACTATACTGGAATACTAGATTCTGAAAGAGTTATTTGTGCATCGTTCTTCCTAAGAAAAGATTCTGCGTATTGGTGGGACTCTATTAAGGCATCAAGTGATGTTGCGCAAATGACATGGAATCAGTTCAAAGTAAAATTTTTAACAAGTATTTTACTTATACGCATAGATCTGCTAAGGCAACTGAGTTTATGAATCTGAGGTAAGGCAGAATATCAGTCTCCGAGTATATTCGAAAGTTTGATGAACTATCAATGTTTGCATCTCACATGGTTTCTACTAATGCATTAAAAGTTGATCACTTCGCAAAGGGTTTAAAGGTAGAAATATTTAGAAACCTTAGCGCAGTACTCAGTCCATAAATGACATTCACTAATCTTTGTCAGAAATTTATCCAGTTCGAACAGGGTGAACAAAGGGTCAAGAAAGCTCAAGAGCTTAGAAGGAGTGCAAACATTGCAAGAAGAAATGTTAATATTGGAAAATCCCCCACAAGGAAACCAAAGTATGAAAAGAAAAGAGACACCAAATCAAGTGTAGGATCAAGGACAAGAAAAATGCTCAAATATTGCACAACAAGCTCCTGCAGCAGGTGCTCAAAAGCCAGTCTGTCCCATATGTGGAAAGAATCACATAGGAACTTGCGTCTTGGTTCAGGGACGTGTTTTAAGTGTAGAAAGACAGGCCACTTTATTAAGAATTGTCCAGCGGCTCAAGGCGATCAGACTAAAGTTTCAGGAAGAGTCTATGCAATGATAAAAGCTTACTCAAAGGCTAATCCTTTAGTTGTTTCAGGTTAGATTCTTATCTCTGGTGTCACAGCTCATCCATTGATAGATTCAGGAGCTACAAACTCATTTGCATCACTTACATTCATTAGAAGATTATGTAGACATCTTGAAATACTAGATCATAACTATTATCTTACTATCCCATCGGGCTTGGTGTTGTGTTCTAATAAGATATTAAAGGCTTGCGTAGTTATCATTGAGGGCAGACAAATGTATATGGATCTTGTTGTATTGGACATTGAAGATTTTGAGGTGATATTAGAAATGTATTGGCTGTCAAAATACTGTGATGCCATTAATTATAATAAGAAGATTGTGACGTTTCAACTGTCGGTAGAGAAGAAGTTTACTTTTATGGGCACAAATAAAAGAATGTCATTACCGATTATCTCGACGATGTAGGCTTCAAAATTACTAAGAAGTGAGTGTATTGGATGTCTAGCTAGCGTTGTTGATGTCTCAGTTGAGCAGAAAGTCAAACCAAAAGATGTACATATAGTTAATGAATTCATAAACGTAATTCTAGAAGACTTGCCAGGACTATCTCCGGATAGAGAAATATATTTTGTTATTGACATATTGCCTGGAACTGCTCCAATATCAAAAGCACCATATCGAATGGCTCCTTCAGAATTAAAAGAATTGAAGATCCAGTTACATGATTCACTAGATAAAGGGTTTATCAGCCCTAGTTTTTCTCCCTGAGGTACGCCAGTTCTTTCTCTGAAGAAGAAAGATGGAACCATAAGGTTATTATAGAGAGCTCAACAAGGTGACGAGAAAGAATAAGTATCCACTTCAAAGGATAGATGATTTGTTCGATCAATTACAAGGTGCCTCGGTGCTTTCAAAGATTGATTATAGGTCAGGATATCATCAATTGAAAGTCAAGGTGGAAGCAATTCCTAAGAATGCTTTTAGAACAAGATACGTTCACTATGAGTTCATGGTTATGCCATTTGGATTGACTAATGCACCAGTTGCTTTTATGGTTTTAATGAATATAGTTTTTAAGGAGTACTTGGATAAGTTTATGATCGTGTTTATCGATGATATTTTGATATATTCACAATCTAAAGAAGATCATATGGAGCATTTACGGATAACCTTAAATACATTGAAACAGAAGCAGTTGTATGCAAAGTTTAAAAAATGTGAATTCTGGCTTGATAAGATTACATTCCTCGGATATTGTCAAGTGAAAAAATTTCAATGGATCCATCAAAGGTTGAAGTTGTTAACAATTGGCCTAGACCTAAGAATGTTTCAGAGGTTCAAAGCTTTCTTGGGTTAGCTGGGTACTACAGGCGTTTCGTAGAAGAGTTTTCGAAGATAGCATCGCCTCTCACTCAGTTGATGAGAAAAGACGTTAAGTTCAAGTAGACTGATTCGTTTGAAGGGAGTTTCTAAGAGTTAAAGAAGTGATTAACCTTTGCCCCCATGTTGTCAATACCAACGGGAGGTGGAGGATTTGTTATATATAGTGATGCTTCGAAGAAAAGACTTGGTTGTGTACTTATACAGAACGGGAAAGTAATCGCGTATGCCTCAAGACAGTTAATAGAGTAGGAGAAGAATTGTCGTGCACATAATTTAGAATTAGTAGTTGTGGTGTTTGCTCTAAAGATTTGGAGACATTATTTATATGGAGAACGGTGTGAGATCTTAATTGACCACAAATGCCTTATATACTTCTTTACATAGAAAGAGTTAAATATGAGGGAGAGGAGATGGCTTGAACTGGTAAAGGATTATGATTGTGCGATAAACTATCATCCTAGAAAAGTCAATTCTGTTGCTGATGCATTGAGCAAGAAGCAATATAGAGAACTGTATCGAATTTCAGCGATTCTGAAGCCAATTATCCTAGATCGATAAAGACTGGAAATTGAAATCGAGCCCTACGGTATAATTGAAAAATTGTCAATTATGATCCTCCAACCTTCATTGCTAGAGCAGATCAAAGAAGGCCAAAGCTCAGATGAGTACTTAATCGAATTGACATCTGAGATACTATTTGGAAAGAAAGTAAATTTTCAAGTTCAGAAGATGGAGTAATAAGATTCAAAAGTTGACTATGTGTACTAGATAATGCAGAGATTGGAAGAATTATTCTAAGGGAGGCTCATAGTAGCACATACTCTATACATCCGAGTACAACGAAGATATACAATGACTTGAAGCCCTATTATTGGTGGCCGGGTATGAAAAAGAATGTAGTGAAATTTCTAAAGCAATGTCTTACTTGTTAGCAGGTCAAAGCGGAGCATCAAAGACCAGGAGGAACATTGCAACCGTTAATGGTGCCTCAGTGGAAATGAGAGGACATTACAATAGATTTTGTTGTTGGATTGCCACGAACAAGAGAAGAGCATGATGCTATTTGGGTTGTAGTGGATCGACTTACAAAGTCCACTCACTTTCTTTCTGTTCACACTACTTACTCAATGGACCAATACGCTCAACTTTACATTAAAGAGATAGTAAGACTACACGGTTCTAAGTCGATTGCCTCTGATAGAGATTCAAGATTCACCTCCACATTTTGGAAAAGCTTGCAAAAAGCAATGGGCATAAGTTTAGCGTTCAGCACTACTTTTCACCCTCAATCAGATGGTCAATTTGAGAGGACGATTCAAATACTAGAAGACATGCTGAGGGCATGTATTTTGGATTTTCAAGGATCATGGAACAAATATTTGCCTTTGGTGGAATTCGCTTACAATAGCAGCTATCATTCTACTATTGACATGGCTCTGTATGAGACACTATATGGTAGGAAATGTAGATCACCAGTTCACTGGGATGAAATTGAGAAAAGAAATTCCTTGGTCCAGAGCTTGTGCAAAGAAAAACTGAAGCAGTGGAAAAGATTTGAAAGAGAATGATAACCGCGCAAAGTCGACAGAAAAGTTACGAGACGGCGTGATTTTGAGTTTGAAGTCGGTGATAAAGTATTTTTAAAAGTAGCTCTAATTAAAAGAGTCATTAGATTTTTTAAGAAAGGGAAACGAAGCCCTCGATTTGTTGGTCCATTTGAAGTTTTGGAAAGAATTGGAGTTGCGGCTTATATATTAGCTCTTCCTCCATCGTTGTCTATCGTACATAATTCATGTCTCAATACTGAGAGAGTACATCTCAGATCCTTCTCATGTTCTCAACTATGAACCTTTGCAATTCAATCAAGATTTGACCTACGAGGAAAAACCAGTGAGAATTATTGGTACAAAGGAAAAAGAATTAAGGAATAAAAGAATTTCACTGGTGAAGGTCTTGTGGAAGAATCACTCAACAGAGGAGGCTACTTAGGAAAGAGAAGAAGAAATGAGAAGCAAATTTTCAGAGCAATTTCGGTAAGTAAATTTCGATGATGGAATTTCATAAGGAGGGAAAATTGTAATGATAAAAAAAAAGTCCATAGGTTAATTGCCAATATTATTAATAAATTAGATAATAAGATTAAAATTATAAAAAAAAAAGATATTTTTATCATGCATTGGCTTTGCATTTTAGAACTGAAAATGAGTTTAATAGTAATAATGGTAATTGTTATAAACTGGCTTATTTTATAAGTTTTGTGAAATTTAGTTTATTAAAAAATATCATGTTATTGTTGTGTTTTGTAGTAGTGATCGAATCACGGACTGGAGCTTTAAGCTCAACCGGGCAATCAAGGCTCGTACAAAACCAAATCCCCTAGATCACACAATTTTTTTTTATTAATTTTCTTAATTTAAGAAAATTCTCAATCTCTTGCTAATTAGGATAATGATTCAAATGCACTCGAATTTTTACAAAACATTCACAAAAGAAAAATCCTTGTCAACTTGTTAAATTCTCTAATTATTTTCTTAAAGTGACATTTCTAGATTTCGAAAACAACACAAACTTTTACCATTTTACATTGCTGAGGCACTTGAAACATTACTTCCGTCGACTAGTATATTTTTCAAATTATTTTACCTCAATCTGAAAAACTTGACACAACCAGAACACGCATTGAATGCCATTAAGTAGTCAAACTCCTAAATTTTCTCAAATTATAAGCTACCTTTGAATTAGCCAAAGGCTCCAAAATTCTGAAATCACCGTGGTAATTCAAAAGAATCATAATCATAAACAACTTCAAAGTCTTGGCATAATTCCACACAATCGCGCAAATATTATAGAATACGCACAAACACACTTTTGAACTTAACACAAATAAATTGTAAAGAAACACAAAAACCATCTCAAAAAGACCAATGGTAAAACCACGAGCATCTTGAAATTTCATGCCTTTATTAACTCAAAACTAAGCTAACTTTGCGAATAACAAACAATCGACCAACGAATACACTAGCGAGGATGACAATATTGGCAAAACACAATCCAACACTTTTAATATTGTGATATCATGGGTTCGAGGCTCACCGAACACGAAAAGTAGCCGGCTCGACGAGGAGTGGTGCAACTGCGAGATGAGGACTGCGGTACGAGCTTCGCCACAAGTCCAATGATGTCAAGACGGCGGCAAGGATTTCGGGCTAGGCTCACGGCAACTGCAACAGCGAAGACGAGACATGCTCGAGGCTGCTCAATTAATTCGGGCTCGCAGAAGGTGGGATCGTGAGCTCGAAACTTGGCGGCGGCCAGATCGAGGTAGCCGTGAGCAGGCGAACCTCCGGTGAGCTCGGCGAGGCAGCGGCTGACCGGCGCGAGGAGGCACACTGTCGGAGGCTCGGGCGGAGCTCGTGCAGGGAGGCTCGGGCAGAGCTCGTTCAGGGAGGCTCGGATCAGGGATGGAGTCGCACGACGGCGCGTGAAGGCTGGGCTGACGAAGGCGGAGAGGGTCGCTGCGGGAAGCGCGCGGATAGCTTGCGCTCGTGCTCATGACGGCGCGGCTGTGCAGGAGGAGGGCGACACGCAGGAGGGGAAGTTATGCGCATCAGCTGGGGCTGGGCGGTGTTCGGATCGCCGGGGGTGAGGAAGCACGCCGCGGAGTCGGGTTGTGCTGGGGGCGTCAGGGTTGTGTGAGGAGGCGGCGTGGAGCTTCGCCGTCGTGGGGCTGTGCTTGGTATCGCTGGGATCGCGCGAGAAGGTCGCGCGTTGACGCGGAGAGAGAGGCGCACAGAGAGGCGGCGCGCGGCTAGCTCGGGGCAGAGGAGGCTGGCCGGAGCTTGGGAGAGGGAGGGATTTGCGAGAGAATGTGAGAGAGAGGGTAATGGTCGGCTGAAAAGGAAGAAGAGGGGGGGGGGGGGGGGGGGGGGAGGGGGGGGGAAAGAAATCCCGGGAAACAAAAACCTTTTGTACTACGGTTCAATTGGCCAAAATAATAATAAATTAATTGGTACATATATTCATAAATTATGAAAATACACCAATAGGCTCAATTTGAAAAGTTAAGAATTTTAATATTAATTTGAAGCCAAATTTAAATTCCTAACATGTCTTAAAATTCAAAAATGCAAAAATAATACTATTTGCATTAATATTTATACGTGGTCAAAATTGACCAGATTCGACGAAACTAACAATTTTTCCTCAAAATAATTACAACCAAATTAATCTCACAAGCTATTTGCCTCGAAAGTAGAAAATAAATACTTGAAAGATTGGTCTTGGTTCAGTTCATTACATTAATCAACCATTTCTAGCAAGAGATGTATATATTACATTTTTTCTAATAGTATTTGTGTTTATTGTCGTAAACGGCCTTTCTCATTTTTTTTCTAATATAATTCCCTTTTATTGTTACAGGTATAATTCGTTTTTTTATATGATTATAAATTTTAAGGGCGCCGTGATGGGGACTGAGAGAATATTTTTACAAGAATATGATGACTACTAAAATAGTCGTATTTCACTACTCTGATAAACAAAGATATACAGTATTCGAAATTTTTGAGTTAGTTAATCAACCATTTCTCGCAAGAGATGTGTATATTATAGTTTTTTTCTAATAGTATTTGTGTTTATTGTTGTAATCGGTCTTTCTTATTTTTTTTCTAATATAATTCACTTTTATTTTTACAGTTGTAATTCATTTTTTAAATATATTTTCAAAATTTAAGGGTGCCGTGATGAGGACTTTGAGAGAATATATTGACAAGAATAGAATGACTAATAAAATAGTCGCATTTCACTACTATGATAAACAAAGATGTGCAGTGTCTGACATCATTGGGTTAGTTAGTCAATATTTTTTTTGTAAGAGATGTGTATATTGTATTTTTTTCTAATAGTATTTGTGTTTATTGTCTTTAACGGTCTTTATCATTTTTTCTAATGTAATTCCCTTTTATTGGTACAGATGTAATTCGTTTTTTTTTTATATTAATAAATTTTTACGGTGCGATAATGTGGACTTTGACAGAAGATAAAGACAAGAATATGATCAATACTAAAATAGTCGGATTTCACTACTTTGGTAAACATAGAAGTTTAGTGTTCGACATCTTTTGAGTTAGTTAATCAACCTTTTCTTGTAAGAGATGTATATATTGCATTCTTTTATAATAGTATTTATAATATTAAGAAAATATTTTAACGCTCTTTCTCATTGAATATTAGAGCGCAAGGGAAGGGACTTGTACAATGGATGGATTGTCAAATCTCTTGAAATGAAATGCTATAGTGATTTTGTCCATCTAAAGGTAAATACCTTTAAAACTGATGTCATTACCTTTTATTGTAACAGTTGTAATTTATTTTTTTTATATTTATAAATTTTTTGGGAGCGGTGATGGGGACTTTGGGACTTTGTGAGAAGTTATTAAAAAGAATATGAAGAATAATAAAATAGTCAGATTTTACTACTCAAATAACACAAAGATATATGGTATTCGAAATTTTTGAATTAGCTAATCAATTATTTCTAGCAAGAGATGTGTATATTATATTTTTTCTAATAGTATTTGTGTTTATTGCCGTAAACAACCTTTATCAACCTTTAAAGGTTGCCGTGATGCGAATTGAGAGAATATATTGACAAGAATATTATGACTACTAAAATTATCAGATTTCACTACTCTGATAAACAAAGATGTATAGTATTCAAAATTTTTCAGTTAGTTAATCAACCATTTCTCGCAAGAGATGTGTATATTATATATATATATATATTTTTTTTTAATAGTATTTTTGTTCATTGTCATAAACGGTTTTTATCGTTTTTTTCTAACGTAATTCACTTTTATTTTTACAGATGTAATTCATTTTTTTTTGTTTGTTTTAAAATTTTAAGGGTGCCGTGATGAGGACATTGAGAGAATATATTGACAAGAATATGAGGACTAATAAAATTGTCGCATTTCACTACTATGATAAACAAAGATGTGCAGTGTCTGACATCATTGGGTTAGTTAATCAACCTTTTCTTGCAAGAGATGCGTATATTGCATTTTTTTCTATTAATTTGTGTTTATTGTCTTTAACGGCATTTCTCATTTTTTGTCTAATGTAATTCTCTTTTATTAGTACAGATGTAAGTAATTTTATTTTTTATATTAATAAATTTTTATGGCGCGGTAATGGGGACTTTGAGAGAAGATAAAGATAAGAATATAATCAATACTAAAATAGTCAGATTTCACCCCTTTGGTAAAGAAAGATGTTCAGTGATCGACATCTTCTGGGTTAGTTAATCAATCTTTTCTTGTAAGAGATGTTTATATTGCATTCTTTTCTAATAGTATTTATAATGTTGAAAAATTATTTTAACGTTCTTTCTCGTTGAATATTAGAGCGCAAGGGAAGGGACTTTTACAATGGATGGGTTGTCAAATCTCTTGAAAGAAAATGCTATTGCAATTTTGTCCATCTAAAGGCAAATATCTTTGAAACTGATGTCATTACTTTTTATTGTTACAGATGTAATTCATTTTTATATATATATTTATATATTTTTAGGGCGCAGTGATAGGGACTTTGAGAGGAGTTATAAAAAGAATATGATGAATACTAAAATAGTCGGACTTCACTGCTCAAATAAACAAAGATGTCTACTATTCGAAATTTTTGAATTAGTTAATTAACCATTTCTAGTAAGAAATATTTATATTACATTTTTTCTAATATTATTTGTGTTTATTATCGTAAAGGACCTTTCTCGTTTTTTTTTTCTAATATAATTCCTTTTTATTGTTACAGGTGTGATTCGTTTTTTATATGTTTATAAATTTTAAAGGCGCCGTGATGGGGACTGAGAGAATATATTGACAAGAATATGATGACTACTAAAATAGTCGGACTTCACTACTCTGATAAACAAATAAGTACAGAATTCGAAAGTTTTGAGATAGTTAAACAACCTTTTCTCGCAAGAGATGTGTATATTATTTTTTTCTAATAATATTTGTGTTTATTGTCGTAAACTGTCTTTCTCGTTTTTTCTAATATAATACACTTTTAGATGTAATTTATTTTTTTTATATATATGCATAAATTTTCAAGACGCGGTGATGGGGAGTTTTAGACAAGTTATTAAAAAGAATTTGATGAATACTAAAATTGTAACGACCCAAAACTCAAAACGATGTTTTAGCTCCGAAAAATACGGAAAAATTTAAACTTTTAAAAGTTAAGTTATATAATTGAACTTTTAATAATAAAGATGAGGTTCAACAATTCTCGCCATAACCAAAGTGGATTTCATTTTGACATTTACAAAATATTGCAGAATTTAAAACTTTTCTTTGCTAATAATAGCCGGTGGTCCACGTAAGGCCTTACAGGTCGGTCCCATATACACTCGCTGTTCCCGTCATTATCGCCTTGCCCCTTTTCCTTTCGTGACAAGACACCTGTGACACGAGCACACTAGTGAGCTAATAGCCCAGTAAGTAGATTAGATAAATAGGTTGCTAAATCTGCAGGTAATCAACAATCAAGAGATATCACAACACTATAATTTAATAACAAGACGGACTCGACGATTGCGTCGTCGTAGTCCGAAGAGTAAACATCACTCTTAACAATCTTGCCCGCGGAGTAGATTTCAAATATAAGGTGTTGAGCCTACGCGGGAGACAATACCTGCAAAAGAGTTGTGAAATGGAACGAGATCGGACTCAACAACCCATTAGTCTCGACTCCAAGTCAATCTCATATTTTGATTTAATCTCACTCAAGTTCACAACTCTTTGACTTGGCTCATAAAAATACGTGTGCACACAATTTACTATTTAAGAATTCTTGCTTCTATAATATTGGGGATTTCACATCGGCCTTACCCCTTCTTTATACCTCTCACGGGTTATTCTAGGATTTAATACACATTTGGACCCATTCTCGGGACGTTCTAGAATTTAATACACATCTAAACTCATTCGCTGGTTGTTTTAGAACTCATAAGCATTCTAGACCTCTTACAGGTTGATCCGAAACTTCTCACGACCGATGGTTCCGCCAGACTGTTTTGGATTGGTTGCACAATCACCCATCGGGTTAATTCGGGACATGCTATGAATCTTGGCCCCTCGGACCATTCCGATATTCTTTATGATTGTGAGGACTCATCCTCCTTGGGCCTCTCTGCCCTTTCCGAAACCTTTTACAACCAGTGACCCCGTCGGGTCGTTTCGGAATTCATTGCTAAACTTTAACCCGTCGGACCGATCCGGATCATCAAATCATAAACTGTGGGGAGGGCCGTAGCTCTCCTCCCCAAGGACCCTCGGGCTGTTCTGCAGGGTTGTCCGCAGACCTCCTCAAGATCTCTTGGGTCGTTTCGAAACCTTTCACGGCTAATAGCCCCGTCGGGCCGTTTCGAAACCGAATCATGATCGCGGCCCCGTCGGGCCCTTCTCGAATGATCGAACTACACATGCAAAGAAAGGTCGTCCGCCGACCTCCTCGAGTCGTTTCGAAACCTCACACAATGGCCCCGTCGGGCGATCTCGGAACTGATCATGATTCGCGGCCCCGTCCGGCCCTACCTAGGATACATACGGTTCTTTCACTACCTTTGGCTTGTCTTAGAATTTCTCTTTGACCTGCAATAAAGTCTCAACAACAACAGAACAGTTTTATGTCTGTGGTCTTATACCCACCAACAGATAAGTCATACTAACATTTACAAACACAAACAGACACATACCCTACACTAGAACCTGAACCACGAAGTTGAGTAATTTTTATGTATGTGGTCCCATACCCACAGACAGATAAACATATAAATGAACACACGCATCATTACACACTTAGAAAAACACAACATATCATAAACGAACCTTCAGTCCCATACCTGCAGGCTCGTTGCCCAAAGCAAGACGAACATAATCAGGAGCCCGTATTCACGGCCCTAGCTAGAATGGAGATCCACACAGATTAACAGCCACAATTTTAGAAGCACCGTATGCTTAACACAATCTCAACACATGCACAATTAATTCAAGTATGGTAAAGTATACTCGTGCCACAATGGAGATCCACTTACCTGAGATCCTAAGCTTCCCGACTTGGTCCTCGCAATCTTCCTCTCCCAACGTCCCTCTTTGAAATTTGTTGTGTGATACTTCTGTCCAACTTGAGAATTAGAGGGTCAACGTCGAGTCCACTAATTATTTTAGAGGAAAGAAACTTCAACTATTTATGGACTAAAAGAATAGGACTCTAGACGATTGGACGACCAATGGTTTGTCGAGAAACCCCTCTAGGGGTGTTCTCGTCCCGAGTGTCGTCACCTAATCACTAACCGTCAATCCTAATTAATGGTTACGTCGCTTGATTAGTTTAGCTGAGAAAGAAATTCTTTGACCTAAATAGTCCTTGACTTAGCCATAAAAAAGTGTCTAAACTTTGAGCCAAAAATCTGGCAGAGTTTCCCCCGCTTTTCGGATATCCCAGCCGAAGCCTTCACTTAATTTCAACCCAGCTCCGAACTAATTTCGGTCACAATCTTTCAAGACAACCACGCAGACGATTTTATAATTATCACAATTAGTTTCAAGATATATAATCATGATTCAACACCGAGCCTCAGTGGCTCGGAATCCACATAAGAAAGCGATAGTAATAATGATATATTTGAAAATAAATCAACTTTCAAGTCGTCATTGGTTCTCTAAATCGAAAATCGCCTTTGGCTGCCCACTTATACCTTCTGCTAAAGACAGTGAGAGGTTGAACGTCCGCACTTACTTTGTCGGAGATCCTGCGTAACCCGAAATAATTAACGCTCGCAACGACTAAAAAAAAACTAGACATGATTCTTAAAATCAAGAGCGTTGGTCAACCCAACAAGTCGAACGTCAGACATTAACCATCATTCTAAAGACTATAGATTTAGATCCCAGAAGACGACAATGCCAAAATCGTAGAAATGCAAGTGATTTTTCGTTGGAATCAAGAAACCACAAAGTGTTTTTAAAATTCTAAATTATCAAGGAAATCGTAAGATCCTGCCACGACAACTAAATTGATTTTCTATCCAATTCTAAACCTTGGTACCAATATCAATCAACACATAACATCTGATTTTATAAATTTAGTTTCATGTTGGAAAATCACACCCTTAAAATGCTTCCGATGCTATAGATTGATTTTGTAACAAAATTTTCATTTCTTGGCTAATTTCAATCAGTACAAACAAGCCATTAATTTCCACAATTTATGAAATTAGCTTCCAAAGGCAATCAAAATTAAATTCATAGAATTTGCTCCGACAACTAGATTATTGTCTAACTCAACACCCACAAACACACTTTAATAAATTAGTTCCAAAAGATATGAAATCCTTTTTCCAAAGATAAGTCCTAACAATACACCAAATTTCGCGCGTACCGGTGTTAGCATATTGGCATGCGCAAATACACGAACAAGTAACATAACGTTCATGCCATTGCAAAGTAACAATCACCACTATTCGGCTAACACTATAGCCACTGCACGCAAAAATACCAAATCTCACACAAACATACAAACTAAATCGAACAATTATCACTATTGCAATACTAATGAGCCAACATTGATTTAACAAAGAAATCAAACTCCCACACGTTGACCGAGCGTTATAAACTCAAACATAAAGATAATCATCTGAGATCAATCGGGCTCGAGACTTACCAAGTGCGAATGGCAGCGGTTCGATGAGGATGAGATGTGGCGCGGCTGCGAGATAGGAACCGAGCAACAGGGCTCCGCCATGAGCTCAGCGACAACGAGACAGCAGTGCTGCTATATGGGCTGACGGTGCCGGAATGGCGCAGGAAAGCTCGCGCAACGTAGAGGTCGCGAGGCGCCGCAACGCGGACCAGAGTTGCTTGGTCTGCACGGTAACCGGCTTAGGCTTCTGCCAGAGGATGGGCAGAGCTCGGTCGCCGGAGCTCGATGGGTCATCGCGGCGAGGTCCGGCACAGCTTGCTGGGGTTCGTCGGCCGTCGCGAGGAGGGGAAGGCGGCGGTGCGGCAGCTGCTCAGGGATGGCGTGGGTTGGGTCACCGACGGAGGCCACGCGGTGGAGAGCGTGAAGGCGAAGCAGCGGGTTGTGTGAGCTCCCGAGCTCGCTAATCTTGCGAGGAGCGGCAAGGCGGCTCACAACGAGGGCCGCACAGAGGCGGAGCACGCTTAGAGACCCGTAGACAAAGGCTCACATACAGGGAGACAGGGCGTGGGCCAGCACAGGTCAGGGCCGAGGGAGAAAGGTGGCACTGCCGAGGAGGAGGCACGGAGAGGGCTGTACGAGGCGGCGGTACTGATCAGGTTCTCGCACGGCTGGCCGAGCTGCGGTGCAGATCGGGCCTTGCATGGCTAGGTAGGATGCGGCTGGTCACCAGCAGGAATGGGAGAAAAGAGATAGGGAAGGGTTCAGCAGAGGGAGAGAGAAAGAGAGCTGAGAGTTTTCTTTTTTTTTTTAGGGGAGTGACGGGGGAAATGGTCAAAATGACATAACATAAAAATGAAAATTTACAAAATGACTTTTTCTTTTTTGATTTTTTTCTTTTATTTAAAACATCTGATGTGGTATTTTTAAAATTTAATTATCTGTTAATTAGTCTCTTAATTAAAGAAGGAGTGAATTAAAATAATAATAAAAAAAAAGAAAATCCCTCCCCTTCCCTCCCTCGAACTCAGTCCCCCCTCCCTCACGAACAGAGCTTCGCCCCCAACAGAAACCCCCAAATCACAGGCCCCCCCTCCCCTACCGCACTCGTCTCCGTCGCACTCTGCTCTCTGTCCCTTGCACTCGTCTCCGTCTCCCCGGCTCTTTCTCGATACGATCTTTTTTTTTTTTTTAGGGTTTCTATAGCAGAGTTTCCCTTCCATAGCACCTGAGAATTTTTTTTGAGGGTTTGCAAAAAAACAAAATCTGTTGTATGTTTTACAAAAACGAAATGTATGTGGCGGGAAATGGTCGCGACCAATATTTACCGGCACGTGTCGGATTGGTTAGTCGTTCGCGCGACCAATTTCGGATATATTGGTCGTTCGCAGTATTAGTCGTTCCGTTATTAGTCGTTCGCAGTATTAATCGTTCAGTTATTAATCGTTCAGTTATTAGTAGTTCGCAGTATTAGTCGTTCAGTTATTAGTATTAGTCGTTCGTTATTAATATCAATATTAGTGGTTTAGTTTTGGCCGTTCGTAGTATTAGTCATTCAGTTATTAGTTGTTCAGTTATTAATCGTTCAGTTATTAGTCGTTCGCAATATTAGTCGTTCAGTTATTAGTATTAGTCGGTCGTATTAATATCAATATTAGTGGTCTAGTTTTGGTCGTTCATATATATACCAATAAGAAAAAGCGGCAGTGTTCTAGCCGGTCGTTCGCCCCAACTTGGAGAACGACTGGGCGAAAAGAAAAAATTATGGCAGTTTTACAGCCGATCGTTCGCCAAGGTGGGGCGAACGATCGGCAGAGGAAAAAAAAATGGGGCAGTGTCATGGCCGGTCGTTCGCCCCAACTTGGCGAACGACCGCTCAAAAAGAATAAAATATGGCAGCTCCATAGCCGATCGTTCGCCAAGTTGGGGCGAACGATTAATAGAAAGAAAAAATGTGCAATTTCATTTACCTTTTTAAATTCTTCAAATTTTATTACTCTGATGCAGAAACACGATAATGACCTCCCAAAACGCTGCAAACTCGCCCGTAACTGCAAATGTATTACAATTAACAAATTTTGCTCATAATGAAGTAAGAAATTGATCTTTATCAGTGTGGTTGTTCGGCAATTGAATGCTTTTGTTCAAAACTGAATTTTATTATTTTTTGTTCTTTTTGGCAGGTTCTTTGCAGGGTATATGATGCACAACTTCCACCATTTCGCATGGAAATGAGTGGAAATGCGTCTTTTCCAGCGAAAATCACAATTCGCTCTCGAGTAGATGTGTTGCGGACTATTAAAGACAATCTCAACGCGAACGAGTTGAGTGTTTTTCGTACATACAGTCAGCTAGGGCATTTCATTGATTGGCCTCAGAAGTGGGATTTCTCAGGACAATTGGTCCATTACCTTCTGCAACGAAAGCTTAAAACATCAAAGACGCAGGAGATATGGTTCGCAGTTGGAGGAAAACCAATTAGGTTTTCATTAAAGAAGTTTGCATTGACGTCTGGATTGAAGACCGGGCGTCGACCTTCTGAGTCAGAATTAGAAAGAGTTACAAAAGACGAATGTCTGAAGGATGAACTTTTTGGTGTAGGAGCCCGAGTGACATTAGACCAACTAAAGGAAAAGTTATGGATTCCGAGGCGAGGAGTAGAAAAAAGGTTAGGGTAGCATTTGTTTATTTGCTGGCCGGATTTTTGATGGCACAAGACCCGAAGAAGAACATCGATCCATTGTATTTCCAAATTATCATGGATCTAGAGTTGTTGAATCATTTTCCTTGGGGTAATTTTAGTTTTGAGGTCATTGCCGATTACTTGAGAGTTGATATGAAAGCCAAGTATGAAGATAGGCAGAAGACGAAGAAGACCGTACCGGAGAAGTGTAACTTTTATGGTTGCGCGCACATATTTCAGGTTCGATCTATTTGGTTTTTATACTTTGATTTTGTTTGATTGATGGATTTCATAATTGAATATGCTAGAAAATTAACCGTTACAAATAATTTTTTTGAAACAGGTTTGGGCAATTGAGCCAATCCCGAAGCTAGGGGATATTATTGCCAAATGTGTCCATCCGGGCAGATTGCCTCGTTGCCTGCGATACGAATCAACCAGCATTGTGACTTCCAAATCTCTACGACTTAGAGATATATTGGAAGACCCTGAGGTACACTAAGCTGCATTTTCAAACAAATTTAATATTGAACGACTAATATTTAAACTGAGCGACCAATAAGTTTGAACTGCACGACCCTTTTATTAGATATTGATCGCGCATTTTGAATTTAGTTAGTTGTTTGACTAATTCTTATTTTTATTTATCCGAACGACCAATATTTAAACTGAGCGACCAATAAGTTTGTACTGCGCGACCCTTTTATTAGATATTGGTCGCGCGTGTTTAATTTAGTTAGTTGTTTGACTATTTCCTATTTTTATTTATTATCTTCAATGATAACAATTATTTTATTATTATGCAGTTGACTGTTCTTCCTATTTTGGAGCCCTCTGACGAGGAAAGACAACAGCGATACTATGTCGGCTTTCAGATGCCGCAGGATGATGCTGATGATACTGTCAACCAGCTGACAGAATTATTGTCCGGAGGAGTCATGTTGTGCTCATCTACAGTGGTAACAGAACAACAGGAAAGGGACGGTGGGCCTGCATCGACTCTTCCTCGTCATCCTGCATCGAGTACTCGTCATCAGCCTGCATCGAGTCCTCCTCGTCTGTCTACTACTCCTCCTCCTCAGCCTGCATCGACTCTTCTTCACGAGCAAAGGGAGCAAGCTGAGGAGAGAGGAGGCTGAACGAAGTTTCCCCTTTCCGGCTCAACACTATCATGATGGGACTGTACATAGAGGCATTGATGAGCTACGGGCATATATTGACGCACGCCTTAGTACGACAAAAAGGCAAAATCAGGAGCTCGTGAATTTGGTGAAAAGGCAAAACGAAGAGCTCTAGAAGATAATGGAGAGGCAAAACCTGCAGCTCATGCAGGTGATAGAGGAGCAAGGCACAGTCCAAACCGAGCTCAATAGGAAGCTAGACGTGCTCATGCAGCATATTATGTTTAGTACTCAACCGAGGAATGAAGACGCAGTCGATGAGCAGCATTCTTCTATTGGAGAGCCTCGGGTTGATGCCCGACCAGGTGATGAGCCGAAACTGCCGACGAATCAAGAGGAGCAACAATTCGGGAGCCGGCTGACGCAGCTCTTGTCAGAGCTTTCAACTACTGGTTTCACGACAATTCGGGAGCCAATGATAGTGTCCGTTGCGCAATGCAACGACAAAGTAGATCCTTTTTTAAGGACTTGATCGGTAGACAAACTTACCTAGACAGTGAGGTAACTTTCACCTTCTTTTTTAGGTTCTACCAATTTACGTGTTATAATTATTGATTGACGTATCCTATTTTTATTGTAGCACGTGGACGAGCTATTATGTGTCGTCCGACGTAGTATGGCAAAATTCACGTCACAATTCACCAAAGGCGCTTGCGTTTTGAGCGACGAATTTTCTCAAGCCTTGTACGGAATATGGGCTGAAATTGGTTAACCTTCCCGCGACTACGAATTCTTCGATGTCATCATGGAATATACAATTGGGGTTAGACCACAACGGGGAAGGGATTGGTCCAAGTGCACAAAATTTTACATTCCAGTCAATGTTAGAGGAAAAAACCACTGGATCTTAGCAGTGGTTGAGGTTCTAAGTTGAAGAATTGTTGTGTACGACTCAATCCCGTGGGTGAGTGGCTCTAGGAAGGACTTAGAGCAGCATATGATGCCATACACCACTATTTTTCCTCTACTTTTGGAGAGAACTGGAAAGTTTGAAAGCTACAAGGACAAATTCGGTCGCGATATGAAATTAGCAAGCGCCTCCAGGTCGATTGTACCAATCAATACTCAAACGTGAGTGTACGATCCATTTATGTTTTGTCTGTTCAATTAAGTTTATTGTCTTCTCTCATTTCAATAGTATTTGTTACCTTTTGTATTGTAGGGGAGATTGCGGGGTGTATATGCTGAAAACTTGTGAACTCCTCTTGGCGAGCATGCTGCTGTCTAACGGTCGTCACCTAAATGACAAAGTTGTGGACAAAATCCAGATGAAATATGCAATCAATTTATATACGTATTCTTGTTCGTAGTTTTTATGTATGATTGACATACATTCTGTCAATATTACTTTAGCGCGACCATTTTTACAAATAGCGCGACCATTTGTACAAATTGCGCGACCATTTCTAATGACCATCGGTCGTTCTATAATGGGTATTGGTCGTTCAGTTAGCATTTTTGGTCGTTCAAGACCATTATTGGTCGTTCTTAATTTTTTTTTATTCTCCCTTATAAATGCCTTTTTGTAAGAACTAAAATGAAAACTTTTAATTGTTAATGAATAAAAAATAAAAACAAATAATTTACTTAAACAAATAAAAATTGTGACACACTACGTACAAAATTATATAAGTCAAATTAATATTTACAAAATGCTTTCATTTTTTTAAATCTTTCAATACTTAGAGAAACACAAATAAAAAACGAATAATTAATTTTTTTATTATACAAATCAATGCGTGACACACTATTTAACATAAAATAATTACTTTTGAAACTTGTTTATTTATTTTTTTTAAGAGGGCGACCATCGGTCGTTCTATAATGGGTATTGGTCGTTCAGTTAGCATTTTTGGTCGTTCAAGACTATTATTGGTCGTTCTTATTTTTTTTATTCTCCCTTATAAATGCCTTTTTGTAAGAACTAAAATGAAAACTTTTAATTGTTACAGAATAAAAAATAAAAACAAATAATTTACTTAAACAAATAATAATTGTGACACACTACGTACAAAATTATATAAGTCAAATTAATATTTATAAAATGCTTTTATTTTGTAAATCTTTCAATACTTAGAGAAACACAAATAAAAAAACGAATAATTAATTTTTTTATTATACAAATCAATGCGTGACACACTATTTAACATAAAATAATTATATTTGAAACTTGTTTATTTATTTATTTATTTTTTAAGAGGGCGACCATCGGTCGTTCTATAATGGGTATTGGTCGTTCAGTTAGCATTTTTGGTTGTTCAAGACCATTATTATTGGTCGTTGACCATATTGGTCGTTCAGTCGAATAATATTGGTCGTTGACCCATATTTGTCGTTTAGTTGAGTATTGGTTGTTCGAAGACCAGTGGTCGTTCGCTAATGGGTATTAGTCATTCAGTTTCCAATAATGGTCGTTCGAATAACATGCTCGGTCGTTCAGTTGAATAATATTGGTCGTTGACTCTTATTGGTCGTTTAGTTGAGTATTGGTCGTTCGAAGACCATTGGTCGTTCGCTAATGGGTATTAGTCGTTCAGTTACCAATAATGGTCGTTCGAAGAACATGCTCGGTCGTTCAGTTGAATAATATTGGTCGTTCACCCTTATTAGTCGTTTAGTTAAGTATTGGTCGTTCGAAGACCATTGGTCGTTCGCTAATGGGTATTAGTCGTTCAGTTACCAATAATGGTCGTTCGAAGACCAATATTGGTCGTTCAGTTGAATAATATTGGTCGTTCGAAGACCATTGGTCGTTCGTAATATTATTTGTATTTTTTTTCCTTTAAATGCCTTTTTGTAAAATTGGTCGTTTAGTTACCAAAATTGGTCGTCCACTTTTCATATTGGTCATTCGTAGTCATTACAAATACAACTAATTGTCAAATAAAATAATTAACATAACATTAGTCAAATTCAAATTAAACATTGGTCGAACTCTGTATGCTCTGGCATCTTTTCGCATTGTGTCCTAACGCACCACATAAACTACATTTGTAGTTCTTCTTGGGTAGCTCTCGTTGAGAAGGAAACCGAGACATTCTCGGTCTTCCTCTTTTCATCTCCATATCAGGCTCTAACGCTTTTATTGCTCTAATTGCTTCAGGGATGTTGGTCAACTCTTTTTCTCAGGGGACGGGATATATGGTTTCTGCATATGCCAACATAAAATACTGAACACTATAGTATTCAGAACAGAGAGAATATACAACTTCACCAGTGTTGATGGGTTGAAATTGTCCTTCTCCTGCTATGGCATGAATGCATGGAGGCTTTTCAACCTCAAAAACTTTTCATTTGCATCTCTTTGATCTTAAATTGACAATTGTGTCGAGGTCCCCGCAAATCACATGATATTCATTCTCATTCAATTGGCGTGGCTTTAATGAACCTGCATTATCCCATCTATCTCTGATAAGAGCTTCTCTTCTCGGTGTAATTTTTCCTGACATATTCAAAGAATCTCGACGACGTTCAAAGAACCATTGTCCCATCGTGTACAAGACAAAATCAATCAACGCAGTTATTGGATACTCTCTTGCCACCTTCATCATATTATTCACTGTCTCAACTATGTTAGTTGTCATAACTTCATACCTATTGCCTTGGAAGTGAGCTCTTGACCATTTTTCAAACCCCACCTCATCCTCTAAATACTTAGCTACCCTGGGGAATCCTTGACGCAGCTCATCGAAGTGTTTATTAAATTCTTCAACACGGTATGCTTCTGCTGCTCTTTTATATATTCCAATTGAAGCACCACTTTTAAAGCGATGCCTAATATTTATTGAAACATGCCAAAAACAGGCTCCATGCTTTGCCAAAGGATAAATACTCCTTACTGCATATTGGATGCTTTGATTTCTATCAGAGATGAAACACAATTCTGGTTCGTTAAGGACTAACTCCTTCAATTTCTCCAAGAACCAAGCCCATGATGCATTGTTCTCACTATCAACTACCCCTCAAGCAATCGGGTACGAGTGATACTCACTATCTTGTGTGGCTGCAATAAGTAAAACTACTTTGTGCTGGGTTTTGATCCAAGCTCCATCTACACGGATAACTTTTCTCATGAATCTGAACCCTCTGATTGCCACTCCCAAAGCCATAAAGAAGTACTTGAACTTATTATCAGAATCTAGTTCAATATGGGTGACTGTGCCTGGATTGACTTCTTTTAAAACATGACAATAAGAGGGGAGCATGCCAAAACTGTGTTTAGGCGTACCTCTGATGAGATGTTGTGCAAATTTTCTTGCCTTCAACGCCTTTCAGTAACTACATTGAACTTTTAGCTCTTCACGCACATATCCCATGAGAACCTTTGCTTTCGGTGTTTCCTTGATGTCCGTTAAGTGTCCCTGCATGCGAGCTCCAATAACACGACTGGATGCTTGTCTGTGGTGGATTGATCGGTTCATCAACGTACAAGAGTGGAAACCATTGTATTGATGAATAACAAAGAAATTTGAGTTAGGCAGTTTCCTAGCACGTAATCGCCATAAACAATTATCATCAACGCATCTAACTTCCTTCAATGTTTTCGTTGATTTATGCGTCTTTATTTCAAACTTTCCATTAATGGCGACAAGGCTTAGCTTTAAATTCAAATCCTCTTTGCTTTCAAAGTGTTGACCCAAAGCAAAATCAGATCCATCATGCCTACCATCACTAGAGGAATAAGACCGAAAAACATTTTCTTCCGCTCAATCAAATTGTTGAGATGTGGTATTTTGATCATCAACGAACTGATCATCAACTTGCCAAGGAGACTGAGGCATGCTATCATTTCCTTCCACATCAAATCCATCACCCGGAGTTTGATCAGATAAGTTGGTTGGAGTAGGGTTTGAGCATATCACTTCATTGTTATCCCTGATACCTCTGCATATTTGCGGCGGGTGGTAAATTGGATTAACACCACATATCTGTAACAAATCTTGAGAAGCCTCCTATTCAACATTATCATTCTCTAGAATATAAAGTCCAAAATAATTGTCGACAAAACACCTCCCACCAGCATCCAAATTGCTACCATCATCGTCGTTAGCAACACATATTGCTTTAACTTTCCTCGGTTCAAGCACAACGTGTATAGTAATTTCATTTTGATCTTCATAGTGACTTAAGATGTCAGAGATATCATCATCATCACAAATATGGATTGGATAATTATGCTTATTCCGCTCACTTATAATCTTATGTGTAATCCTAAGTGTATACTCACTTTCCTTTATGCCTGTTCTCTTGTAAATTGTCTCCACAAAATTCAAAAACTTGATGCTTCTATCGACCATAAAGCCCTTTGCCAAACCACTTCCAAACCATTTCCAACAACCGTTCAAGTTTTTCCACTCCCCATCGTATTCCAAACTCACAAATATACGGCCCATACCTGTAAATGTAGAATAATTACTTAAAATTTTTAAAATGACAACAAAAATTACAGCTGCGCGACCAATATACAGTATTACGCGACTATTATATATAACTGTGCGACCAATAAATTAAACTGCGCGACTAATTAAAAAAACTGCGCGACCATTTTTTACAATGAACAAAAAAATTAAACTGCGCGACCATTACCACCTATTTTTGGTCGCGTAGTCACGAACCTAGATCTAAACCAGGTGAGTTCAAAACTTCATTTTTGTCCTCTCAAACTCAATTATCTCTCACACAGAAGTGAATGTAAGATTTAGCAAATAAGGAGATAATTAAAGAGAAGAGTCTCCACAATTATAACAAAAAATAAATGTAAGATTTAACTTTACCTTTAACAACCTAAAGGTTCTTCTTTGCACTAAATGAGAGTAAAGGTAGGGGGAGTCCTCTTCTTTGCACGCGACAGGATGCTGGTGGAGGGACGAGCTCGGGGAGTAATGGGTTTTTTTTTTTTTTTTTCCGAGCAAATCGCGAGTTTAGTTGAGGGAAGGGACGGGGAAGAGGGAGGAAAGTTAGGGGGAGAGGTTAGTTGAGGAAATTAATGACTCCTCATTAACCTTAACACTCAATAATGACTTTTTTAGTAAAAAGAGGTTACTCTGCAAATAAAAATATTTGAAAATCTATTTTAATAATTTAAATATCTCTTTATGTCATTTTGCCAATGGACTCGAGTGACGGCTGGGTGGTGGGAAAAAGAGGAAGAAAGGAAAACCCTAAACGGTTAAATAATATTTTAAATGAAAGCTTATTTGGCCAACAAATAATAAATTAATTGGTATATTTTTAAATCTATAAAAATACATTAATAGGCTCAATCTAAAAAGGTGGGAATTTTAATATCAATTTCAAGTTGATATTAAATTCCTATCATATCTTAACATTCAAAAAAATACAAAAATAACATTATTTGCACTACTATTTTTACACAATCAAGTGTCGGTCATATTTGCCGAAACAAAAGTAATTGTCCCCAAAATGTTCACAACCAAGTTACTAATGCAACAAATTTGCCTCCAAAATAGAAAATAAGCTCCTGTAAAAGTAACATTGGTTCAGGCCATTATAATCCTACCACCTTATAGAAGTTTCGTCCTCGAAACTTAGAACAAGAGTGGGTATTTATCATTCATTGTAGTCTCGATCTCCCATGTTGCCTCTTCTTCAGTGTGATTTTCCTACAGAACATTGTCCAATCTAATGGTCCGCTAACCTGTTGGCTTTTTCCCAGGTAGTAATATATATACCAAAACCTTAGTATTTGATAAGCTTATGAAGCAGGCTCTAAGCCCTGGGTAGCTGTCACTATGACGAACGTAAACGTAGTGACTCAATTACTTAAAGAAAGCACGACTACGGCAAGCTCAAGGTCGTGAATAGGGTAATGGACTCATAATCATTGAGTTATCTCGATGTGTAAGCCAATTTTTTCCCATGTTGCACCCAATCCTTGCTTCGAAGCGTCGTAATAAAGCGCAAATGCAGTAGTTCCGGTGGGAATTGTCAACATTGTGGCAGTTGTGAGACACCTTTAGAGCTCTTAAAGGCTCTCTTCACACGAGGGAGTCCCAGAAAACTTATTATTTCTACGAGTTAGGCCGGCCAAGGGTAGAGCAAGCTTGGAGAACCCCTCTACAAATTGCCTATAGTACCTGGCTAAGCCTAAGAAACGACGGACTTTTGTGACCATCGTGGGTTGTTTTCCTGAACTCACGGCTTCGATCCTTGTCAGATCTACTGAAATCTCCTTCCTTGGAAACCACGTGAACTTTGCACTTTCTAAACTTTGCATAGAACTTTTCATCGGCTAATCTTTCTAAAACAGCTCGCAAATGCTCTTCATGCTCCTCATTTATCTTCGAATAAACCAGAATATCGTCGAGAAAGACCATAACGAACTCGTCGACATAGTCTTCGAGGACACAGTGTGTTAAAGCCATAAAACAGATGGGTATTGGTGAGTCCAAAGAACATCACCAAGGGTTCACAGTGCCCACAACTAATACGGAAGGTGGACTTAGGCAAATATTCATCGTGCCTTTAGCTAGAGATAGCCCAATCGCAAGTCTTTACCTCAAGAACCGGTACGTTAGACCTCTACTAACCCACATTATGAGGATTGTGCAGCTTACCCTGTCTTGCTCTCTTCTCGGCTCAAGGGGTTGTGACTGCCGCAATCACACTCCTTTTCTAACATAGATTACCGAGACTCCCAACGACGAGTGACTAGATCTTATAAAACCCTTATTGAACAACTCCTTCAACTGAATTTCAACCCATTTAAACTTGTAGGGATCACACAATACGTCACCGTCGACAGTGGGGTGATACTCGATAATAACTCAATAATGAGCTCGATCTCGAGGTTGGGAGGTAATCCCGAAAGGTCCTTGGAAGGGATGTGGATGAAATTCCCTACATTCAGGATATCCGAAACTTGACGCGTATCCTCTTGGGACAGGTCCTAATGCGAGCAAGGAATCCCTGACAGTCCTCATCAATCACCTTTCGTAACCAACGAGCTGAGATGACGGGTATGGCTAACCCCATCGATGACTTCTTAAACTTGGAGCACTCCGTTCTTAGGGTTGGAAATGGTACGTTATTCCCTCCATAATTAATCACCGAATGGTATCTGGGTTATCATTCTACGTGTATAATGTCATCAAAATTTCAAATCCCGGGGAACAAGAAAATCTATAAATAATTAACATCCATTAGGTACACCCAATTAATAGAAACAGTAATACAACATATATAACCATCCAAAGATAGTTATCACAGAGCACAGAAGAGTTCAAATAGTTGAATCAACACAAAGATTAGAAAAGGCAATTCGTATAATTCAAGATCTAGAAGATATCAAGAAATAAGCAAACCAAGCTTTCGAGAGGCTTGGATCTCTCCCAAAAGGATTGAGCCCTGCAATAACAAAATTTTCCAAACGACCAGTATGCTTACAACGTAACCCCTATATTCCAAACATCTACATGAACCAATTTATAATCACAGTACTTGATACATATTTCAAACGCCAACCACTCACATCACACGTGACCAAACTTGTCAATATAAGTTCGACATCACGTCAGCACTTCTATTCCTCTATTCTTACGCCTAGCATAATGTGAAGTGAACCGATGGCCTAATACACCCTTTAAATAGGTCGCGACTCTGTGGTCTCATCCGTTGAGGAGGGATCCTCGAACGATTAAGCTATCACGTCAACTGTCTAAGTAATCTCTTAACAACGCCCTTCGCAATTGAAGTGAAATGCCTCAGAGCCTAATAGCACCAACGTAATGGTGCAGTCCCGACGTTGGTCCCACCTAGGTGTGCTGAATGAGCCTTTACCCTCTTTTTAAGTGTTGTCTTTCCACGCTTCCACTGCGCCACTTTGATAATCATAAACTTGTGGACATTTTCTCGCCGTTAGTTCTTGTGCGTCCCGTAAAAAAAACAGGGAGTGCAACATTTACCTCCTCGGGTATGACGGAATTTGAACATCATCCAAGATTAGAGATCAAACCTCACAAAACCCATCGTACAATGCTTTCAAATTTATCAATGGCTCTAACACCCCTTTTTCCCCGTCTTTGAGCAGAGGTCGGTGGCCATGCCAGTGTAGGAAAAGACTCACTTTTAGTATTCATGCGAGCGCTTTTTTGTTTGTTTTTGTTTTGCTCGCGTTGCAACTGAGCTTATGGTCTTACAACTGCACGAAACTTAGGCCACAGACCGACATTGGCCTACTCGAGGCAGCATGAGTAGTAGAGAACTACCACTCAGCACGAAAACGTCCCTCAGATGGTCACATCGAGTCCTAAGTCTCGGCTGGATCCTCTCGTCTCATATTGCTCATGCTATTAGAGTACACATGCAATCAACTTTGCTAAATTAACATCTTATTACTCGTGAAGCATAAATAAGGGTTACTCATATTGGCGACAACAAAGAAATCACGCTTGTGCATACGGGTATGTCTACAGGACCGGCTAAACCGTGGCTCTGATACTAACTTTGTAACGACCCAAAACTCAAAACGATGTTTTAGTTCCGAAAAATACGAAAAAAATTTAAACTTTTCAAAGTTAAGTTATATAATTGAACTTTTAATAATAAAGATGAGTTTCAACAATCCTCACCATAACCAAAGTGGATTTCATTTTGACATTTACAAAATATTGCGGAACTTAAAACTTTTCTTTGCCAATAATAGCCGATGGTCCACATAAGGCCTTACAGGTCAGTCCCGTATATACTCGTTGTTCCCATCATTGTCGCCTCGCCCCTTTTGTTTTCATGACAAGATACCTGCAACACGAGCACACTAGTGAGTTAATAGCCTAGTAAGTAGATTAGATAAATAGGTTGCTAAGTCTGCAGGTAATCAACAATTAAGAGATATCACAACACTATAATTTAACAACAAGACAGACTCGACGATCGCGTCGTCGTAGTCCAAAGAGTAAACATCACTCTTAACAATCTTGCCCGTGGAGTAGATTTCAAATATACCTGCAAAAGAGTTGTCACATGAAACGAGATCGGACTCAATGACCCATTAATCTCAACTCAAAAGTTAATCTCATGTTTTGATTTAATCTCACTCAAGTTCACAACTGCTTGACTTGGCTCACAAAAATACGCGTGCACACGATTTACTATTTAAGAATTCTTGATTCTATAATATTGGGGAGGTCACATCGGCCTTACCCCTTCTTTAGACCTCTCACGGGTCGTTCTATGATTTAATACACATTTGGACCCATTCTCGAGTCGTTCTAGAATTTAATACACATCTAAACTCATTCGCGGGTTTTTTTAGAACTCATAAGCATTCTAGACCTCTTACGGGTCGTTTTAGAACTTATAAGCATTCTAGAACTCTAACGCGTCGTTCTAGAACTTAATACACATCTGGACCCATTCTCAGGTCGTTCTAGAACTAATACAACTCTGAACCCTCTACGGGTCGTTCTAGAACTATTATCATTCTAGACCCTCTTACAGGTCGATCTGAAACTTCTCACGACCGGTGGTTCCATCGGACTGTTTCGGAATGATTGCGCAATCACCCCATCGGGTTAATTTGGGACACGCTATGGATCTTGGCCCCTCAGACCGTCCCGATATTCTTTATGATTGTGAGGACTCATCCTCCTTGGGCCTCTCTGCCTTTTCCGAAACCTTTTACTACTAGTGACCCTGTCGGGTCGTTTTGGAATTCATTGCTGTACTTTACCCCGCAGGCCGATTCGGATTGTCAAATCATAAACTATGGGTAGGGCCGTGGCTCTCCTCTCCAAGGCCTCTCGGGCTGTTCCGAAAGGTTGTCCGCTGACCTCCTGAAGATATCTTGGGTCGTTTCGAAACCTTTCATGGCCAATGGCCCCGTCGGGCCGTTTCGAAACCGAATCATGATCGCGGTCCCGTCGGGCCCTTCTCGAATGATCAAAATACACATGCAAAGAAAGGTCGTCTGCCGACCTCCTCAAATCGTTCTGAAACCTCACACAATGGCCCCGTTGGGTGATATCAGAATCGATCATAATTCGCGGCCCCGTCGGGCCCTACCCGGATACATACGGTGTTTTCACACCCTTTGGCTTGTCTTAGAGTTTCTCTTTGACCTGCAATAAAGTCTCAACAACAACAGAACAATTTTATGTCTGCGGTCCCATACCCATCGACAGCTAAGTCATACTAACATATACACACACAAACAGACACACACCCTACACTAGAACCTAAACCACGAAGTTGAGTAATTTTTTATGTCTGTGGTCCCATACCCACAGATAGATAAACATATAAATGAACACGCGCATCATTACATACTTAGAAAAACACAACATATCAATATCATAAACGAACCTACAGTCCCATACCTGCAGGCTCGTTGCCCAAAGCGAGACGAACATAATCAAGAGCCTGTATTCACGGCCCTAGCTAGAATGGAGATCCACACAGTTTAACAGCCAAAATTTTAGAAGTACCGTATGCTTAACACAATCTCAACACATGTACAATTAATTCAAGCATGGTAAAGTATACTCGTGCCACAGTGGAGATCCACTTACCTGAGGTCCTAAGCTTCCTGACTTGGTCCTCGCGATCTTCCTCTCCCAACGTCCCTCTTTGAAGTGTGCTGTGTGAAACTTTTGTCCAACATGAGAATTAGAGGGTCAACGTCGAGTCTACTAATTATTTGAGATGAAGGAAACTTCAACTATTTATGGACTAAAAGAATGGGACTCTAGACGATTGGATGACCAATGGTTTGTCGAGAAACCCCTCTAGGTGTGTTCTCGTCCTGAGTGTCATCACCTAATCACTAACCGTCAATCCTGACTAATGGTTACGTCGCTTGATTAGTTTAGTTGAGAAAGAAATTCTTTGACCTAAATAGTCCTTGACTTAGCCATAAAAATTGTCTAAACTTCGAGCCAAAAATCCGGCAGAGTTTTTCCCGTTTTTCGGATATCCCGGCCGTAGCCTTCACTTAATTTCAACCTAGCACCGAACTAATTTCGGTCACAATCTTTCATAACAACCACGTAGACGATTTTATAATTATCACAATTAATTTCAAGACATAATCATAATTCAACACCGAGCCTCAGTGGCTCGGAATCCACACAAGAAAGCGATAATAATAATGATATATTTGAAAATAAATAAACTTTTAAGTCGTCATTGGTTCTCTAAACCGAAAATCGCCTTTGGCTGCCCCTCTTATACCTTCCGCTAAAGATAGTGAGAGGTTGAACGTCTGCACTTACTTTGTCAGAGATCCTGCGTAATCTGAAATAATTAGGACTCACAACGACCAAAAAAAACTAGACATGATTCTTAAAATCAAGAGCGTTGGCCAACCCGACAAGTCGAACGTCAGACATTAACCATCATTCTAAAGACTATAAATTTAGATCCCAAAAGACGACAATGCCAAAATCGTAGAAATCGTGATTTTTTTGTTGGAATCAAGAAACCACAAAGTGTTTTTAAAATTTTAAATTATCAAGGAAATCGTAAGATCCTGCCACGACAACTAAATTGATTTTTTATCCAATTCTAAACCTTGGTACCAATATCAATCAACACATAACATCTGATTTTATAAATTTAGTTTCATGATGGAAAATCACACCTTAAAATGCTTCCGATGCTATAGATTGATTTTGCAACAAAATTTTCATTTCCTGGCTAATTTCAATCAGCACAAACAAACCACTAATTTCAAAAATATATGAAATCAGCTTCCAAAGTCAATCAAAATTAAATTCATAGAATTTGCTCCGACAACTAGATTATCGGCCAACTCAACACCCACAAACACACTTTAATAAATTAGTTCCAAAAGATATGAAATCCTTTTTCCAAAGATAAGTCCGAACAATACACCAAATGTCACGTGTGCCGGTATCAGCATTTTGGCATGCGCAAACACAAAAATAAGTAACATAACATTCATGCCATTGCAAAGTAACAATCACCACTATTCGGCTAACAGATGTAATTCATTTTTTATATATATTTATAAATTTTTAGGGCGCGGTGATGGGGACTTTGAGAGAAGTTATTAAAAATAATATGATGAATACTAAAATAGTCGGACTTCACTACTCAGATAAACATAGATGTATAGTATTCGAAATTTTTGAGTTAGTTAATCAACAATTTCTAGCAAGAGATGTGTATATCATATTTTTTCTAATAGTATTTGTGTCTATTGTCGTAAACGGCCTTTCTCATTTTTTTCTAATATAATTCCCTTTTATTGTAAGAAGTGTAATTCATTTTTTTATATGTTTACAAATTTTAAGGGTGCCTTGATGGGGATTGAGAGAATATATTGACAAGAATATTATGACTAATAAAATTGTCAGATTTTACTACTCTGATAAACAAAGATGTACAGTATTCAAAATTTTTGAGTTAGTTAATCAACCATTTCTCACAAGAGATGTGCATATTATATTTTTTTCTAATAGTATTTGTTTTCATTGTCGTAAACGGTCTTTCTCGTTTTTTCTAACATAATTAATTTTTATTTTTACAGATGTAATTCGTTTTTTTTTTTGTATGTTTTTAAATTTTAAGTGTACCGTGATGAGGACTTTGATGACTAATAAAATAGTCGCATTTCACTACTCTGATAAACAAAGACGTGCAGTGTCTGACATCATTGGGTTAGTTAATAAAGCTTTTCTTGCAAGAGATGTGTATATTGTATTTTTTCTAATAGTATTTGTATTTATTGTCTTTAACGGCCTTTCTCATTTTTTTTTCTAATGTAATTTCCTTTTATTGGTACAGATGTAATTCGTTTTTTTTATATTAATAAATTTTTACGGTGCGGTAATGGGGACTTTGAGAGAAGATAAAAAGAAGAATATGATCGATACTAAAATAGTCGGAGTTCACTACTTTGTTAAGGAGAGAAGTTTAGTGTTCGACATCTTCTGAGTTAGTTAATCAACCTTTTTCTTGTAAGAGATGTATATATTGCATTATTTTCTAATAGTATTTATAATATTGGAAAAATATTTTAACGCTATTTGTCGTTGAATATTAGAGTGCAAGGAAAGGGACTTGTACAATGGATGGGTTGTCAAATCTCTTGAAAGAAAATGCTATTGCGATTTTGTCCATCTAAAGGTAAATTCTTTTAAAACTGATGTCATTACTTTTTCTTGTTACAGATGTAATTTATTTTTTTAATTATATTCATAAATTTTTAGGGCGCGGTGATGGGGACTTTGGGACTTTGAGAGAAGTTATTAAAAATAATATGATGAATACTAAAATAGTCGGACTTCACTACTCAGATAAACAAAGATGTATAGTATTCGAAAATTTTGAGTTAGTTAATCAACCATTTCTAGCAAGAGATGTGTATATTATATTTTTTCTAATAGTATTTGTATTTATTGTTGTAAACGGTATTTCTCTTTTTTTTTCTCATATAATTCTCTTTTATTGTTACAAGTGTAATTCGTTTTTTTATATGTTTATAAATTTTAAGAGCGCCTTGATGGGGACTGAGAGAATATATTGACAAGAATATGATGACTAGTAAAATAGTCGTATTTCACTACTCTGATAAACAAAGATGTATAGTATTCGAAATTTTTGAGTTAGTTAATCAACCATTTCTCGCCAGAGATGTGTATATTATATCTTTTTCTAATAGTATTTGTGTTCATTGTCGTAAATGGTCTTTCTCGTTTTTTTTTTTTAACATAATTCACTTTCATTTTTACAAATATAATTCGTTTTTTATATGTTTTTAAATTTTAAGGGTGCTGTGATGAGGACTTTGAGAGAAAATATTGACAAGAATATGATAACTAATAAAATAGTCGCATTTCACTACTATGGTAAACAAAGATGTGCAGTGTCTGACATCATTCGGTTAGTTAATCAACCTTTTCTTGCAAGAGATGTGTGTATTTTATTTTTTTCTAATAGTATTTGTGTTTATTGTCTTTAACAGCCTTTCTCATTTTTTTTCTAATGTAATTCCCTTTAATTGGTACAGATGTAATTTAATTTGTTTTTTATATTAATAAATTTTTATGTTACGGTAATGGGGACTTTGAGAGAAGATAAAGACAAGAATATGATCGTTGCTAAAATAGTCGGAGTTCATTACTTTAGTAAAGAGAGAACTTTAGTGTTCGACATCTTTTGAGTTAGTTAATCAATATTTTTTTCTAAGAGATGTGTATATTGCATTCTTTTCTAATAGTATTTATAATATTGGGAAAATATTTTAACCTCTTTTGTCGTTGAATATTAGAGTGCATGGGAAGGGATTTATACAATGGATGGGTTGTCAAATCTCTTGAAAGAAAATGTTATTGCGATTTTGTTCATCTAAAAGTAAATACCTTTGAAACTGATGTCATTACCTTTTATTGTTACAGATGTAATTTATTTTTTTATGATATTTATAAATTTTTAGGGCAAGGCGATGGGGACTTTAGGACTTTGAGAGAAGTTATTAAAAAGAATATGATGAATACTAAAATAGTCGGATTTCACTACTTTGGTAAAGAGAGATGTTTAGTGTTCGACATCTTTTGAGTTAGTTAATCAATATTTTCTTGTAAGAGATGTGTATATTGCATTCTTTTCTAACAGTATTCATAGTATTGGAAAAATATTTTAACGTTCTTTCTCGTTAAATATTAGAGCACAAGGGAAGTGACTTGTACAATTGATGGGTTGTCAAATCTCTTGAAAGATAATGGTATTGCGATTTTGTCAATGCAAAGGTAAATATCTTTGAAACTGATGTCATTACTTTTTATTGTTACAGATGTAATTTATTTTTTTTATATGTTTATAAATTTTTAGGGCACGGTGACGGGGACTTTGAGAGAAGTTATTAAAAATAATATGATGAATACTAAAATAGACGGACTTCACTACTCAGCTAAACAAAGATGTATAGTATTCGAAAATTTTGAGTTAGTTAATCAACCATTTCTAGCAAGAGATTTGTATATTATATTTTTTCTAATAGTATTTGTGTTCATTGTTGTAAACGGTCTTTCTCGTTTTTTTTCTAATATAATTCTCTTTTATTGTTATAAGTGTAATTCATTTTTTTTATATGTTTATCAATTTTAAGATCGCCTTGATGGGAACTGAGAGAATATATTGTTGGCTTATGTCACAAATTAACCAAATGTTTTGATAATTACAAAAAAGATGAGTTTTTATTACTAATATATTTGTCAAGTGTGTATGAAGCAAATTGTCTAGAAGACCAATGTTGAAATGATGATTATATCAAGAAAAATTCAAGCATGAAGAACAAGCAAGATTAGGATATTCAATGTAAGGGAAAATTATCCTTTAAGCATTCGATAATTTTTGGCTCAAAGTTTTTTTTATTAAAAATTATTTTGATTCATTTACTTTGAAATCAAACGAATTATATTCATGTCTTAATCCTCAATAGTTGCATCTTATATTAAGGCAAATGAATTCATGGTTAAGAAAGTAAATTTGCTTTGACATTTTAGATTTGAGCTTTCTTGTCTTATTTTATGAAAAGTCAAAGTAAATCATTCAATCTTCTCATTATTTCTAAAATCATTTAAAGGATCATTTTTATTAAGAAAATGTCGCACTTAAAGTTTGATTTTAAGCACATTTTCGTATCGGTTCGTTTCTTGCCTTAAAAGTTATATTTGTAGGCATATTTGACGAACCGGTCGACCACTTCCACGAACCGGTCGACCGGTTCCCCTGCAACGGGCCGAGAAATATCCGTTGCAAGTAGCCGTTTTATTGTCTGATGTGGCAGTTAAAACGGTCGACCGGTTACTGAAGCGGTCGACCGTTTCGTTCGCTGATTCAAACATAAAATTGTGTTTTTGAGTCACATATAAAAGGATTAAGTTCTATTTTGCTTATTCCAAGAAAGATAACGAAAGATTCTGATATTCTCTGAGCAAAAACTTTACAAAATTATTTCTTTCTTCTCTTGATTATTCTCTTACATCATTGTGCATCCTTTTTCAAGAAAGAAACCAAAAACACTTTTGAGCCAATCATTATCAAATACTTAAAGTGTTTCTCTCATAGATTTGTCTTGTAATATTTTGAGAGAGTTAGTGAGCTTCATTATATTTATCTTCTTTTCATACTATTCTTTTGAGAGTTAGTCGAGGTTTCGACAAAGGGGTTTATCGAAGACCCGAAGTAACTTCGGTGGGTTTATTGTGAAGAGGATTGGGTAATCCTCGGGTGTGCCCGTAAGGTGTTCGACAAATGTACATGATAGATCGAGCCGAAAGTCGATCGCAATAGTGGACAAAGGCCTTGCTCGTGACGGAGAGCTTGGTAACGGGGGACGTAGATCTTTCGGATCGAACCTCCATAAACATATAGTTTGCGCTCTTTTCTCCCTACTCCTTACCTATTTATTTCTCTTATTTTGTTCTTGAATAGTTGTTGAAATTTATATTAGCACAACTTGTTTTAAGCATATAGAACATTATTAAATTAGCTTAATAAAATTGAATTTATTAAGATTTTATCTAATAACCAATTCACCCCCCCCCCCCTCCCCCCCCCCCCCCCTATTGGTTAGTCATTCTTGGGTCAACAATTGGTATCAGAGCAAGGTTGCTCACTACATTCATTTAGATTTCACAATCTAGAGCATGACTAGTACTAGCTTTCACACTAAGAGGGGCATTCCACAAACCGGCCTCCACTTTTTGATGGAAATGACTACAATTATTGGAAGGCTCGGATGACCATCTATCTCCAATCTATTGATTATAATCTTTGGGAAGTGATAGAAAACGGTCCTTATGTCCCTATGAAGCTTATCAAAGAAGAGGGAAAACCGGACCGTTTGGTCTTGAAAGAAAAGCATGAGTATGAGGAGGAAGATAAGAGAAAACTTTCTCTAAATGCTAGAGCTAAAAATGTTTTGTATTGTGCACTAGACAAAAATGAGTTCAATCGCATTTGCATGTGTGATTCCGCACAAGACATTTGGAACTTGCTTGAAATCACTTATATAGGAACTAGTCAAGTCAAAGAGACTAAAATCAATATGCTAGTTACTAAGTATGAGAACTTCTTCATGAAAGAAAATGAGGCCATTGTAGACATGATTACTAGATTCACCGATATTATAAATGGCTTGAAAGCACTTGATCGGAAACTTACTAATGATGAGCTTGTGAGTAAAATTCTTAGATCCTTGTCGGAGTCATGGACCACGCTCAAGACCGTGATTGAGACAACGAAGACTACTCAAAAATACACTATTGAAGAGCTCTACGGCGTATTGATGACTCATGAGCTTAACATGGCGGAAACTAAAGACAAAACTTCGAAGAGCAAGGATCAAGTGGAAGAGAGGCCAAAAAGACAAATTGCCTTAAAGTCAACATCCGAAGAAGAGGATAAGAGCGAAGACTTAGACGAAAGCGAAATGGAGGATCTCATGGCTCTTCTTGGGAAATTCAATCGCTTCAAAGGCTTTCGAAGAACACCAAGGAGAAATGACAAGGGAGGAAACAAAGATCCTATCATTTGCTACGAATGCAAGAAGCCCGGACACAAAAGGGATGAATGTCCACAACTACAACATCAACAACAACAAAGAAAATTTGGAAAGAAAAAGAAGGCTCTTCAAGTGATTACATGGGATGATAGTGAAGAGGAGGATCAAGAAGAGGAGAAGCAAGAAGAAATCGCCAACATGTGCTTTATGGCACTAAATGATGAGGTAGAAATTCAAAACACTCTAGTTGATGATGATACTTTATATGATGAGTTATCCATTGCATATGATGAGCTACTTACAAATTTCAAAAAGCTTGCCGCTAAAGCCACTCTCTTGAAAAAGAAAAATGCATCACTTTCTATTGAGCTAGGAAAAATTTCGGTCTTAGAAAAGGAAAATGAAAATTTGAGAAATGAAAATATTTCATTAAAAGAAAGAGTGGATGATTTGACAAAGGTTGTTTACAAATTCACTTTAGGAAAGAAAACTTTTGACATGATGATTAGTGAACAACGGTGTGTTTTCAACAAACAAGGACTTGGTTTTAAACCAACCTTGAAACAAAATTTACTAGCTAACCATTTTGTCAAAGCTTCAAGCTCATCACGTATTATATGTCACTATTGTAATGATCATGGTCATACCTCATTCGATTGTCATATCAAGAAAAGTATGAGTCATGGCTCAAAGTATAAGTGGATCAAAAAATCCACAACCACTAACACTATTGGACCCAAGTTAGTGTGGGTACCAAAGATCAAAACTTGAATTGTCTTGTTGTAAGACTTAAAGAAAATAAAGAGCAAGTGGTTTCTTGATAGTGGATGCTCAAAGCACATGACCGGAGACTTCTCATTACTTTCTAGCTTCACAAAGAAGGATGGTGGACATGTGACGTTCGGTGACAACTCACAAGGAAAGATTCTTAGTTTCGGAAACGTTGGTAATTCACTTTCTCCTTCAATTGAGAATGTTCAACTAGTAGATAATTTAAAGCATAATTTACTAAGTATTAGTCAATTATGTGACAAAGGTTATCGTATAGTATTTGATTCTTCCTCTTGCAAAATTGAAGATGCTACATCAAATCAAGTCATGTTTATGGGTAGCCGAAATGATAATGTCTATACCATTGATATTGCACATGATCACATTGATGAAAAATGTTTTGCTACTTTAAAAGATGATCATTGGCTTTGGCATAGGCGCCTTGGACATGCTAGCATGGACCTAATCTCAAGAATTTCAAAAAATGTCTATGTCAAAGGTTTGCCAAACATAATATTTGAAAAAGAAAAAATTTGTGAAGCTTGTCAATTAGGAAAACAAGTTAGAACCTCTTTTAAAAGCAAACAATATTATTCTACCTTTCGACCTTTACAACTTTTACATATGGATTTATTTGGTCCTTCAAGGACCGCTAGTCTTGGAGGGAAACATTACGCTTTTGTCATAGTTGATGATTTTTCATGGTTTACATGGGTCATTTTCTTGAAATTCAAAGATGAAGCCTTGTCAATCTTTGAAAATTTTTGTAAACGTGTTCAAAATGAAAAATGCTATACTATAACATCGGTTAGAAGTGATCATGGTGGAGAATTTGATAATGATGCATTTGAAATATTTTGTAATAACAATGGTTATGATCATAACTTTTCGGCTCCTAGAACACCTCAACAAAATGGTGTAGTAGAAAGAAAGAATCGTACATTACAAGAAATGGCCCGCACTATGCTAAATGAAAATAGTTTACCTAAATATTTTTGGGCCGAAGCGGTTAATACCGCTTGTTATATTGCTAATAGAGTTTTTGTAGCTAAAAAGAAATGCAAAACTCCGTATGAGCTTTGGAGGGGTAGAGTACCAAACATCAGATATTTTAAAGTTTTCGGTTGTAAATGCTTTATTTTGAACACGAAAGACAAATTAGGTAAATTTGATGCAAAAGCCGATATTGGCATTTTTCTCGGGTACTCTAGTTCTAGCAAAGCCTATAGAGTATTTAACAAAAGAACACTAGTCGTAGAAGAATCTATTCATGTTACCTTTGATGAATCTAACTCTCTTGATAAAGAGAAAGGTAGTGTTTCTCATGATGTAGATTCGGAAATTCCACTTGAGAAACTTACTATCCAATCGGACAAGAAAGTATCGGGAAAAGAAGTAGAGATTGAGGAAGTTCACGAAGAGAGTCACGTAGAACATCAAGAGGAATCGTTACAACTTGACATCTCAAGTGATCAACCTCTACCCAAAGAATGGAGGTATAATCCCGATCACCCTAAAGACCTCATTATTGGTGATCCCTCTAAAGGAGTGACTACTAGAACTTCACTTAGAAATATTTGTAACAACTTTGCTTTTGTTTCACAAATGGAGCCAAAGAATTTTAAAGAAGCGGAACATGATGATTTTTGGACTTTAGCTATGCAAGAAGAACTAAACCAATTTGAAAGAAACAATGTTTGGGATTTAGTTCCTAGACCTAGTAGTCAATCCGTTATAGGAACCAAATGGGTCTTTAGAAACAAACGCGACGAAAATGGTGTGATTGTGCGAAACAAGGCTAGATTAGTGGCCCAAGGTTTCAATCAAGAAGAAGGTATCGACTATGAAGAAACCTTTGCACCGGTCGCAAGATTAGAATCCATTCGAATGCTACTTGCCTTTGCTTGTCATAAAGGTTTCACCCTTTTTCAAATGGATGTTAAAAGTGCATTTCTAAATGGATACATTTTAGAGGAAGTATACGTAGAACAACCACCCGGTTTTCAAAATCATAAGTATCCGGATCATGTTTTTAAATTGAAAAAGGCTCTCTATGGATTAAAGCAAGCTCCTAGAGCTTGGTATGATAGATTAAGTAAATTTCTTATTTCAAATGACTTTTCAATGGGAAAAGCGGATACTACTCTTTTTATAAAAGTCAAGGGTGATGATATGATAATTGTACAAATTTATGTTGATGATATTATTTTCGGTGCTACTAATGACCTTCTTTGTGAGGACTTTGCTAAGAGTATGAGTAGCGAGTTCGAAATGAGCATGATGGGAGAGCTCAATTTTTTCCTTGGACTTCAAATCAAACAAAGCAAGGAAGGAATCTTTATCAACCAAGCTAAGTATGTAAAAGAGATGCTCAAGAAGTTTGAAATGGAAGATGCAAAACCGATGAACACACCCATGAGCTCTTCAATAAAGCTTGACAAAGACGAACATGGTGTTGCGGTTGATACGACAAAGTACCGAGGTATGATTGGATCTCTTCTTTATTTAACCGCAAGTAGACCTGATATCATGTTTAGTGTAGGCTTGTGTGCTAGATTTCAATCTAATCCAAAAGAGTCCCATCTTAGTGTCGTCAAACGCATTCTTCGCTACATTAGTGGAACAAAGAATTTAGGCTTATGGTATCCTAAAGGGTCTCATCTAGATTTGCTTAGTTTCTCCGATGCCGATTGGGCCGGTTGCTCAATTGATCGGAAAAGCACTAGTGGTACATGTCATTTTCTAGGTTTTGCACTAGTATCTTGGTTTAGCAAAAAGCAAAATTCGGTTGCTCTATCCACTGCCGAAGCGGAGTACATTTCGGCGGCTAGTTGTTGTGCACAAGTTCTTTGGATGAGACAAACATTGCATGATTATGGTCTTTCATTTTCTTACACTCCAATCATGTGTGACAACACAAGTGCCATTAACTTGTCAAAAAATCCAGTTTTGCATTCACGCACCAAACATATAGAAATTAGACATCATTTCTTACGTGATCATGTGCAACGTGGTGATATTGCTTTGGAATTTATTTGCACCGAAAAACAATTAGCCGATATTTTTACAAAACCTCTCGCATTGGAAAGATTTTCTTTTATTAGAAGAGGACTTGGTTTGATTGATATATCTGAAATTGCTTGATTGATAATTTTATAATCATATATATATTGGTTAATTATTCATTTTTAAGTTGCTTTGCATTATTTGCATGATATTTCTGGCATTTTTTTGTGATAAATTAGGATTATTCATTTTTTTTTTGGGTAATCCGGATGACCGGATTAAAACCCGGTCGACCGGATGGGGGAAAAAATTTTGCATCGTCTCTGGCGGTCGACCGGATGGTAAACCAGTCGACCGGTGGGCGAAACGGACGACCGGATGGGTAACCGGTCGCCCGGTTCTTGCGTGCCCAGAAATTTTTTGGGCTTCGTGAAGAACCGGTCGACCGGATTGAGGAACCGGTCGACCAGTTCCTCGCCTGGTGCGTCCTTTTGTCGCGAAAATCCCCCTTTATTCTTCATTTTTCTCTCTCTCTCTCTCTCAAACCCGCGAAAACCAGCCCTCTTCTCTATCAAAATCGCCATTCTTCATCATTTTTCTTCAAATTTCTTCCATTCAAACTCTTTTTCTTACCTTTCTCATCAAAACCCACAAAAAATTCTCATCCAAAACGCCTCAAATCTCCCAAATCCACTCAAAATCCTCATCTCAAACCCTAACTTTCTCTCTCTACAATTTCTCAAAAAAATTCGTTCTATATCCTTCGTGCTCAATGGGAAGGAAACAAATGGCCACAAAAGGAAGAGAAAAACGAGTTCGTCAAGAGGATTCAAGCGATTCTTCTCCGGAGAGGTATAATGATCCTCGCTCCTTTGATACTTGTTCGGTTTTAGGTGGAAAAGTGATTAATTTCTCTGCTTTTGAGGATTTTGGAATCTTAGAACTTTTTGAACATCAAAGTTGGGTTGAATTTGTTTGTCTTCGTGAACCATATTATCCCGAGCTCGTGAAAGAATTCTATAAGAATCTTAGATTTGATGGTCAAGGGTATGCCACTGTTGTTAAAAAAATTAAAATCACATTCAACCATCAAGTTTTGGATAGGCTCCTTAGAACCCACCTAAATGGAGAGTGTGTGTTTGAAAAGAAAGGATGGCCTCAAGTTGAAGGATTTGATCAACTTGAGTGCATTGAGAGACTCTTTGGGCGTCGACTAGTTGGCCCTATTAAGCTCAAAGCCAAAGACCTCAACCTTACCGCCAAACTTATCCATCATATCATCGGTTATATCATTCTTCCTAGGTCGGGGCATCGTGATGAGATTAGCGCTTTCGATCACTTTTTGATCGATAGTATCATGTTGAAAAGGAGACTTTCACTTGGTTTTATCATTAGAAATTTCATGATGGTTGCCAAAGACAAGAAACGGGCCGCTCTTCCATACGGTGCCGTCATTACTAGGCTTCTCCGTGCTCACCGCGTTCCTCTTGCAAATGAAGCCCAAGTTACTAAAGTGAGCACCATGAATGCGACTACCCTTCACCAAATGCACATTGTCAAAGGTTCCGACGGTCAATGGTCCTTCATCTCTCCCAAAACTCAAGGTTCCTCCTCTCGCGGCCGTGATGACGACGAAGATGACATCGAAGCGGAGCTTGACGCTGCCGCCGCCGCCGCCGGATACCGCCCGGGGCAAGATCATGATGAGGATCCCGTTGGCCCACAAATGAGTGCCTTCTGGTTCACCGAAGAGCACTACAACATGATGCAAGCCCGTCTCGACTCGCTCACCGGTGCGGTTGATGAGTTTCGAGGTGCCCCCAACACTCGCTTTGATCATTTTGATGCATGCCTAACCGAGCTCTCCTCCTCCTTCAACACAATGGCTCTCAATCAACAAGCCTTCTTCGATCACATGTATCGCCACTTCCCTCCGCCACCACCGCCGCCGCCCTTCGAGTAGATTTTTATTTTATTTTCCCTTATTTGAGATGTCTAGATTTTTTTTGTATTTTGGTCTCACTTTATCTTATTTGATGGCTATGTGATCCTTCACTATGACTATGGACTTATTTTGGTTTCTCTTATTTGATGGCTATGGCTATTTTGGTTTATTTTGGTTTATCTCTTTACTCCTTGGATTGTTTGCTTATGTCTCAAGTCTCTATACTCATGTCTTTATCATGCTTTTCTTCTTTCGTGTTTCCCCATTTCTTTTTTATCAATGCCAAAAGGGGGAAATATTGCATGATTGCTTTATCTTTGTTACTTGCATTCTTATTGAATATCATCATCTTTAGGACTTGCAATTTTTGTTCTTTTCTTTTAAGCACAAACTAAGGGGGAATGTCATCATCTTTAGGACTTGCATTTTTTTTTAAAGCACAAACTAAGGGGGAAAAATCTTGGACTAAACTTGAAACTATCACACAAGGTCTACAATTTATTTACTCTTCATGTTTGCAATCATTTTGTTTGTCATTATCAAAAAGGGGGAAATTGTTGGCTTATGTCACAAATTAACCAAATGTTTTGATAATTACAAACAAGATGAGTTTTTATTACTAATATATTTGTCAAGTGTGTATGAAGTAAATTGTCTAGAAGACCAATGTTGAAATGATGATTATATCAAGAAAAATTCAAGCATGAAGAACAAGCAAGATTAGGATATTCAATGTAAGGGAAAATTATCCTTTAAGCATTCGATAATTTTTGGCTCAAAGTTCTTTTTATTAAAAATTATTTTGATTCATTTACTTTGAAATCAAACGAATTATATTCATGTCTTAATCCTCAATAGTTGCATCTTATATTAAGGCAAATGAATTCATGGTTAAGAAAGTAAATTTGCTTTGACATTTTAGATTTGAGCTTTCTTGTCTTATTTTATGAAAAGTCAAAGTAAACCATTCAATCTTCTCATTATTTCTAAAATCATTTAAAGGATCATTTTTATTAAGAAAATGTCGCACTTAAAGTTTGATTTTAAGCACATTTTCGTATCGGTTCGTTTCTTGCCTTAAAAGTTATATTTGTAGGCATATTTGATGAACCGGTCGACCACTTCCACGAACCGGTCGACCGGTTCCCCTGTAACGGGCCGAGAAATATCTGTTGCAAGTAGCCGTTTTATTGTCTGATGTGGCAGTTAAAACGGTCGACCGGTTACTGAAGCGGTCGACCGTTTCGTTCGCTGATTCAAACATAAAATTGTGTTTTTGAGTCACATATAAAAGGATTAAGTTCTATTTTGCTTATTCCAAGAAAGATAACGAAAGATTCTGATATTCTCTGAGCAAAAACCTTACAAAATTATTTCTTTCTTATCTTTATTATTCTCTTACATCATTGTGCATCCTTTTTCAAGAAAGAAACCAAAAACACTTTTGAGCCAATCATTATCAAATACTTAAAGTGTTTCTCTCATAGATTTGTCTTGTAATATTTTGAGAGAGTTAGTGAGCTTCATTATATTTATCTTCTTTTCATACTATTCTTTTGAGAGTTAGTCGAGGTTTTGACAAAGGGGTTTATCGAAGACCCGAAGTAACTTCGGTGGGTTTATTGTGAAGAGGATTGGGTAATCCTCGGGTGTGCCCGTAAGGTGTTCGACAAATGTACATGGTAGATCGAGCCGAAAGTCGATCGCAATAGTGGACAAAGGCCTTGCTCGTGACGGAGAGCTTGGTAACGGGGGACGTAGATCTTTCGGATCGAACCTCCATAAACATATAGTTTGCGCTCTTTTCTCCCTACTCCTTACCTATTTATTTCTCTTATTTTGTTCTTGAATAGTTGTTGAAATTTATATTAGCACAACTTGTTTTAAGCATATAGAACATTATTAAATTAGCTTAATAAAATTGAATTTATTAAGATTTTATCTAATAACCAATTCACCCCCCCTCTTGGTTAGTCATTCTTGGGTCAACATATATTGACAAGAATATGATGACTATTAAAATAGTCGTATTTCACTACTCTGATAAACAAAGATGTATAGTATTCGAAATTTTTGAGTTAGTTAATCAACCATTTATCGCCGGAGATGTGTATATTATATATTTTTTAATAGTATTTGTGTTTATTGTCGTAAACGGTCTTTATCGTTTTTTTTTTCTAATATAATTTCCATTTATTATTACAGGTGTAATAAGCTTTTTTTTATATGTTTATAAATTAAAAAAGGTGACGTGACGGGGACTGAGATAATATATTGACAAGAATATGATACTTACTAAAATTGTTGGATTTTACTACTCTGATAAACAAAGATGTACAGTATTTAAGATATGTGTATATTATATTTTTTTTTCTAATAGTATTTGTGTTCATTGTCGTAAATGGTCTTTTTCGTTTTTTTTAAAACATAATTCTCTTTTAATTTTACAAATGTAATTCGTTTTTTATATATTTTTAAATTTTAAGGGTGCCGTGATGAGGACTTTGAGAGAAAACATTGACAAGAATATGATAACTAATAAAATAGTCGCATTTCACTACTATGATCAACAAAGATGTGCAGTGTCTGACATCATTGGGTTAATTAATCAACCTTTTCTGGCAAGAGATGTGTATATTTCATTTTTTTTCTAATAGTATTTGTGTTTATTGTCTTTAACAGCCTTTTTTATTTTTTTTCTAATGTAATTCCCTTTTATTGGTACAGATGTAAGTCATTTTGTTTTTTATATTAATAAATTTTTACGTTACGGTAATGGGGACTTTGAGAGAAGATAAAGACACGAATATGATCGATACTAAAATAGTCGGAGTTCATTACTTTGGTAAAGAGAGAAGTTTAGTGTTCGACATCTTTTGAGTTAGTTAATCAATATTTTTTTGTAAGAAATGTGTATATTGCATTCTTTTCTAATAGTATTTATAATATCGGGAAATTTTAACGTCCTTTGTTGTTGAATATTAGAGTGCAAGGGAAGGAATTTGGACAATGGATGGGTTGTCAAATCTCTTGAAAGAAAATGTTATTGCGATTTTATCTATGTAAAGGGAAATACCTTTGAAACTGATGTCATTACCTTTTATTGTTACAGATGTAATTCATTTTTTTATTATATTTATTAATTTTTAGGGCATGGTGATGGGGACTTTAAGACTTTGAGAGAAGTTATTAAAAAGAATATGATGAATACTAAAATAGTCAGATTTCACTACTTTTGTAAAGAGAGAAGTTTAGTGTTCGACATCTTTTGAGTTAGTTAATCAACATTTTCTTGTAAGAGATGTGTATATTGCATTCTTTTCTAACAGTATTTACAGTATTGGAAAAATATTTTAACGCTTTTTCTCGTTAAATATTAGAGCACAAGGGAAGTAACTTGTGCAATTGATGGGTTGTCAAATCTCTTGAAAGATAATACTATTGCGAATTTGTCCATGCAAAGGTAAATATCTTTGAAACTGATGTCATTACTTTTTATTGTTACACAGGTAATTCATTTTTTTTATATGTTTATAAATTTTTAGAGCGCGGTGATGGGGACATTGAGAGAAGTTATTAAAAATAATATGTTGAATACTAAAATAGCCGGACTTCACTACTCAGCTAAACAAATATGTATAGTATTCGAAAATTTTGAGTTAGTTAATCAACCATTTCTAGCAAGAGATTTGTATATTATATTTTTTCTAATAGTATTTGTGTTTATTATTGTAAACGGTCTTTCTCGTTTTTTTTTCTAATATAATTCTCTTTTATTGTTATAAGTGTAATTTATTTTTTTATATGTTTATAAATTTTAAGGACGCCTTGATGGGGACTGAGAGAATATATTGACAAGAATATGATGACTAGTAAAATAGTCGTATTTCACCACTCTGATAAACAAAGATGTATAGTATTCGAAATTTTTGAGTTAGTTAATCAACCATTTCTCGCCAGAGATGTGTATATTATATTTTGTTAATAGTATTTGTGTTTATTATTGTAAACGGTCTTTATCATTTTTTTTGCTAATATAATTTCCATTTATTATTACAGGTGTAATAAGTTTTTTTTATATGTTTATAAATTAAAAAAAAAGTGCCGTGACGGGGACTGAGATAATATATTGACAAGAATATGATGACTACTAAAATTGTCGGATTTTACTACTCTGATAAACAAATATGTACAGTATTTAAAATTTTTTAGTTAGTTAATCAATCATTTCTCTCAAGATATGTGTATATTATATTTTTTCTTATAGTATTTGTGTTCATTGTCGTAAATGGTCTTTCTCGTTTTTTTTAAACATAATTCACTTTTATTTTTACAAATCTAATTCATTTTTTATATGTTTTTAAATTTTAAGGGTGCCGTGATGAGGACTTTGAGAGAAAATATTGACAAGAATATGATAACTAATAAAATAGTCGCATTTCACTACTATGATAAACAAAGATGAGCAGTGTCTGACATCATTGGGTTAATTAATCAACATATTCTTGCAAGAGATGTGTATATTTTATTTTTTTATAATAGTATTTGTGTTTATTGTCTTTAATAGCCTTTCTCATTTTTTTTTCTAATGTAATTCCCTTTCATTGGTACAGATGTAATTCATTTTATTTTTTATATTAATAAATTTTTACGTTACGGTAATGGGGACTTTGAGAGAAGATAAAGACAAGAATATGATCGATACTAAAATAGTCGGAGTTCATTACTTTGGTAAAGAGAGAAGTTTAGTATTCGACATCTTTTGAGTTAGTTAATCAACATTTTCTTGTAAGAGATGTGTATATTGCATTCTTTTCTAATAGAATTTATAGTATTGGAAAAATATTTTAATGCTCTTTCTCGTTAAATATTAGAGCGCAAGGGAAGTGACTTGTACAATTGATGGGTTGTCGAATCTCTTGAAAGAAAATGCTATTGCGATTTTGTCCATGCGAAGGTAAATACCTTTGAAACTGATGTCATTACTTTTTATTGTTACAGATGTAATTCATTTTTTTTTTATTTTTTATTTATTTTTTAAGGGCGCGGTGATGGGGACTTTGAGAGAAGTTATTAAAAATAATATGATGAATATTAAAATAGTCGAACTTTACTACTCTGATAAACAAAGATGTATAGTATTCAAAAAATTTTGAGTTAGTTAATCAACCATTTCTAGCAAGAGATGTGTATATTATATTTTTTCTAATAGTATTTGTGTTTATTGTTGTAAACGGTCTTTCTCATTTTTTTTCTCATATAATTCTCTTTTATTGTTACAAGTGTTATTCGTTTTTTTATATGTTTATAAATTTTAAGGGCGCCTTGATGGGGACTGAGAGAATATATTGACAAGAATATGATCACTACTAAAATAGTCGTATTTCACTACTCTGATAAACAAAGATGTATAGTATTCGAAATTTTTGAGTTAGTTAATCAACTATTTCTCGCCAAAGATGTGTATATTATATTGTTTTCAAATAGTATTTGTGTTTATTATCGTAAACGGTCTTTATCGTTTTCTAATATAATTTCCATTTATTGTTACAGGTGTAATTCTATTTTTTTATATGTTTATAAATTCAAAAAAGGTGCCGTGACGGGGACTGAGAGAATATATTGACAAGAATGTAATGACTACTAAAATTGTCGGATTTTACTATTCTGATAAACAAAGATGTACAGTATTCAAAATTTTTTAGTTAGTTAATCAATCATTTCTCGCAAGAGATGTCTATATTATATTTTTTCTAATAGTATTTATGTTCATTGTCGTAAATGGTCTTTTTCGTTTTTTTTTAACATAATTCACTTTTATTTTTACAAATATAATTCGTTTTTTTATATATTTTTAAATTTTAAGGGTGCCGTGATGAGGACTTTGAGAGAATATGTTGAAAAGAATATGATGACTAATAAAATAGTCGCATTTCACTACAATGATAAACAAAGATGTGCAGTGTCTGACATCATTGGGTTAGTTAATCAACATTTTCTTGCAAGAGATGTGTATAATGCATTTTTTTCTAATAGTATTTGTGTTTGATGTCTTTAATAGCCTTTCTCTGTCACGACCCGCTTCAACGAACCGTGACTCATACTTGCTTACGTACGTATAAGTTTTATACTTAAACCTGATAATCACAATGTAATTTATAGAAAATAGTGTACGCGCGTCCTTACTTTTTTTTTTTTTTTTTGTAAAACAATACTACAGCATTGCTATAACATTGTAAGAACTCTTAATTATACTACAGCATTACTGCAATATAACCAAAACTCTTCTTAACTATGCTACCGCAATGGTGTCACAAAATATATATACTGTTGTTCTTTAAAGCACATTAGTTTGATATATTCATATTTACAAACCAACAGTACAAAATATTAGGCCACGAGAGTCTTCAACCACCACAGGTAGTCCACACACTCGTTATAGCATCCTCGACCTCCTCCTTAGCTTTGCGTCTTCTTACCTGTGTCTACAATACAAAAAACCTGATGAGTTGCTAAACTCAATAAGTGACGAAACTATCTATGCTATGTGCCATGACAATTAATGCATCACATAAGAAATTTAAATAATGAGCAGTACACATAATAATATAAGAGGTCATTTGTCCCATACCAAATGATCCCTGCAATAGAAAACAATTTCTTAGTATTCCTAGCGTTGTCTCGACCACCCTTTTGTGATCAGAGACCTTAGCCGACGAATCAGTGAACATGCATCATGACAGAGTCTGGGATCCACTGATGGTACCGCATCATGAATCATAACATGAGGCGCCAGGCGGGGAGTGGGCCAGCTCAAACTTTAGAGCATCTCCCAGCCACATTACATCCTCCTGCATTATTTTAAAAACTATAGCATGCTATTTTGTATCAAAAAGATTTCATCATCATTATCAGGAGGGCATAAGTGTCAAAGAGTACTATCGGTACCATCGACTCGTTTTCGTAACATTCTATCTTATGTTGTTGACGTTTCAATCAACAACCCCCGGTACCGTATCATTTCAGGCGACCGAGCCACATATTCCTTGAGGGTTATTCATCTCGGGGTGTAAACCCGACAAATACTTTCCTTAAACTCATATTCATTCATTTTACGTTCATTATTAATCATCTTGAGCTCAGAAGAATATTCGAGGTCTTGATATTATTTCGCGCGGGAATAAGATTCCACGACTGCGAAACTGTTCATTAATAACCCTCGTGATTCCTTGACTTGTAAGTCAAAGGATATTTCATCACTTGGTTGGTTTACAACATATTACAAGGCTCGGGTAGTTTCTAACCTTCATCTTAAATTATCGGGCAAAGCCCGTACAAAGTTTTATGAGTTATAAAAGCCGAAGCCATTAATCTTGTTAGTTTCGTCATTACCGGGTTTAAACTTAATTTCGCTTACTAGCAAAGGCATTTAAATGCATAAACATACAATTCCTAGCACATAATACAATTTATTCTTGTATTGTAGGTGCATCGTCACTTACTCGGAGTCACTCGATGCGAAAATCGTCGCTTCGGGTCGTTTTGGTCTTCTGAGGGTCGGAACTTTGTATTTCCTATTAAAACAATGTAAAAACCATTAGGTTTTAAAATTTATTCCATCAAAAATTCATTTAAAGTGTCTAAAATTCTTTTCTAAAGGTTTTTGGGCCAATTTGGGTCAAAAAGAGGCATAGAAAAATGTTTCAGGTCGTTTCGGGGTCAATTGGCCCAAGCCGACACATGCTGGGCACGCAAGGGAGCTGCTGGGCGCGCAAGGGGGCTGCTGGGCGCGCACACGAGGCTGGCCGTGCACGCAAGGCCGCACGCAGGGCCTGCTGGGCGCGCACGGGCTGCCAGCAGCACGCCTGGCGTGTGCATGGGGGCTGGAAGCACGCCTGGCGCGCGCACGGACGCAGGTGGCGCACCTGGCGTGCGCGCTGGGCACCTGTCGGGCACGCTGGGCGCCTGCTGCACGCGCAGGGCGCATGCCGCACGCGCTGGGCGCCCACAGCGCCCAGGCAGTGCACTCACAGCGCTCATGATCCTGGTAGTTACCAAATTGCACCAAATTGGTGCAATTTCACCACCAAACTAATTTTTAGAGCTTTAATCATTATTTTATACCTCAAAACACACAAAACTTCATTAAAACTTAATAAATCAGTAAAAATTCCCCTCTTAAACCTTTGAACAAACAAAATATGTTCAAAACTTAACTAACTTTGTAAATTCTTTCTCAAGCAAGATTAACCTTTCTTTTTACCTTCAATTCACTAATTCTCAAACAAAGTTACAATTCAACATCATCAACATCAACCACAACTCAGTTTAACGTCATTGACATCTTAATTTATTTCAAAATATCTCAAAACACACTTGTACAAACTCATGATTTCTAAGCAGAAGAATTCTACCTTTTTGTGTTTCTTTTTCCTTGAACTTGTAGACTTTGCCTTCCAAACTCTTCACCAATCTTTCTATGGTTTAAAACATGATATAAGGAGTTTTTAGGTACTGTAACTTAGCTTAAGAAAAGATGAAAGCAAGAAGAAATTAAAAACCTTACCAAGCTTGTTCAAACTAGCTTTTTCTTCTTCAACTTCTTAATTAATTTTTTTTTGTTCTTCCTTTCCTTTCTCTCTTCTTTCTTTCCCTTCCTTTCTTTTCTTCACTTTCTGTTCTGTTTTGTTGCTTCAAATTCGTGCTAAGGCTGGTTATATAAATAAAAGCTAAGCTAGTTGGTGTGTCGCAATGACGTCACGGCGAGGTAATCGCCTTTCCACCTCAAGCTTGGCTTTTGACACCTCTAGCTTAAATTTTGCTTACTAAGCTATTAAAAGATCAGATTTAATATCTAAAGGCCAGCTCATACTTGCCCATGTGATGGTGAAACCCGTCATGCTTACTTCTTTTATAAAATTTGCACGTTAGTCCACCGACATAAATCCTTAACAACTTAGTCCTTTGCTACATTTCTAAAAATATTTCTAAGCCCTTAAAGCACAATTTCTTTCTTAAAACACTATATTTATATAATTATAAAGAACTATATATATTTTCAGAATTTATAGAGCTCATTTCATATTTTTCCTTGGTGTTTTAATTTCGGTCCCGAAATAGCGGTTTTTATCAAAATTTCACAGTAACTTCTTTGTTTGACCTCGGATTGGCCTCAAATTTTATACATGAGCTTAATATACTGATATAAGCTCAAAAAAAATTTATTTTCTTGATTGGTGACCATTTTCTTTATTTTTTTCAAATTTGGTCCAAAAATGCAATTTTTTGTAAAGTTTTGGACTCGTTGTGCAATTTTTGGCTGTAACAAGAATTCTTAAACAAAAATCCTTGTATTTCGTCACCAAAATCTAATATTAAACTCATTCCTTAACATAACTAATAACTTACTGACACTTATTTTAGTTATTCAACTAATCACGCCTTAATTAGTCGAATTAGTGTTTCGGACTCGCGAGGGATTTTATGAAAGAAAATATTCTCGTACTCGTTGTAATTTTTAAGAAATACACAACGGTTCATAAAATTTCTGGGACATTGGGGAGTCGGGGTTCACAAACCCCTCCCCGTTACAAAAGTTTCGTCCTCGAAACTTAGAAAAGTGCTGGATATTTCTTTTGCATCTCACTTTCTAGCTCCCAAGTTGCCTCTTCCGCTGTGTGATTCTTCCACATCACCTTAACGAGGAAAATGGTCTTGTTCCTCAGAACTTTTTCCCTGCGGTCCAAAATCCTAAGCGGTTGCACTTCATATTTTACTTCTGGGGTAATTTCAAATTCTTGGTGTGGTAACACATGCGAGGGGTCTCTAATGTACTTTCTTAGCATTGACACATTAAAAACATCATGTACCCCAGACATAGAGGGTGGTAAGGAAAAACGGTAAGCTACTACCCCAACTCATTCTAAGATTTCAAAGGGTCCAACAAATCGAGGGCTAAGCTTGCCCTTTTTGCCAAACCTCATGATCCCCGGCATTGGAGATATCTTAAGGAATACCTGATCTCCTACTTCAAACTCTAATGGTCGGCGTCATCGATCAGCATAACTTTTTTGACGACTTTGAGACGTCTTCATTCTCTCTTGAATTTTCTTGATCGCTTCAGTTGCTTGCTCTACCAATTCCGGCCCTACATACTTTCTTTCGCCTACTTCGTCCCAATGCATAGGCGATCGACATTTCCGCCCATAAAGAGCCTCGTATGGTGCCATACCAACAGTTGATTGATAACTGTTATTATAGGAGAATTCCACCAAGGGTAAATACTTGTCCCATGAACCTTGAAAATCCAATGAGCAAGCTCGCAAAATATCCTCTAGTGTTTGGATTGTTCGCTCGCTTTGGCCATCTGTTTGCGGATGAAAGGAAGTGCTAAATTTTAATTTAGTTCCAAGGGCATGCTGGAGACTCTTCCAAAACTTTGAAGTAAAACGGCTGTCTCGATCAGATACTATTGAATTTGGTACTCCATGTAGCCTTACTATTTCTCAAACATAAAGCTCGGCTAGTCGATCGAGAGTATAAGTTGTCTTTACTGGAATAAAGTGTGCAGACTTAGTCAAGCGATCTACTACTACCCAAATAGAGTTATAGCCTTTGTTCGTTCTAGGTATACCAGAGACAAAGTCCATAGTGACTTGGTCCCACTTCCATTCCGGAATTTCTAGAGGTTGCAATAACCCAGCTGGTCGTTGATGTTCTGCTTTAACTTGCTGACAGGTAAGGAATCGTTCAACATAAGCTATCACATCACGCTTCATTCCAGGCCACCAGTAATGTTGCTTCAGATCTTGATACATTTTAGTAGCTCCGGGATGTACCGAATACGGGGTTTGATGACCTTCTTCCAGCAATTGAAACTTTAAATCCTCTTGATCTGGTACACATATTCTCTTGCCAACCATTAGCGTTTCATCTTCTGCCAAAGTAAAGTCTTCTCGTTTCTCTTTTCGCACTTCATAGATGATTTCAGAAAATTTCTCATCATTTTGCTGTTTTTCTTTGATCTGATTACGGAGTAGTGGTTGAACATGTAATGCTGCTAATCTCCCATTCACCAACCGAAGCTCAAAGTCCACTATTTCCTTTCTTAGCTGTTTCGGCAAATTTCTAAGTGACATCAGTGATCCTGCTGATTTTCGACTAAGCACATCTGCCACCTTGTTGGCCTTGCCTGGATGGTAGTGAATATCATAGTCCGTCAGTAACTCTAACCATCTTCCTTGACGCACATTTAACTCCTTTTGAGTGAACAGATACTTCAGCGTCTTATGGTCGGTGTAAATATCGCAGTGTACCCCATAGAGGTAATGCCTCCATATTTTTAAGGCAAACACGACCGCTACTAACTCCAAATCGTGGGTGGGATACCTCTTCTCATAATCTTTAAGTTGACGGGAGGCATAGGCGATCACTTTACCATGCTGCATCAAAACAGTCCCAAGTCCCAATTTTGATGCATCGCAGTAGATAGCGAAACCTGTTGTACCCTGAGGTATTGTTAGAACTGGAGCAGTGGTTAATCTTTTCTTTAACTCCTGGAAGCTATTTTCACAAGCTTCTGTCCATATAAATTTCTGCCCCTTACGTGTAAGTGCTATTATAGGTGTCGCAATCTTTGAAAAACCTTCAACAAATCTTCGATAATACCCAGCTAAACCCAAAAAACTTCTTATTTCAGTTACATTCTTCAGTTGCAACCATTCTACAACGGCTTCTATCTTCGTTGGGTCCACCATTATTCCCTCTTTGGATACAACATGACCCAGAAAAACTACCTTGTCCAGCCAAAACTCACATTTCTTAAACTTGGCATATAGTTGTTTGTCTTGCAACCTCTTCAAAACTAAAGCCAAGTGTTCCGCGTGTTCTTCTTGGGACCTTGAGTAAATGAGGATATCGTCGATAAATACAATGACAAATTTATCTAAATAATCCTCAAATACCCTATTCATCAGATCCATAAAAGCGACTGGTGCATTGTTAACCTGAATGGCATTACGAGAAACTCATAGTGTCTATATCGAGTTCTGAAACCTGTTTTGGGAACATCCTCCTCTCGTACCTTCAGTTAATGATACCCGGATCGTAGATCAATCTTGAAAAACACTTTCGTCGCGGCTAGTTGATCAAACAAATCATCTATACGGGGCAACGGGTATTTATTTTTAATCGTCACTTTATTAAGTTCCCGATAATCAATGCAAAGTCGCAACGTTCCATCCTTTTTCTTCACGAACAAAACTGGTGCGCCCCATGGTGAGTGACTGGGTCTAATGAATCCCTTATCAACCAATTCCTGTAATTGAGTCTTTAGCTCCTTTAACTCAGCAGGAGCCAACCGGTAAGGAGCCTTCGAAACTGGTGCAGTTCCGGGGATTAACTCAATGGTGAATTCAATTTCACGTTCGGGTGGTAATCCTGGCAAGTCTTCTGGGAATACCGTGAGGTAGTCTCTTACAATAGGCACATCTGTTGGCTGAAGTTTAACTTCCTTCGTCTCATCACGGATGTTGGCTATATAGCTATGACATCCACTTGCTAGTAATTTTAAGGCTTGGAGAGCTGAAATTGTAGGAAATAGCTTTTTCCGTGATGTTCCCTTAAAGTTGAATTCTTCACTATCAGGTGGTTGAAATTGAACTCGCCTTTTTCGACAATCTATGATTGCATGATGTGTACTTAACCAGTCCATATCCAAGATTACATCATAATCTTCCATTTCTATAACAACTAGATTAGCATAGAGGGTGCGTTCTCCAATTTGGATAGGCACATTTCTAAACCAACTAGTTGATTCATACGTATCTCCTGCCGGAGTTATAGTAATAAATGGGTATGATAATATCTGTCTATCCTATTCTAATTTTTCTACTACTTTACTTGCTATAAATGAATGAGTAGCGCTAGAATCAATAAGAGTGTACAGAGAAAGGTTAGCAACAGGAAGCTGACCTGTTACTACAGTTGATGGGCCGGCGTTTACATCATCTTCCGATAGGCTATAGACTCTGGCATTAGGACGAGGCTGGGTCCTAGTTGGTTCTCTTTCTTTTCTCTGGTTTGGACAGGACTTCGCAAAGTGACCCTCTTTACCGCAAGCATAGCAAACATTCATCCCCATCCTACACTCACCACTATGTAACTTTCCACAACGAGAGTATTGTGGAAGGATCTGTTGTTTAGTTTCTATATTTGCACGGTTTTGTTCCTGGCGGCGACGATTTACTCTTTCATTTCCCCCTGGTTGACCGCGCTTCTGACCTCCTTTTTGTCCTTCATTACTTCTGAAGTTGCTAGCATTGACATGTGGATTATAATAACGTTGCTGTATTTGGGGTCGATTCCCATAGTTTCTTTGAAACCTGTCACGTCTAGGAGGGAATTTCCTTGTTTCTATCTTTTGAACATCAGTATTACCACCTGCTGCAGCTACAACCTTCGCGGAGGTTGGCTTATTTGTCAGTTTCCAGCCATCGATCCTTAAAGCTCTCTGTACTGCATCAGCATAGGTGCGCGGCCCTACTTCGCCACTGTCCACCTATGTCACAATTTCAACGCTAAGACCATGCACGTATTTCATCTTCCTGGCGTCATCCGTAGCTACCATGGTCGGTGCATATCGCGCTAGTTCATCAAATTTAGCTGTGTACTCTGCTACAGTCATTCTTCCTTGTCGAAGATCCATAAACTCCTTAACCTTTCCAGAAAGTCGAGCTTCTGCAAGGTACTTGGCATAAAATAGGGCCAGGAACCGATCCCAAGAGATTGTTTCAACCGGCTGCGTTTGGACAATCATCTTCCACCAGCATCTAGCTTCATCATGAAACTGGTATACAGCGCAGGCTAACTTCTGTGCGTCTGTCAGCTGCATGTATTCGAAGATCTGCTAAATGCGCTTTATCTAGTTTTCAGCCTTTGCCGGATCGGGTGTCCCTTGGAACATAAGTGGTTTCTGCTTCCTGAAGCGTTCGTAAATTGGTTCATCAATTAGAGGGGCCAACCTCGGCAATTGTACATTGGGTCGCCGTATAGGCGGCACCGGTACGTTCACTTCAGCTGGTGCTGCTGCTTCTGCTTGTTGTTGTGGTTGCGGTTGTTGTTGATCATTGAGGCGGGTAAGTAGTTGTTGGAGCATTTCTCCTTGCTGCTCAATTCGCTGATCTCGCCTTCGTGCTTCTTCATTTCTTCTTCGAGCTTCCGCAGCTTGAGCTTCGATTAACTGACGAAGCTCATCTACTTCATTGGGAGGACTCTGTCGTGTACTTTTTCTCGGCATGTCTTCAACAGTTACTCTTGCTTAACCTATAATGTCATGGCACATAACAGTGGTAAGCTTTTATTTATCTCAACAAATAGGGTTTAGAATGTCATCAAATTCATATAACTAAAACACATCTACCCAGGTCATTCAAACACTTAAATTGCATATTTAACAGAGAAACTATACATAACATATTAGTATGTAATTTACACTCAAAACATATAAGTGTATTTTATTTTATTTTTTACAAGTTATATTCTAGATCTTCTAGTCTTCATCTGGATCTGAATCATCCTCGGTGTATTCTTCTTCTTCTGGGTCCTCCAGATCCTCCTCTGGATCCTCTTCTAGGTTTTCCTCCGAGTCTTCTTCCATGCCGTCCTCTGGGTCCTTTTCTGGGTTTCCCTCTGGTTGTTCATCAAAGATGAGCACTGCTGCCTTAAGCTCGTCAAAGGTTTTATATTTTTCCATTAATTCTGACACCTTAAACCATTTGAAGAGTCCATTGGCATAAACATCTCTTTTCTCTCGATCTGGCATATTTCGGAAACAGCTCATGACAATTTCGCTATTAAACCTATCGGTATACTCTTGAGCGTATTCTCCAAATCGTTGGTGAAACCTGCTCAGTCTCTGGTACCAGACCTTTTCTTTAGATCCTTTCATAAAATTATGGGTCATTATACTCTTAAAAATTGACCATTCATGGACTTCTATTCTTGTTGTTATTGCAATCCAAAATGTGAGGGCTTTTTCTCTTAAGAGGGTTGCAGCTACATCTACCCAATATTCCTGAGGTATTCTAATAAAACTCATCCATTGGGTTGTGTAACCTAGTCATTCGTCAATAGTCATCTTGTCTGCTGTTCCTATAAAACACTTAACATTCTCTGGTACTGAGTTCAGAATGTCTGTCGGGGACTGTTCTATTATCACTGGTCCGACGACACTATCCTCCCCAGACAGCTCGGGACCCACATCAGGAATGACCTGTTCTACTTCTGACATCCTGCAAGTTTTCATTAGTTACTTTAAATTTTAAAAAAAATAGATAATAAAGCTTACCCATTAAGGAGAGAACCGAGACTGTCAAACAATGTGTGTGGGTGGTCTGCAGAAACGACTCAACCTGGGCTCTGATGCCACAAAATCTGTCACGACCCGCTTCAACGAACCTTGACTTATAATTGTTTACGTACGTATAAGTTTTATACTTAAACTTGACAATCACAATGTAATTTATAGAAAGTAGTGTACGCGCGTACTTACTTTTTTTTTTTTTTTTTTGCAAAACAATACTACAGCATTGCTATAACATTGTAAGAACTCTTAATTATACTACAGCGTTACTGCAATATAACCAAAACTCTTCTTAACTATGCTACCGCAATGGTGTCACAAAATATATATACTGTTGTTCTTTAAAGTACATTAGTTTGATATATTCATATTTACAAACCAACAGTACAAAATATTAGGCCACGAGAGTCTTCAACCACCACAGGTAGCCCACACACTCGTTATAGCATCCTCGACCTCCTCCTTAGTTTTGCGTCTTCTTACCTGTGTCTACAATATAAGAAACCTGATGAGTTGCTAAACTCAATAAGTGACGAAACTATCTATGCTATGTGCCATGACAATTAATGCATCACATAAGAAATTTAATTAATGAGCAGTACACATAATAATATAAGAGGTCATTTGTCCCATACCAAATGATCCCTGCAATAGAAAACAATTTCTTAGTATTCCTAGCGTTGTCTCGACCACCCTTTTGTGATCAGAGACCTTAGCCGACGAATCAGCGAACATGCATCATGAGAGAGTCTGGGATCCACTGATGGTACCGCATCATGAATCATAACATGAGGCGCCAGGCGGGGAGTGGGCTAGCTCAAACTTTAGAGCATCTCCCGGCCACATTACATCTTCCTGCATTATTTTAAAAACTATAGCATGCTATTTTGTATCAAAAAGATTTCATAATCATTATCAGGAGGGCATAAGTGTCAAAGAGTACTATCTGTACCATCGACACGTTTTCGTAACATTCTATCTTATGTTGTTGACATTTCAATCAACAACCCCCGGTACCGTATCGTTTCAGGCGACCGAGCCACATAATCCTTGAGGGTTATTCATCTCGGGGTGTAAACCCGACAAATACTTTCCTTAAACTCATATTCATTCATTTTACGTTCATTATTAATCATCTTGAGCTCAGAAGAATATTCCGAGGTCTTGATATTATTTCGCGCGGGAATAAGATTCCACGACGGCGAAACTGTTCACTAATAACCCTCGTGATTCCTTGACTTGTATGTCAAAGGATATTTCATCACTTGGTTGGTTTACAACATATTACAAGGCTCGGGTAGTTTCTAACCTTCATCTTAAATTATCGGCCAAAGCCCGTACTAAGTTTTATGAGTTATAAAAGCCGAAGCCATTAATCTTGTTAGTTTCGTCATTACCGGATTTAAACTTAATTTCGCTTACTAGCAAAGGCATTTAAATGCATAAACATACAATTCCTAGCATATAATACAATTTATTCTTGTATTGTAGATGCATCGTCAGTTACTCGTACTCGATCCGAAAATCGTCGCTCCGGGTCGTTTTGGTCTTCCGAGGGTCTGAACTTTGTATTTCCTATTAAAACAATGTAAAAACCATTAGGTTTTAAAATTTATTCCATCAAAAATTCATTTAAAGTGTCTAAAATTCTTTTTAAAGGTTTTTGGGCCAATTTGGGTCAAAAAGAGACAAGAAAAATGTTTCAGGTCATTTCCGGGTCATTTGGCCCAAGCCGACACATGCTGGGCGCGCAAGGGAGCTGCTGGGCGCGCACATGAGGCTGGCCGGGCACGCAGGGCCACACACGGGGCCTGCTGGGCGCGCACACGAGGCTAGCCGGGCACGCATGGCCACACACGGGGCCTGCTGGGCGCGCACGAGCTGCCAGCAGCACGCCTGGCACATGCATGGGGGCTGGAAGCACGCCTGGCGCGCGCACGGGCGCAGGTGGCGTACCTGGCGCGCGTGCTTAGCACCTGTCAGGCACGCTGGGTGCCTGATGCGCGCGCAAATATGTTCAAAACTTAACTAACTTTGTAAATTCTTTCTCAAGCAAGATTAACCTTTCTTTTTACCTTCAATTCACTAATTCTCAAACAAAATTACAATTCAACATCATCAACATCAACCACAACTCAGTTTAACATCATTGACATCTTAATTTATTTCAAAATATCTCAAAACACACTTGTACAAACTCATGATTTCTAAGGTGAAGAATTCTACCTTTTTGTGTTTCTTTTTCCTTGAACTTGTAGACTCTGCCTTCCAAACTCTTCACCCATCTTTCTATGGTTTAAAACACAATATAAGGAGTTTTTAGGTACTGTAACTTAGCTTGAGAAAAGATGAAAGTAAGAAGAAATTAAAAACCTTACCAAGCTTGTTCAAACTAGCTTTTTCTTCTTCAACTTCTTAATTAAATTTTTTTTTTGTTCTTCCTTTCCTTTCTCTCTTCTTTCTTTTTTCTTTCCCTTCCTTTCTTTTCTTCACTTTCTGTTCTGTTTCGGTGCTTCAAATTCGTGCTAAGGCTGGTTATTTAAATAAAAACCTAAGCTAGTTGGTGTGTCACGACGACGTCACGGCGAGGTAATCGCCTTTCCACCTCAAGCTTGGCTTTTGACACCTCTAGCTTAAATTTTGCATACTAAACTATTAAAAGATCAGATTTAATATCTAAAGGCCAGCTCATACTTGCCCATGTGATGGTGAAACCCGTCGTGCTTACTTCTTTTACAAAATTTGCACGTTAGTCCACCGAAATAAATCCTTAACAACTTAGTCCTTTGCTACATTTCTAAAAATATTTCTAAGCCCTTAAAGCACAATTTCTTTCTTAAAAAACCATATTTATATAATTATAAAGCACTATATACATTTTCAGAATTTATAGAGCTCATTTCATATTTTTCCTTGGTGTTTTAATTTCGATCTCGAAATAGCGGTTTTTACTGAAATTTCACCGTAACTTCTTTGTTTGACCTCGGATTGGCCTCAAATTTTATACATGAGCTTAATATACTGATATAAGCTCAAAACAAATTTATTTTCTTGATTGGTGACCATTTTCTTCATTTTTTCCAAATTTGGTCCAAAAATGCAATTTTTTGTAAAGTTTTGGACTCGTTGTGCAATTTTTGGCTGTAACAAGAATTCTTAAACAAAAATCCTTGTATTTTGTCACCAAAATCTAATATTGAACTCATTCCTTGATATAACTAATAACTGACTAACACTTATTTCAGTTATTCAACTAATCACGCCTTAATTAGTCGAATTAGGGATTCGGACTCGCAATGGATTTTATGAAAGCAAATATTCTTGTACTCGTAATTTTCAAGAAATACAGAACGGTTTATTCATCATAAAATTTCTGGGACATTGGGGAGTCGGAGTTCACATTCTCATTTTTTTTAATGTAATTCCCTTTTATTGGTACAGATATTATTCGTTTTGTTTTTTATATTAATAAATTTTTACGGTGCGGTAATGGGGACTTTGAGAGAAGATAAAGACAAGAATATGATCGATACCAAAATAGTCGGAGTTCACTACTTTGGTAAGGAGAAAAGTTTCGTGTTCGACATCTGTTGAGTTAGTTAATCAACATTTTTTTTTTGTAAGAGATGTGTATATTGCTTTCTTTTCTAATAGTATTTATAATATTGAAAAAATATTTTAACGCTCTTTGTCGTTGAATATTTGAGCGCAAGAGAAGGGGCTTGTACAATGGATGGGTTGTCAAATCTCTTGAAAGAAAATGCTATTGCGATTTTGTCCATCTAAAGGTAAATATCTTTGAAACTGATGTCACTACCTTTTCTTATTACAGATGTAATTCATTTTTTTTATTATATTTACAAATTTTTAGGGCGCAGTGATGGGGACTTTGGGACTTTGAGAGAAGTTATTAAAAAGAATATGATGAATACTAAAATAGTCGCATTTCACTACTCAGATAAACAAAGATGTATATTTTTCGAATTTTTGAGTTATTTAATCAACCATTTCTAGCAAGAGATGTGTATATTATATTTTTTCTAATAGTATTTGTGTTTATTGTCGTAAATGGCCTTTATTGTTTTTTTCTAATATAATTCCTTTTTATTGTTGCAGGTGTAATTCATTTTTTTATTATATGTTTATAAATTTAAAGGGTGCCGTGATGGGGACTGAGAGAATATATTGACAAGAATATGATGACTACTAAAATTGTCGGATTTTACTACTCTGATAAACAAAGATGTACTGTATTCAAAATTTTTGAGTTAGTTAATCAACAATTTCTCGCAAGAGATGTGTATATTATATTTTTTTCTAGTAGTATTTGTGTTCATTGTCGTAAACGGTCTTTCTCGTTTTTTTCTAACATAATTCACTTTTAGTTTTACAGATGTAATTAGTTTTTTTTATATATAATTTTAAGGGTGCCGTGATGAGGACTTTGAGAGAATATATTAACAAGAATATGATGACTAATAAAATTATCGCATTTCACTACTCTAATAAACAAAGATTTGTAGTGTCTGACATTATTGGGTTAGTTAATCATTCTTTTCTTGCAAGAGATGTGTATATTGCATTTTTTTAATAGTATTTGTGTTTATTGTCTTTAACAGCCTTTCTCATTTTTTTCTAATGTAATTCCCTTTTATTGATACAGATGTAATTCGTTTTGTTTTTTATATTAATAAATATTTACGGTACGGTAATGGGGACTTTGAGAGAAGATAAAGACAAGAATATGATCGATGCTAAAATAGTCGAAGTTCACTACTTTGGTAAAGAGGGAAGTTTAGTGTTCGACGTTGTGATAACCCGACTTATCATGGGTACAACTACGCAATAAAATAAATATTTACATTATTTTATTTCCTAACTATTTGTGAAATTATCTTCTTTATCCAAAAACTACAACCAAATATTGTAGTTTGAATAAGAGATAAATAAAACTACGACATTTAGTCGTGTTTAGTTACAAAATAAACTACACGTTATTGTTTCGAAACTACATGTAGTTTAGGATTTGGTCACACGTTTCTTAAAAAAAAATATTTTTATCTAAGTAGGAATTACTAAATAGTGCTATATTATAAGACAAAATTTTGAAGAGTCAATAAGTTTGGAGAAATAGACCATGTTAGGACAGCAATATGGGCATTGATTGGTTGAAAATATTGAGTCAAAATTTAAGAAAAAAAAGTCTAACTATTTTATTTAAATTAAGGAGACATATTTTGGTGAGTTAAAAGATAATTAAGAGGGGTGATTATTGGTATTAAATCCCATATTTTGGGGGCTGTAATACACGGTTTTGGGGTGGCTAAGAGCTGAGAATTTATCTCATTTTCAAGCATTTCAAAAGACATCCAAAGATTAGAGAGAAAAAAAAAAAGAAAAAGTGAGAAAAAGTGAAGAAAAAGGAAGGATTTAAAGAAGAAGAAGCCTAGAGCAGGATCAGCCCCTATTGGTAAGAAAAGATAAAAAATTTTCCTTAATCTTTCGATGATAGAGATATCTTTGTGTAAGATCGGAATTGATGATCCAATCGTTGTGTTTTATACTTCGATCCACTAACGAAAGGTATAAATCGAATCTAATCCTAAGTATCAATCTTATTATAATTATTGGATGATTTAAGCTTTATTTTTTTGTTAGAAAATCGGATTTGGTTGGTAAGTATCAAAAATATTCACGTAAAAACAAAAGTGTAGAATGCTGGAATTTTTATTGCCTGATTTTTCCGGTTTTGTGATTCAAAATTCGTGGCTTTTCAAGGTTTCTAAAATCGACATAAAAATCATGCATATTAATTTATATTCCTATTATTGGCTTGTAAATTTTTAGATCCAAATCTTGTATATTCTGTTCTAAAAAAATTTGAAACCCTTGATTTCTCAGATTTAGGGTTTTATATTTTGAATATTGGAAATGTTATCATTTTATGTAGCAAATGAAACTTTCTAGATTTACTGATTTTTCTGGAAATATATATATATATATATATGTTATGATATTGAAAATAAAATTTTGGACTTAGATAATCAAGGAATTATTTTTAAAAATTCTGGAACCGTAATATGTTCGTGATGTCGAACCTGGGCAGTTTGTGCGGTTGTCGGTCTTACCAATTTTTGAATTCCTAAACGATAGGTGAAAATTTTTCTATGAACATGATGATCTCCTTAATGGCGAAAAAACGCAGTTTAATCTTTGTTTCAGTTTCTGCATTGTGAAGGATCTGGTAGATCCGTTCATTTCCTGAAAAAGTTTGTGTCTTGAGACATGTAGATCTTTAAAAATTAATGGGGGTTACTTCATAACGTTTTTCTCGGATTTGTGCAGAATTAATGAAAATTTGAATTAGAGGTTTTACCCTTAATTTAATCTTTAATATTGATGAGATAGTAATCCAAATTTTAAGAGGTTGTAGAAGAGAAAAATGTTTATTTTAATGTATATTAATGACTTGGAAATTTTAGTACAATTTTGTGAAAGGGCATTTTTGTCAAAATTTTCATATACTATAACTAAAGTGCAATTTTTTCAAAAGTTCAAAGACTGAAATGAAAACTTTTTTTAAACCAGAATAAATGAGGAATTTATACTTTATAAATATATATAAAAAAAAGAGATTATATGATAAATAAAGGATAACAAATTAATCCTGTTTAAGGAAAGTCGGACCTGAAGTGAGACCATATTATCGCTTCCGATCGATTTGGAGTCTAAGTGAAAAACACCTTTATGTGTTACATGGTTTCTTGGGGGTTTTGTTCTGCGTAATTTGAACTAAAATAGAATGACGTTTCTAGGTTAAGTTCTAGAATAACAATTTGAGTTAAGGCTAAACTTTTAGCAAGTATGTCCCTGACACGACTTACAATTTAGGTAGCCAAAAACGTGGTGACCAAGTACCGAAGTTAAAGGACCATTATCTTTCTTTGAACAACTAAGGTGAGTACAATCTCACTACAGTACGGATTTGTTCAAAATAAAATTATATGATATGCTTTGCTATGATATTAATGATGATGTCTGCATATATAATGGATGTGATTATTTGATGTTAAGATTGTATGATATCTGATTATATTTTATTATTATATATAAATTATACAATGATATTTTAAGGTATCTGTATGACGTTCATGGCTTTGTTTATAATTTCTAAGCAAGTGTCGTTGAGCTGTAATATGATGATAAGTAAGATATGATGATATGATATTAATTTATCAAATATCACGATGTATGTCACAAGATTTAATAAGTGCAACATAAGTTTAAATACCGTGTCGTACTACCCTCACAAGTGAGGTTATGATACTGTCCCTTAAGTCGACCTAAGAGCAATATAGGGCGGTCTTTATGAAAAAATATGATATGACGGATCAATGGCCGTCGAGGACCTGTACACCCTTGTCGCCCATTGGTTCGGCGCGCAACTCGGTACGTACACTTATATGACGAGGATCCTCTAGTATAGATTAGTAATAGATTAAATAATAAAAACTAATTTGGTCATGCATTGCATATCATGTTTTTGTGAGTATTAATTGTATATCACTGGGCTTTTAGCTCACTTCGTTTTTTTTCGTCCCCGTACTGTAGGTAAGAAACCTATGGTGTGATGTACTATGAGTTGGAATTTGACAGTGCTTGAGGTGTCGAGGCGAGGGTTATGGAAACCACTATCTTCCGCACTTTATTTACATGAGATATTTTATATTTTTATTTTCTATGCGTAAGTATGAAATTTAAAATATGTGAAATTGTTGTGTTTAAAGTTTTATTATAATTAATTCATGAGACATCTTCTTTTATAAATATGTTGAGTTAATTATAAGTTATTTAAAAAAAATTTGGTATTTTTTTACAAGATTTTAGTAAGTAAGATAAGTAAGTTTGACGGCTCGAAAAGTCGGGTCGTTACAGTTGGTATCAGAGCGGTTTTCCTGACATTCTACCCTCGCACACTCTCGCACAAGGTCGACCGTCCAACTCAAGTAAGAGTTCTCTTATTTAAAAAAAAATTATTATTTTTATTTATTTATTTGGGATAACACTATTGGCAACCATGGTGTCGTGCACAAAGAATCAAGATGGACCGTGAGGCAACCGTAGCTTTTATGGCGACTCATCCTCCCACTTTCGATGGAAACAACCCAGAGAAATTGCGAGAATGGATGCACAAAATTAGAACCCGGTTCACTACCTGCCATATAGAAGAACACCTCCAAGTGGATTTTGCTTCTGCACAACTAGCGGGTCAAGCTTTGGACTGGTGGATACAACAACAAGGTATCGCGGCCCCTGCCTCCTGGACCGGCATGTGTGTGGCCCTACGTCAACGATATGATGCTGATGCAGTAGAACAAGAGAGAAAAATAGAGCTCTACCATGTACGTACGTCCTATTGGGGAAAGAACTGTAATGAAAGCATGGTGGACTATGCACTTTGCTTCAGGGAGCAAATCATAGAAATCCAACCAAGAGATATCTCCGATGAAGAGCTAATACAGCTGTTCTAGAATGGGCTTCCGGAAGCTGAAAGGCCATTCGAGGGATATCATGCGCCGTGGGCTGACATATACCATTTTATAACTAGTGTGTTATACGCAGTTAGAGACCTTGAGCCCATGCAGCCTGAGCCTGCTCCTGTGGAACAAGATGAGGAAGAATCTGATGATGAAGAAGACCCGTCTGAGGATGAAGCCGACGATAGAAATTAAATTTTAGTTTAAATTTTGTTATTATTATTATTAATATTATGGATGGATTGTTTAAAATGAACAATGTTAGTGTTTGTTTATTTTATGCTATGCGAATAGGCTATGATTGCTTTATGATTCCATGAATAGTGAATTAAGTTATATTTTTTATAAATAAAAGAAATATTATGAATTATACCTTAAGTTATCTCTTAAATAATTTGGTAATTTATAATATGAGTTTCGATGTATGGGCATGATGTTGTAAGAAGTTTTCAACAACCAAGTTTGAAATTATAGAAAGATGTTAACTTGAGGAATGTACCCTCTTAACAGAAGTTGAGAAATCGAGCCGATGCACCAAACTAGAGCTGTGAGATGTGCCGCTCAGAATTCGATTAGGGAACAAGAAAACCGAGCAACTCAACTAGCGGTTGGACAAGAGGTGGCTGCCCGAGTGGCTGGTCGTGGAAGAGGAAGGGGAGCTACTCCGAGAGGAGGGAGGGGTAGAGGTCGCGGTAGAGCAAACACCACTGCCCCTGTTCCTTAACCAGTTGGTCAACCTCAGGCCCAGCCGGACTTGGAAAACCTAGTAGTGGCACTCCATCAACGCTTGGAGGCCCTAGAAGTGGTCATGCAGGAATTAAGAGCCGAACTACAACAACGGAGGGTCGGCTAGAACCAATACACTGCTCCTCAAGATGTACCGCCTCCTCAGCCTGTAGCACATCCTGTAGTGAACCCCGTCACTGCAGCTCCCCCTAGAGGCGATTTGTATGAGAATTTTAGGCGTATGCATGCGCCTGAGTTCGAAGGATCATCTGATCCCTTAGTTGCTGATGAGTGGCTGTCTAGCCTACAAGTGATTCTAGACTTTATGAATCTGACAGATCAAGAGAAGGTGCGATGTGCCTCATTTGTGCTAAAGAAGGATGCCCCATATTAGTGGGAAACAGTGACGATGAGGAGAAACGTCGATAGCATGAGTTGGAATGACTTTGTGGTGGAATTAAACACCAAGTTCTTTAACATGAGAGCGATGAATACACAACAAAGAGATTTTAATAGTTTGAAGCAAGGGAGTATGACGGTGACTGAAGCAGTCACTAAGTTTAACCAATTGGCACGACTCTGTCCTCACCTCATGCCTACTGAAGAAGAATGGGTTAGAAGAATGATGGAAATGTTCAAGCCTAAGCTTTCAATGGCAATTGATAGTGGGAACCAGCCCCCTGTTATAATAGCAAACTGTGTCGAACGGGCAATGAGAGTCGAGTACCGTTTGACCCAAGTCAAGGAAGAACGGGCTCAACTCTTCAAGGCTCGTGAAGAGGAGAAAACTAAGGAGAAGCAGAATGGGGATCATAAGAAATCCCAAGGAGCCGGGCCCAACAATCGGAATGGGCCTAGAAATCAAAATACCAACCAGTACAACAACAACACCAACAATGGTCACAATAACAAGAAGAGAGGGAAACCTAATGGGAACCAGACCTACGAGAACCGAAATGTACAACAGAGGACAAATAATTACACTCCCCATCCGCCATGCAAGACTTGTGGCAAGAACTACCCCGGAGAATGTCGTAGGGGAACTTTGAGTTGCTTTGCTTGTGGATATTGCGGGCATTTTTTCAAAGATTGCCCCAAGCAGAACCAGACGCAAAACAATCAATTTCAATAGAGGAATTCAGTACCACGCCTAAATGCCATGCAACCCACCTTGGAAGGACCCGAGATCTCGCAAGGCAGATTGGAGGCACCTCCACCACAAGCACAGCTATACGCGTATACCAACACAGATGCTATGGCCAGTACCTCTAATGTCGTAGCAGGTCAGCTCTCTCTTGCCTCTTATGACGTGTATGCGCTCTTTGATTCTGGAGCTACTCATTCCTTTATTTCAATAAACTGGCATTGAGTATAAGTAGTGATAAAGATACAACCTCAAGGATTCTTAGGACATCTCTGCTTTCGGGTGAGATTTTATTATCGGAGTTTTTCTTGAGATAAATTCCGATAACGATAAATGGCATCACATTAAAGGTTGATCTTATTGCAATTGAGATGAAGAACTTCGATGTCATTTTGGGAATGGACTCTCTCGGCAAACACAATACAATTATTGATTGCTATCACCGCAAGGTAACCTTTAGGCCAGAAAGTGGTGAGAAGTTTTCTTTTAAGGGAAGGTCATTGTTCAATTCAAAGATGATAATCTCATCCATGCAAGCACAAAGAATGTTGTCGAGCGGATGTATGGGCTTTCTAGCTTGGGCAGTAGACAAGATTAAGGAATAGAAATTAGACCCGACCAATGTACCAGTCGTGAAAGAGTTCGTAGAAGTTTCCCATAAAAGTTACCAGGTCTACCCCCAATGTGGAAAATTTCTTTTGAGATTGAACTACTACCTGGAACGCGTCCAATATCAAAGGCTCTCTATCGTATGGCTACTGCGGAATTGAAGGAACTTCAGACACAGCTACAAGAGTTGCTAGATAAGGGTTTTATACGCCTTAGTCACTCATCTTGGGGCGCTCCAGTCCTTTTTGTGAAGAAGAAAGATGGGACTTTCAGAATGTGCATTGATTACCGAGAGCTCAACAAAGTCACCATCAAGAAAAAATACCCGCTCCCTAGAATTGACGATCTTTTTGATCAATTGAAGGGCGCATCAGTCTTTTCAAAGATTGATCTTAGATCTGGCTATCATCAGCTTAGGGTGAAGGATTGCGACATCGCCAAGACTGCGTTTAGAATGCGGTACGGTCATTACGAATTCACAGTGATGCCCTTTGGAGCAGCATTTATAGACTTAATGAATCGAGTCATCCGCGAACATCTAGATAAGTTTGTTATCGTCTTCATCGATGATATTCTTATCTACTCAAGGAACCAAGAATAACATGAAGAAGACTTTAGGTTAACACTCCAAATTCTAAAAGAGCATCAACTTTACGTAAAATTTTCGAAATGTGAATTTTGGTTAAGCAAGATGCACTTTCTGGGACACGTAATGTTTGCAGAAGGTATATCGGTGGATCCCGCAAAGATTGAAGTAGTGATCAACTGGAAAGCACCTAGAAGTGTGACTGACGTTAGGAGTTTTTTGGGTTTGGCTGGATATTATAGAGATTCGTGGAAGGATTTTCAAAGATAGCGGCACCCTTAACAACTCTTACTCGTAAAGGGAAGAAATATGAGTGGACCCAGAAGTGCGAAGAGAGCTTCCAAAAATTGAAGCATCATTTAACAAGTGCTCCGTTATTGATAATCCCGTCAACTGGAGAACCATTACCCAACTCACGATTTAGAGATGGCTGCAGTGGTCTTTGCTTTGAAGATTTGGCGACATTACCTCTATGGGGTAAGATGCAAAATTTATACATACCATAAAATCCTCAAGTACATTTTCACACAGAAGGAGCTTAACATGAGACAACGTAGATGACTCGAGTTAGTTAAGGATTACGATTGTGAAATCCACTACCATCCTAGAAAGGCGAATGGTGTGGCCGATGCCTTGAGCAGAAAGGAAGAAACCAGACTCATGTCTATTCAGTTAATGCACTCAGAGTTACAGAAAGCGATAAACGAATTGGAACTTGAGCTTATAGTGGGGAATTTAGCGAATTTAACAATTCAACCTACAATATTTGATGGGATGAAAGGAGCCCAGACGCTTGATCCTGATCTAGTGAAGATTAGAGAGAATATTCTTGAAGGGAAGGAAACACCCTTTGTCCTTTCTGAAGATGGGATTCTACATCTAGACGGAAGGCTTTGCGTACCTGATGATAAAGATATAAGAAAACAAATACTCTTTGAAGCTCATGATACGCCTTATTCAGTCCATCCAGGAGCAACAAAGATGTACCAAGGCTTAAAGAAACATTTTTGGTGGAATGGAATGAAGAAAGATATGGCTAATTATGTTAGTAAGTGCTTAACTTGTCAAAAGGTTAAGGCTGAACACAGACACCCCGCTAGAGAAATATAGCCTATAGAGTTACGGGAATGGAAGTGGGATCAAATTACTATGGACTTTGTAGTAGGCTTGCCTAGAGCAGTTGAAGGATACGATGCTATTTGGGTCGTCGTTGATCGGTTGACAAAGTCAGCTCATTTTATGCTAATCAAAGTCACGTACTCAGTGGAGCGACTAGCTGAAGTCTACATCACGAACATTGTTCGTCTCCATGGAGTTCCGCTCTCCATAATATCAGATCGTGATGCTCGTTTTACTTCGCAATTTTGAAGATGTGTGCAGAAGGCACTAGGCACTCGACTCAAATTCAGTAGGGCCTTTCACCCACAGACGGATGGCCAAACTGAGAGAACCATCCAAACACTCGAAGACATGCTAAGTGGTTGTGTTTTGGATTTCGGCGGATCGTGGAACAAAAAGTTGTCCCTAGTAGAATTCTCTTACAACAATAGTCACTAAACCTCTTTAGGAATGGCACCGTATGAAGCCTTATATGGAAGAAAATGTTGGTCTCTTGTTCATTGGCACGAAACAGGACAGACTAGCTTAAACCAAACGGACTTCACTAGAGGAACGACAGAAGCAGTCAAGATGATCCGACAAAGACTCGAGACTGCACAAAGTCGACAGAAGAACTACGCTGATAAAAGAAGAAGACTGTTAGAGTTCCAAGTTGGTGAAGCCGTTTCTTTGAAAGTAGCACCGCTCAAAGCCGTAATAAGGTTTGGTAAGAAGGGGAAGCTAAGCCCAAGATATGTGCGACCGTTTGAGATTATTGAGCGAATTGGGAAGGTGGCCTACATATTAGCTCTCAGTCCCGAGTTATCAAAAGTACATAATGTATTCCACGTATATATGCTAAAGAAATACGTGTCCGATTCATCTCATGTGTTGAGCCAAGAGCCAATCGAAGTTCATGAAGATTTGACTTATGAGGAGAAGCCAGTAAGAATCCTAGACAGACAAGATAAAAGGTTGAGAAATAAAGTAATACCCTTGGTCAAGGTTCTTTGGAGAATCACAAGATCGAGAAAGCCACATGGGAACGTGAGGATGACATGAGGGCCCAATATCCTGTGTTATTTTTTTATATGGAAATCTTATAAATTGGGGAGATATTTAGAAATTATTGGGTATGTAATAAATAGTACCATTTTTGTATGCTAATTTTCGAGGAAGAAAATTTTATAAGTTGGGGAGATTGTGATAACCCGACTTATCATGGGTACAACTACACAATAAAATAAATATTTGCATTATTTTATTTCCTAACTATTTGCGAAATTATCTTATTTATTCAAAAACTACAACCAAATATTGTCATTTTAATAAGAGATGAATAAAACTATGACATTTAGTCGTGTTTACTTACAAAATAAACTACACGTTGTTGTTTCGAAACTACATGTAGTTTAGGATTTGGTCTTTTATCTAAGTAGGAATTACTAAATAGTGCTATATTATAAGACAAAATTTTGAAGAGTCAAAATTTGAATAAGTTTGGAGAAATAGACCATGTTAGGACAGCAATATGGGCATTGAGTGGCTGAAAATATTGAGTCAAAATTTAAGGAAAAAAATGCTAACTATTTTCTTTAAATTAAGGAGACATATTTTGGTGAGTTAATAGGCAATTAAGAGGGGTGATTTTTGGTATTAAATCCCATGTTTTAGGGGCTTGTAATACATGGTTTTGGGGTGGCTAAGAGCTGAGAATTTATCTCATTTTCAAGCATTTCAAAAGATATCCAAAGATTAAAGAGAAAAAAAAAAGAAGAAAAAGTGAGAAAAAGTGAAGAAAAAGGAAGGATTTAGAGAAGAAGAAGCCTAGAGCAAGATCAGCCCCCTATTGGTAAGAAAAGATACAAATTTTTCCTTAATCTTTTGGTGATCGAGACATCTTTGTGTAAGATCGAAGTTGATGATCCAATCGTTGTGTTTTACGCTTCGTAGGATTCGCGATCGTGCTTCGATCTACCAACGAAAGGTATCAATCGAATCTAATCCTAAGTATCAATCGTATTATGATTATTGGATGATTTAGGCTTTATTTTTTGTTAGAAAATCGGATTTGGTTGGTAGGTATAAAAAATATTCACGTTAAAACAAAAGTGTAGAATGCTGAAATTTTATTCCCTAATTTTTCCGGGTTTGTGATTCAAATTCGTGACTTTGCAAGGCTTCTAAAATCGACATAAAAATCATGCATATGAATTTATATTCCTATTATTGGCTTGTAAATTTATAGATCCAAATCTTGCATATTCTGTTCTAAAAAAATTCGGAACCCTTTTTTGCTCAGATTTAGGGTTTTATATTTTAAATATTGGAAATGTTATCTGTTGGTGTAGAATTTAAACTAACGCCGTGATCCGTACCTCTAGCATGTGATACGGCAATGAATAGTGGAAGTTTGAATCGGAAAATAAATACTCGGGGATTTTCTAAGTGGTTCGACCCTCCGGCGGAGTAATAGTCTACGTCCACTGTGTTTTTAGTATTTCGAAATTGGGAATTTGCAGAGTAATTTTTTCCAACCCCTTTCCCCTTCTCCTTTCCTTCCTTTTATAGAAGTCCGGAAAGAGAGAGAGAGGAAAGTGCATTCAATGCGCCCCACCTAATCTCCCTTAAATTAGGGGATTAGGTGGCCTTATCCCCATCAACCATACCCTGCCCTAAATTCAGGAGGTAGGTTACTAACTAATCACCTCACGTCTATCACAAGTGAGGCGTCTACAGTGCATGTCAGAGGTAAATACCATCGAGAATGATCTCACTGCAGCTACCCACGCTTTACCCCTCGTCCGGGGATCTCCCGCTTCGCGAGGAGTCCCCCGACTCTCCTGCTCCTCCGCGAACGTGAGGTTAATTACAGGTTCCACTCGTCCCCGGGCTTTGGGAATCTCCAACTCATCGGTCTCCCCCCGAGGACCTTGCTTCATGCCGAGATCCACTTTCGGGGTTGTTTCTTCCAACAACCCTTGCAGATAAAAGCGCGAGGCTGCTCGTCTTCGGGGACGACACCCTCAATGATATATCCTCGGACGAAAACTAGCTAACAACATCTGCCCCCCAATCCCCGAGGACACGTGTCGCGCCATCTGGGATTTCTTCCTGGGTACGCTTCTCTACTGAAAAGCCGCGCCGTTTGAGTGACGGGCAGTTAATGCTTTGACACACTTTTCGGGGAATTTGCCTTTTTCGGTAACATTGGATAACGTCAGGCAATAATTACCTCTCGTCAAACCCTTCCAACCATTAGATGGCGATAGGAAGATTCCCATCCAACGGCCCGGGAGCGAGTTCGAGGTTCGGAGATGAAACGGCGCGAGACGAAAAGACGTGAGATGAAACGACGCGAAAGGACTTCGCTCTTTTCGCCCTCTCTGCCTATAAATCCTTCCTCGCTTCCCATTCTCCGAACTTTTGCTTTCTTCGCCATATTTCTCAGAAACTTGCGAATCTAAAGTATTTCACGAGATTTCCGACGTTCTCCGACCTTCTGCAACGCTGCAAATTCCCCTGAGTTTGAAGGTTTTGCAGACATTTCTGACCATTTTCGGTAAGTCCTCCGACTCCGCAGAACCTTTCCTCTTTTATTTCTTATGCAGAACTTTTATTCTTTTCTTTCTTACGTGGGGTTTCATGGGGTGACTTACCGGGGTTCTCGGCGTCCTCAGAAAAAATGTCTCACCCGACATCGCCGTCCTCTGGCGCCGGGCTTGATACCGGCTCCGCCGCTCTGCCGACAGTGTCTCCGCCACCGCCGCCTGTCGCTGCAAGAAGAGCGAAAAGGAAGGCGAGAACCGCCATGGCCACGCCAGACGCTCCATCAGTATCCGCGGCGGAAAAACCCAGCGGGTCTACCGCCACTGCCGTTGGTTCTCGGCCTGCCGCAACTGGGGGCGCGCGACCTCCACGGGCACCGACCGCCGACGCCCCCAACCCCCCGGAGCCTTCGGCCACGTTCGCTGCGGACGACAAGGTCTCTAAGTGCTCTGAGGTCGACGTGGAGCACATCCGGGAATAGTTTCATCTCCCCGCGACTATCACCACCAGAGCCATGTCCGCAGAGGAGCGTTCGACACGACCCCCGCCCCCGATGGTGGCCTTTAACAAGGCCATCATGAAGCATGGGGCAAGACTTCTGCTACACCCCCTGGTCCGGGGGGTTCTAGTCCACTGGGGACTTGCACCGAGCCAACTTAACCCTAACGCCTACAAGATACTGGCAAGGTTGCACATCCTGTGGAGGATGTGGTTAGAGGTGGATATATCAGTGGAGGAGGTCTGCCACTTGTACAAACCCTCCTCCAAGAAATCTGAGGCGGGATACTTCTTCTTAGCGCCGTGGGAGAAGAAGAAGATTTTGATGACGAACCTGTCTTCGTCCTGCGAGGGGTGGAAGGACAGGAACTTTTGGGTCGGGGGGGATTTCGACCCATGCAGCTCCATTCAGGGAGCTCAGCCCCTCCCACGAGCATACCAAGTTCCTGGTGAGTCGTATTCTATTCTCCCTCTTTTTTTTATTTAATATATGCCTCTTTGCTGACGTTTGGGGTTGTACGCAGATTCCTTCATCCGTACCTCCGTGACCACGGAGCAGGAGGAGCGGATCGGCATCGCCTTAGCCTACCCCGACGAGGCCAGAGACGTCCGAGCCCTCGTCCATGAGGACAACCTGATCACCCATGGGTGGATCAAGACTCGCATGGAGTTGGACCCGGACCAGCTCCGTGGGCAACTGTCGGGCCCGAAGCAACCCAAGGCCCCGGCCAGAGCTTCCGGGAGTACGACCACTCCCGCCCCATTGACGAGGAAGAGGGCGGCCACTTCCTCAAAAAGGCCCGTCCCTCCCAAGGCTGCGGTTGCTCTGCCTCCCTCCCCCCTCCCCCCCCCCCCCCCCTGCCCTCCGAGGGGGCCGAGGACGGAGAGGAAGCCTCGGAGACTCCAGAGGAGCCTCTGACTCGTTGGAAAAGATCGAGGACGGAACCAGCGGCGGTTCCAGAGGTCACGAACGCCGCCTCTCAAGACAGGGGCGTCCCTGGGACGACGCCCGAGGACGCTTTCTTTGGTTAAGCCGCTCGGCAAGCGCTGTCGGCCGTGGAGGAAATCTTCGGGGAGCAGCTGCCGACCGCTCCCAGCCCACCAACTAACCTGACTCGAGACCCGTAGCTGAACGTGGATGACTTCGTGGTGGAGCACGCGAGTCCGAGTCCTTTGGAGGACGTCTCGCGGCAGCCGACGCCTCCTGCGGAAACCCCGTTGCGCGCTCCTCCCGGATCGCGACACACGGTCCCCATCGTCATTGACGACGGTAAGAGTTTATTCACGAGCGCAGTCTCTCTTTACCAATCTAGGTTTTTTATATGCCAGACTGACGTTAATCGCGTGTTATCATCTACAGATGAGTTTTTCGGGCTCCTGGGGGTCCCGCCATCGATGGGGACTTCTGACCCCGTGGCTCGTGCTCCTAATTCTCCCGCTAGGGATAAATCGAAGGGGAAACAGATCGCGGAAGGTTCTTCTTCTCCTTCGAGACCCACGCCCCAGGCAGGGAGCGGAACTACTCTAGTAGATACCGCGGGACCATCTTCCAGGGACCCAGACCCGGAGGTCCAGACTAGTGGGTCGACCTCGCGAGGCTCTCCTGACCGCACGATCCCCACGAGGGATCCCTTGGAGGGGTTCAGAGTTCCTCCTGCGGGGACCTCTTTCGGCGAGGGGTCGCACACACCCTCGGGGGCGTTTCCCTGGATGCCAGAGCTTGGTCCACTGCTGGATGAACTCTGGTCCGAAGAGAGCTTCAAGAGGGTCTCCGAGGAGCCTCTCCAAGCCGGGAATAGAAACGGGGTGCGGCTTTTTGCGCAGGTGAGAACCGACAAACCGCTTCATTTTCTTAATTCTTCTTCTGCTAACAGCAGTTGGTTTATGCAGGCATTCCTATCCAACTTCCTCTACTCCCGCAGAACCGAGGCAATTTATGCCCAAGGCCGGACGCTCTGCTCCAGCTCCGGGACGAGAAGGAGAAACTCGTGGCCCAGCTTCATGAACTCCGAGCTCAATCGGAGCTGTCCAACAGAATGATGGACCATGCTACCCAGAGCATGGTGAAGTCAAGGGAGCAGCGAAGAGCCTTCGTGAAGGAGACATCTAAGCTCCGAGAGGAGTTGGAGAAAGAGAGGGGGGCCCACGCGGAGACCAAGACCCGACTCAAGCTGGAGCTGGCTCAGGCGCGGTCCCAACAGTCGGAGGCGTGGAACGCGCTGGAGGAAGAGCGCCGAATTCGTGAGGAAAGCACCCTCTCGGAGAAGGCCGCGTTCAATGCTGCTCTCGAGGAGGAGAGGAATTTAAGAGGCGCGGCAGAGTCGAGGATTCAAGCCCTCGAAGGAGAGCTCAAAGAAGAGCGAGGGGACAAACGGCGGATCGAGGCTGATCTCAACGGGGCCAGAGCGCGAATTCGCTCCGCGGTGGCCGACTTCAAAAATAGCCCTGCGTTTGAGAATCTTATAGAGCTGAGGAGACAACAGTGGCTCGCCGAGTTCCATCAAAGCGTAGGGTATCGGAACGAGATCACGCAGGCCATGGTCGAAGGAGCCAACCGAGCGTTGGTTAGGCTCAAGGCCCTCCACCCCGAGTGGAATTTTGTTGAGGAGATTCGCCGCGAGATGCCGCGCCCCCCACAGCAGCCTCCGCCTTAGAGTCTTTTGTATAATAATATATCTTTTTTTTTGTTCGGGGTCCTTATCTTGGATGCCCACCTTTTGTATAATTTTCCACAATTAATGAAGGATTTAATTTCCCATTTTCATCGTTTGCCAACTGACTAAATCCCTTCGGGATCTAATAACTAACTCTTTAAATGACAGTCCCTTCGGGATCCGATCAATTAACTAAATCCCTCCGGGATCTAACTAATTCGTTAAATGACAGTCCCTTCGGGATCCGATCAATTAACTAAATCCCTTTGGGATCTAATAACTAATTCGTTAAATGACAGTCCCTTCGGGACTACATACTCTCTCCGAGGGTATGTATAATGAGTGACCTCTTATTTTCCACGCTTTGGCCTAATTTTTTAGAAATTAGTCTGCCTCGGAATTCTTCCTTTGAGCATGCCTAGTTCTTCCATCTTCTTAGAAGAATAGAATGGTTCTAGGAATAAGTTGGTCTGACTTCCCAAGTTAGTCTCCGAACAGGTTCCCTTCTACGAAGGAATAACCCTGACAAGACAAACCTTTGAGGTAGGAAGTCTCAACGAGTAAAGCCTGTGTGAGCCCTTCGGAACTCACATGTTCTAGCCTCGCTCGCCTTCGAGGTACCTATAGAGTGCATCTATTTTCTTTCTGGTACCCCGGATGCCCCCCGGCTTCTTGGGCGCTTCGTGGCTGAGAAGACAGGGTAGTGTTTTTAGGATTTATCTGCTCCGCGGTTCTATTCTTTATACACCGAGTTTATAGTCTACTCCGCAGACTTTCAATTGAATCATATTTGGAAATACAATATATATAATTTTTTATTCATAAATAGTTTACAAATACACATATGAGTAGAATTACAAAGAAATAATATTACAAGTTAGGTGAGCCTACTAGTAATATTTCTTGAGATGCTTCGCGTTCCAGGGGAGTCTCACCGGGATCCCGGCGAGATCCGCGAGTCGGTATGCTCCCGATCGTCAAACCTCGGTGATTTGATAAGTCCCTTCCCATGTGTACCCTAGTGCCCCTGCTGAAGCCTCCAGAGGACCAGGTGTAGCTCCACTGCCCACCGTCCTTTAAGTGCGTCGAGTCGTCTCTTTAGAGTGATCTTGATGATCTTGTTGACGGCCTCGACTTGGCCATTGCTCTGCGGGTGGTATGGCGCGGAGAAATCTTTATTGATGCCGAATTGATCACAGAGGTCCCTCATGCGCTGATTATCGAACTGAAGGGCGTTGTCCGAGACCAAGGAGTAGGGTATCCTGAACCTGTAGACGAGGTGCTCGCGGACGAACTTAGTCAGATTCTTCTCGGTGACAGTGGCCAAGGGAATCGCTTCGGCCCATTTGGTAAAGTAGTCCACTGCTACCATGGCAAACTTGAGCCCTCCGGGCACCGTGGGCAATGGCCCGATTATGTCGATTCCCAACTTCGTGAAGGGCCACGGGCAGAAGATGACGGTGAGTCGTACCGGGTGAGCTCGAATGAGTGCAGAGTATCTCTGGCACTTGTCGCACTTCCTCGCATATTCGGTAGCATCTTGTTTCATCGTGGGCCAGTAGAATCCCTGCAACAACGCCTAGTGCGCGAGTGATTGTCCTCCCGAGTGGTTCCCACAGACTCCGTCGTGGATTTCACTGAGAACTCGCTTGGCTTCTTCATCGTTGAGGCAACGCAGCAACGGGGTCGAGACCCCCCTCTTGTAAAGCTTGTCGTTCAGCAGCAGGTAATGTTCGGCATGATACTTGACTTTTCGCGCCAGGTCTCGATCTTCGGGCAGTTTGTCATCCTTCAAGTAGATAACAATATCGTCCATCCACGACGATTGAGCGCCGATCGCCTTTACTGAATTCTGCTTTGTAATACTGGGCTCTGCCACGATTTCAACCGGGACCAAGCGAAGGAGCTCCGCATCTCGGCTGGTAGCCAATTTCGCTAGGGCATCAGCGTTCGCGTTATCTTGACGGTCAATGTGCTTCACCTCGTACTTCGGGAAGTTTCGTAGTTCGGCCTTAACCTTCTCTAGATACGCGGCCATTCTATCATCGCGGGCTTGAAATTCGCCTAGAACTTGCGAGACCACGAGCTTCGAGTCGCTGTAGACTACAAGCGAGTCTACTTGAAGTTCTTTGGCGAGTCTTAGGCCGGCGAGAAAGGCTTCGTACTCAGCCTCGTTGTTCGAGGCCCTGAAGGCAAATCGTAATGCGCTGCTGACTCGATGATTCTCGGGACTGACGAGCATGAGCCCGGCCCCCGAACCATTCTCGTTCGAGGACCCATCGACGTAGAGCTTCTACTTCGGGAGTCCGTTCAGTCCATCTCGATCCTCTTCCGAAGAAAACGTGAACTCGGCGATGAAATCGGCTAGCGCTTGTCCTTTGATCGCCGTCCGCAGCTGGTACAGGATGTCGAACTGATTCAACTCGACAGCCCATTTGACAAGTCTGCCCGAGGCCTCCGGCCTGCGCAGACTTGTTTCATCGGATGATTGGTGAAGACTATCACCGGGTGAGCCAGAAAGTAGTGGCGAAGCTTCCTGGTAGAGACGACGAGGGCAAGAGCTAGTCGCTCTAGCTCAGGATACCTTAGTTCGGCGTCGAGAAGGCGTTTGCTGACGTAGTAGACTGGTACCTGTACTCCATCGGCTTCCTTGACTAGCACCGAGCTAACTGCACGCTTGGATACGGTGAGGTAAGCGAAGAGCTTTTCTCCCGAGAATGGCTTTGCCAGAATTGGGGTATGACCGAGGTAAGCCTTAAGCTCCTCAAAGCCTCGTTCGCATTCTTCGGTCCACGCAAATTCTTTACTGCCGCGGAGAGCGTTGAAGAAAGGGAGGCACTTGTTAGTTGACTGAGATACAAACCTGTTGAGTGCTGCAATGCATCCGGTAAGCTTCTGGACTTCTTTTCCTCTCCGAGGAGGCCTCATGTCGATGATAGCTTGGATTTTCTCAGGGTTGGCTTCTATTCCTCGTTGGCTCACCATGAAGCCCAAAAACTTGCCCGCCTTAACCGCAAAAGTGCACTTATTTGGGTTGAGCATCATGTTGGTCTTCCTGAGGACGGAGAAGGTCTGATCCAGGTGCTCGACGTGGTCTTGTGCTTTCGCACTTTTGACCAACATGTCATCAATGTAAACTTCCATCGAGACTCCAAGCAAATCCGCGAAGATCTTGCTCACCAACCTCTGATAAGTCACACCTGCGTTCTTGAGGCCGAAAGGCATGACCTTGTAGCAGTATAGCCCTCGATCGGTAATGAACGCAGTGTGCTCTTCGTCCCGATAATACATAGGGATTTGGTTGTAGCCCGAATATGCATCCATAAAGCTGAGGAGCTCATGGCCCGCGGTAGCGTCAACCATCTGGTCGATTCGGGGCACCGGGAAGCTGTCCTTCGGACAAGCTTCGTTGAGGTTGGTGAAGTCCACACAGCACCTCCATCTACCATCCGGCTTCGGGACCAGCACCGGATTGGAGACCCAGTCTGGGTACTTTGCTTCGCGAATGAACCCGGCCCCGATGAGCCTGTCTACTTCATCTTTAAGAGCTTGGGCTCTCTCGGGGTTGAGGGGTCTTCTCTTCTGCTGACGGGCCGGGAGCCGTGGATCTATGTTGAGACGGTGGCACATCAAGTCTGGGTCTACGCCCTTCATATCGCTATGGCTCCATGCAAACACGTCTTTGTTTCTCCGTAGACAGGCAATGATGGCCTTGCGCACTTCGGGACTTAATGAAGTCCCAATCTTGACTCTTCGAGCAGTGCCAAGGTCGTCCACGTCTACCTCTTCGGTGTCCTCGGCCGGGCCCGCTAATTGCTATGGGGTCGGGAGTCGAGGGTCTAGCTCGCTTCGACCCTCGGATATGCCGATGGTGAGGGTCGCTTTACCCAGAGCAGCTTCCTCGGCCGTGCGCTTCCCCTTTGGTTCGGCGGGGGACCGACCTAACGCTCGTCGTGTAACACATCCGGGCTTCATACTGATTCCCCCGGATTACTCCGATGCCACCAAGAGTGGGAAACTTGAGGCAAAGGTGGTAAATGGAAGTGACTGCTCTCATTGCCACGAGGGTAGGACGCCCGAGGATGGCGTTATAGAAAGACCTGCCTTTAACCACCATAAAGTCTGAAACGGCGGTTGACCTTGTGGGCTCTTCGCCGAACGAGACGGCTAACTCTATGCTTCCCTCCGGGAAGATAGAGTCTCCTGTGAAGCCGTGCAGCGGGCTTCCGGCAGCTCGCAAGCTCTGTGGACTGATTCTCATTTTCTCGAGGACATCCAAATATAGGATGTCCACTGAGGTGCCGTCGTCTATCAGACAACGGTGGACGAGATGGTTTCCAATCATCGCGGAGATGACTAGAGGATCGTGATGCGGGAAACGGACGCCTTCGGCATCCACGTCCGAGAAGGTGAGCGCGCTCGCGATCTTTCGAGGGGTTGTGGGGACCTCCGCGACACATGGAACACTCCTCCGGAGAGCTTTTGTCGCGCTTCTCGGGCGTAACCTTCATAGATCGTTGGGAGTACCCCCCAGGATAAGGGCCTCCTACGATCGTTCGGATTTCCCCATCTATTTCCCGGTTATGTGGATCCCGGTTCCTAAGATTTGTCTCCTTTCGGTATCCTTCGAGTTTCCCTCGGCGGATGAGATATTCTATCTCGTCCTTCAGGTCAAAGCAAGTCGCGATCGTATGCCCGGCTGCATTATGGAACAAGCAGAACTTGTCCTTGTGCTTCTCTGGCATCTTACCTTTCAAAGGTGCAGGGGGTCGAAAGTCAACTTCGCTCCGCGAGCTGACGAATATCTCTTCGATGGTGGCAGTCAGCTCATGGTATTTGTCATACCGTGATTTGCGAGAGCAAACTGAACCGGGCCCCGAGGACGGACCAGAATCACGAGGTCTTTTCTCGTCGCGAGGCTGTCGACTGTTGCCCGTCGGGGCCTCGACAGGCCTCTTCTCTTTTCGGCGGTCCCCTTCGGGGTTGCCGCGGTAAGCCTTCGCGGAGCCGGACTTCTTCGAAGTCGCCGCTTCCGCGTTGATGTAATTCCGAGCACATCCCAAGAAATCAGCATACACCCTCGGGGGTTTTTTACTGATAGAGAAAGCGAATGGAGTCTCTTCGCGTACTGCGAAACTTGCAGCCAGAAGTAGGGCATCGTCAGACAAATGCCGCACCTCTACTGTGGCTTTGGGAAAACGTTGGAGCCAAGCTTGGAGACTTTCGCTCTCTCCTTGCTTGACTCGGGAGAGGTACACCGGGTTCTTGAGGTGTCTACGACCTCTCAAGAACTGGGCTGCAAACCTCGTTCTCAAATCTTGCCAACTCCCGATCGAGTTGGCTGGGAGTCGATACCACCATCGGCGGGCTTCCCCTGCTAGTGTGGTGTTGAAAAGCTTGCACCAAATGGATTCTGGATAGCCGTAGGCGCGTGCCCACGAGGAATAAATCCCCAGATGGTCGGAGGGGTCTCCACTTCCATAAAAGAGGCTTACCTTCGGTAGCCTGAGTCGATCGGGAACAGGGGTTGCCAAGAGGGTTTCCGTGAGGGGGGTGAAATCCCCATCTAGGATCCCATCGCGGGATGGTTCGCCAAGAATCCCGCGAATGCGCTCTATCTCCGCGGGTGAGAAATCCTGGGATGCTTCGGTCTGCCGGCTAGTTGCAGTGGTGGCCGACTCCTTGCAGAGGCGTTCCCGCACTGGGAGTTGCGTATCTACGGGGTTGGCCCCAACCCGCGAAGGAGCTCTCCTGGCGGTGTCTCGCTGCAAAGGGCCTAGCTTGGTAAATACCGAGCCGGGCTGAGCTGGCGTCCCGCCTTCGGCCGTGGGGCGTGACGGTCCTGCCGGGTCAGCCGGCAACTGCGGTCCTCCCGATCGGGTGGTAGACTTTTGGGCTGGCGCATTCCTATGCCGGCGGGAAGAGCGAGTCTCGTGTGCGGGATCACCGCCCAATGAACCCTCATCAGGAGTCGCATTGATGTCGCCTGCGGCCCGGAGGTCGGCAGCTGCGTCGTCAGCTCTCCGCCGTGCTCGGAGCACATTTGCGTGCTCTGCGTCAGTCAGAAGCGGAGGCGGACTTTGGTTGTGAACCAATGTCTCCACTAATCCAGTCATTCTTGCCATGGATTCCTCCATGCGCCGGATTCGATCTTCGAACATCTGTTGCTCGGAGGTTAAGGGATTTTTACCGCTGCTTCTCAAGTTGGACGCCATTTGATCTCCGATCAAGTAGCGCAGTGAGTAACAGAGAAAGCGAGAAGAAAACTACAATAATGACGGAGGTTCAGGCGGCCCTCCTTCTAGCGTGATCCGTACCTCTAGCGTGTGATACGGCAATGAATAATGGAAGTTTGAATCGGAAAATAAATACTCGGGGATTTTTTAAGTGGTTCGACCCTCCGGCGGAGTAATAGTCTATGTCCACTGTGTTTTTAGTATTTCTAAATTGGGAATTTACAGAGTAATTTTTTCCAACCCCTTTCCCCTCCTCCTTCCTTTCCTTTTATAGAAGTCCGGAAAGAGAGAGAGAGAGAGAGAGAGGAAAGTGCATTCAATGCGCCCCACCTAATCTCCTTTAAATCAGGGGATTAGGTGGCCTTATCCCCATCAACCATACCCTGCCCTAAATTCAGGAGGTAGGTTACTCACTAATCACCTCACGTCTATCACAAGTGAGGCGTCTACAGTGCATGTCAGAGGTAAATACCATCGGGAATGATCTCACTGCAGCTACCCGCGCTTTACCCCTCGTCCGGGGATCTCCCGCTTCGCGAGGTGTCCCCTGACTCTCCTGCTCCTCTGCGAACGTGAGGTTAATTACGGGTTCCACTCGTCCCCGGGCTTTGAGGATCTCCAACTCATCGGTCTCCCCCTGAGGACCTTGCTTCATGCCGAGATCTACTTTCGGGGTTGTTTCTTCCAACAACCCTTGCAGATAAAAGCGCGAGGTCAACCCGTACTTTTTGGTGCCGTAGACGTTAACACTCTTGCTGACGTGGCGAAGCTTCATCGTCACTTAGACACTCTCTCCGGAGGCTGCTCGTCTTCGGAGACGACACCCTCGATGATATATCCTCGGACGAAAACTAGCTAACAACATTATCATTTTATGTAGCAAATGAAACTTTCTAGATTTACTAATTTTTCTGGAAATATAATATATATGTTATGATATTGAAAATAAAATTTTGGGCTTAGATAATGAAAGAATTAATTTTAAAAATTCTGGAACCGTAATATGTTTGTGATGTCGAACCTGGGTAGTTTGCGCAGTTGTCGGTCGTAGTAACTTTTGAATTCCGAAACGATAGGTGAAAATTTTTCTATGAACATGATGACTTAGAAAATTTAATTTTAAACATCTTTTTAGAAATATAATTTTTTTCATCTCTGCCTCCTTAATGGCAAAAAATGCAGTTTAATCTTTGTTTCAATTTCTGCATTTTGAAGAATCTTGTAGATCCGTTCGTTTCCTGAAAAACTTGGTGTCTTTAGAAATGTAGATCTTTAAAAATTAATAGAGGTTACTTCATAACGTTTTTTTCCGGATTTGTGCTGAATTAATGAATATTTGAATTAAAGGTTTTACCCTTAATTTAATCTTTAATATTGATGAGACAGTAATCCGAATTTTAAGAGGTTGTAGAAGAGAAAAATGTTTAGTTTAATGTATATTAATGACTTGAAAATTTTAGTACAATTTTGTGAAAGGGCATTTTTCTCAAAATTTTCATATACTATAACTCAAGTGCAATATTTTCAAAAGTTCAAGGACTGAAATGAAATCTTTTTTTTAAACCAGAATAAATGAGGAATTTATACTTTATAAATATATATGAAAAAGATATATTATATGATAAATAAAGGATAACAAATTAATCCTGTTTAAGGAAAGTCGGGCCTGAAGTGAGACCATACTATCTTTTCTGATCGATTTGGAGTCTAAGTGGCAAACACCTTTATGTGCTACCTAGTTTCTTGGGCGTTTTGTTCTACGTAATTTGAACTAAAATAGAACGACGTTTCTAGGTTAAGTTCTAGAATAGCAATGCGAGTTAAGGCTAAGCGTTTTGCGAGTATGTCCCTGACACGACTTACAATTTAGGTAGCAAGAAACGTGGTGACCAAGTACCAAAGTTAAAAGACCATTACCTTTCTTTGTACAATGGATGGGTTGTCAAATCTCCTGAAAGAAAATACTATTGCGATTTTGTCCATCTGAAGGTAAATACCTTTGAAACTGATGTCATTACCTTTTCTTGTTACAGATGTAATTCATTATTTTTATTATATTTATAAATTTTTAGGGCGTGGTGATGGGAACTTTCGGACTTTGAGAGAAGTTATTAAGAAGAATATGATGAATACTAAAATAGTCGGATTTCACTACTCAGATAAACAAAGATGTATAGTTTTCGAAATTTTTGAGTTATTTAATCAACCATTTCTAGCAAGAGATGTGTATATTATATTTTTTCTAATAGTATTTGTGTTTATTGTCGTAAACGGTCTTTCTCATTTTTTCTAATATAATTCCCCTTTATTGTTACAGGTGTAATTCATTTTTTTATTTTATGTTTATAAATTTAAAGGGTGCCGTGATGGGGACTGAGAGAATATAATGACAAGAATATGATGACTACTAAAACTGTCGGATTTAACTACTCTGATAAACAACGATGTACAGTATTCAAAATTTTTGAGTTAGTTAATCAACTATTTCTCGCAAGAGATGTGTATATTATATATATTTTTTTAGTAGTATTTGTGTTCATTATCGTAAACGGTCTTTCTCGTTTTATTCTAACATAATTCACTTTTATTTTTACAGATGTAATTTGTTTTGTTTAATATGTTTGTAAATTTTCAGGGTGCCATGATGAGGACTTTGAGAGAATATATTGACAAGAATATGATGACTAATAAAATAATCGTATTTCACTACTCTGATAATAAAAGATGTGCAGTGTCTGAAATCATTGGGTTAGTTAATCAACCTTTTCTTGTAAGAGATGTGTATATTGTATTTTTTTTCGAATAGTATTTGTGTTTATTGTCTTTAACGGCCTTTCTCATTTTTTTTCTAATGTAAATTCCTTTTATTGGTACAGATGTAATTGTTTTGTTTTTTATAGTAATAAATTTTTACGGTGCGGTAATGAGGACTTTAAGAGAAGATAAAGACAAGAATATGATCGATACTAAAATAGTCGGAGTTCACTACTTTGGTAAAGAGAGAAGTTTAGTGTTCGATATCTTTTGAGTTAGTTAATCAACTTTTTCTTGTAAGAGATGTGTATATTGCATTCTTTTCTAACAGTATTTACAATATTGGAAAAATACTTTAACGCTCTTTCTCGTTAAATATTAGAGCGCAAGGGAAGGGACTTGTACAATTGATGAGTTGTCAATTCTCTTGAAAAAAAAATGCTATTGCGATTTTGTCCATCCAAAGGTAAATACCTTTGAAACTGATGTCATTACTTATTTATTGTTACAGATGTAATTAATTTTTTTTATATTTATAAATTTTTAGGGCGCTGTGATGGGGACTTTGAGAGAAGTTATTAAAAATAATATGATGAATACTAAAATAGTCGGACTTCACTACTCAGATAAACAAAGATGTATAGTATTCGAAATTTTTGAGTTAGTTAATCAACCATTTCTAGCCAGAAATGTGTATATTACATTTTTTCTAATAGTATTTGTGTTTATTGTCGTAAACGGCTTTTCTTGTATTTTTTTTCTAAAATAATTCTCTTTTATTGTTACAAGTGTAATTCATTTTTTTATATGTTTATAAACTTTAAAGGCGCCGTGATGGGGACTAAGAGAATATATTGACAAGATTATGATGACTACTAAAATAGTCGGATTTCACTAATTTGATAAACAAAGATGTACAGTATTCGAAATTTTTGAGTTAGTTAATCAACTATTTCTCGCAAGAGATATATGTTGGTGTTAAATTTGAACCAAAGCCGTAATCCGTACCCCTAGTCTATGATATGGCAATGAAAAAGAAGAATTCGGCCGGAAACAGTAAAACACGGCAAGTTTTTCAAGTGGTTCGCCCCTCCTCCGGAGTAATAGCCTTCATCCACTGTTTATGGAATTACTCCTAAGTTTTTACAGAGAGTTTGACTAAAATTCTTCCAACTCCTTCCCCTTCTCCTTCTCTTCCTTTAATAGGCTAGCTGAGAGGAGAGAGGGGAAGATGAGACCATTAAGGGCTTACCATCTATCGCTAAATTCAAGGGATTAGGTGACCTAAAATAAGGTCAACCATACCCCCTAAATTACGGTATTGGTTTAACAACTAACTACAAATGTGTAGTGGGAACAGACAGGCTACAGTACCTGTCAAACTCCCCTTACAGTCGGGGGTAGTCGATTATTACAAACAGAGACCTAGACTAACAATCTCGGGCGCAAACTTCACTCTCCTTCGGGGGTCGCCAGCTTCGCGGGTCGAGCGCTCCATCTTGAATGAAGTCATTAATGCCTCTCTGAGGACAGAATCGCGGGTATAGACCATCTTCAAGGGTCTGCGGCCTTCTTGTAGTCGATCCCTCTCTGAGGTCTTCTCGTCTGCTAATCCCTCCCCGAGGGTTTTGCCACGAACTTTGCCCCATCTTCGGTGGAGCTCTCGTTGCTCAGCTTCGAGGTTACTGGATCGAGATTCATCTTTGACAATTATCGTCTGCCCTTTGTCCTGGGGGGGGGGAGGTTCCGTGCTGAAGTGGCATTGCCTTGCTAGCAAATTTTGGGCTCAAGTTGATAATCATCGCCCTTCGGGGGCTGCGTCCCCGAAGCTACTCTCCCGGGCAAAAAACCACTTACAACATCTGCCTCCCAAATCCCGAAGGTACAAGCCGCGTCCTTTGGGATTTCTTCTTTGGGAAGCCAGCCTTCTGAAAAGTCGTGCCTTTTGAGTGACGGACAGTTAATGCCCTGACACCTTTAGGGTTTCCACCACTTCGATGGGATCTGCTGACGTCAGACCATAATGAGATTCCTTTCGAAAATCCCTGATCGTCAGATGATGAAAGGAAAATTCCGATCGGACACCCCAGAGTTACGCTCGGGGCTCAGGGTTTGAGGCGAAAAGGTGCGAAGAGACTCGGCCTCTTAGCTACCCTTCTCAGCCTTTAAAACCCCTTGCTTCTTTCCTTTTACGAACTTTTGCCATTTTCACAAAGAAAAAATCCCGAGCTCCTTGATTCTTCTCCACTCCGACGAACTTGCCCTCCGCCATCTGAAAATCTCGAGAACTCTACCGACGTTTCTCTGCCATTATCTCCTTCTGCCTAACTGGTAAGACCTTCGACCTGACCTTAGATCTATTCTTCAGATAGTTTAGGGTTTAAGGTGTTAAGAGTGATTTCTGGGCTTTGAGAAACGCTGATAGCAGTGCTCTTCTTGCTCAGAAAATATCTAACGAGTATACCTCGTCCTCATTTGGCGCTCGGTTTAGTACCCTCCCCCCCTCCCTCCCTCTTGTTCGAGCGCTCGAACCTTCTTCATCGGTTTCGCCAGTGGCATCTTCGCCGCCACCACTTTCAGCGGCGATAAAGGGAAATAGGAAGAAGAAGGGGGCGGCAAAAAGGACTCCGGCCGCTCCGGTTCCTCTTTCGGAGACCGCGGCAGGTGGCCTGGCACTGGGGTCCTTCGAAACCGTAGCCTCAAGACCCGCCGTCATAGTCTCCGGCTCACGAGTGGCCGAGGCCGAAGCCGTTAACTCGCGGCAAACGACGGCCGCTCCGCGTCTGCCTTCAGGAGCGAAAACCGTCGCAGCCCGCGAGCCAATCCTCATAGACCCCTCGACCGTCATCGCCGTAGAGAACAGGCCCTCCACCTGCACAGAAGATGATGTGGCGCACATTCGGGAGCAGTTCCACCTACCCGGGGATATAACCACCTTGACGATGTCCGCGGATGAACGCTCCAACCGCCCGCTGCGCTTATTGGTGGCCTATAACAAGGCCATAATGAAGCACGGGGCATGGCTCCCTCTGCATCCCTTGGTTTGGGGATCCTAGCCCACTGGGGCCTCGCACCGAGCCAGCTGAACCCCAATCTTTACAAAATATTGGCAGGGATGCACATCTTATGAAGGATGTGGTTCGAGGTCGACCTCACGGTGGAGGAGCTCTGCCAACTGTACAAACCCTCATCCAAGAAGTCCGAGACGGGATACTTCTTCTTCGCACTGTGGGTGAAGAAGAAGATCATTATGACAAACTTGTCATCCTCCTGCGAGGGGTAGAAAGACAAGAACTTCTGGGTCGGGGGAAACTTTGACCTTTTCCCCTGACTTTTACGGATGTGTACGGAACTAACGAGTTCCTGGTGAGATATGAAACTCGCTCTATTTCAAGCTTCTTGTTGCACATTCCCCTGACTTCCACGGATGTGTGCAGAGTTCTTCCTCTGTACTCCCGTACTAATGGAGCAAGGTACATGGATCATGACCGCGCTTGCCTTCCCTGAAGAGGCCAGAGATGTCCGGGCCCTCGTCACCGAGGATAACCTGGTCGAGTATGGGTGGATCTCGACCCGCATAGAGCTAGACCTGAACCAACTCCGGGGGCAAAAGTCGGGCCCGACGAAGCCCAAGGCGATTGCGAAGCCTTTGGCCACGGTCGCTGCAACTGCTTCGCAGAAAGCTACTGCCTCCGAAGCGCCGAAGAGGAAGAGAGTGGCCCTGTCTTCGAAGAGTGTAGCCTCGTCTTCGAAGAAGTCCACTTCTTCCCAGCTCGCGGCTTCTCCACCCCTTCCCCCGACTGAGGAAGCCGAAGACGTGGAGGGGGCTCTTAAGAGGAAGAAACGATTGAGGACGGAGTCTAGGGTGACTCCTGAGGTCGCCTCCACCCATCGCCCTTCTGCCGAGGTTGAGAGCGATCCGAACTCCCAGGCCGGGTTAATTCCCGACCCCGAGGATCTTCGGGTGCCTACTTCTGGGGCCGGCTAAGAGTTCGAAAGCCCTCAGGTACCCCGGGAGAGACCACCAATGACGACGCCTGAGGGGGCCCCAAGCCTTCCGACTTCTCTGCTGCGGGATCCCCTGCTGAGCGTCGAGGACTTCGTAGTGGAGCACGCAGGTCTGGCCCCTCTAGGACCAGACGCTTCAGCGAGGTCGACGCATCTTGCCGGGTCTTCAACCCAAATCCCACCCGGGATGTGGAGTTCAGCTCCGATCATCATCCCCGATGAGTAGTTATTTATCTGCAAAAACAAAGTCATGGTGATCAAACATGTTAACCGTCACTAACCTGCTTGATGTTTGCAGACGAGCTTTTCAGCCTCTTGGAGTCCTCGTCTTCGGCAGGGACCCCTGATCATCCAACCCCCGTCCCCAAAGCTTCCGCCAGGGACAAGGCCAAGGGGAAATAGGTAGCGGAAGACGCTTTTCCTTTGGGAACTCTACCCTCGGAGGAGAGCGACATCGCCCCTAGCGGAGCAGCGGCTTCATAGGCTCCTTCGTCCTCAATGATGCTAGCCGGCGAGACCTCTAGGAGAGAGTTCGCCAGGGCTCCTTCCAAACCCTCGAAATGGACCGTCCCCCTCAAGGATCCTCTGGATGATTTCTCAGTTCCTCCGGCAGGTACACCTTTTGGCGAAGGGTCACACACCCCTTCGGGATCCTTTTCTTGGATTCCGGATCTCGGTCCTATTTTGGACGAGATATGGAATGGGGAGGTGTTCAAGCGACTTAGCGAGGAGCCGCTCCAAGCTGTGAATAGAGATGGCATGCGGTTGCTTTTGAGGGTAAGATTTTTTGATATGTCTCCTTCGGGAGTTTAAATGCTCGTACCCTAACAGCTTTATTCACTGCAGGTGTTCCTTGCTAACTTCGTCTACTCCCAGAGGAGCGAAGCCATTTTTGCCGCGGGCCAGGCAGCCATGCTCTATCTTCGCTAGGAGAACGAGAAGCTGGTCACTAAGCTCAAGGAAGATGCCGCCCTCTCGATGATTGATGTCAAGATGATGGAGAGGTCAACTGCCGGACTCAAGCTTGCCAGAGAGATTCGGAGAAGTCAAGACGAAGAGGTGGCCAAACTTCGGGAAGCTCTCGTCAAAGAGAGAGAGGCTCGCGCTGAAGCGGTGGCCAGATTCGAGGAGAAGTTGGAGAAAGAGAAAGCGCTGCAGAAGGAAGCGTGGAAGACCCTCGAGGTTAAGCGACAGGTTCACGAAGAGAACCTTCTCTCTGATAAGGCAGCTCTTGAGCTGTCGCTCAAGGATGAAACGGTGCTGACCGCCGCGGCCGAGATGAGAATTCAAGCGCTCAAAGATGAGCTGAAAGTCGTCCAGGGCACTCTCAGCAGGACCAAGGACGTTATCAATGGTGCCCGGGCCAAAATTCGCACCGTCGTGGCTGACTATAAGAACAGCCATGCCTTCGACAACCATGTTGAAACGAAGAGAAGGTAGTTGATCTCTGATTTCCACCTCAGCGACGGTTACCGGAACGAGATCAGGCTGGCCATGCTCGACGGTGCTAACCGAGTGCTGGACAGGCTCAAAGCCCTTCACCCCGAGTGGAACTTCGTTGAGGAAGTCAGGCGCAAATTCCCGCGTCAGCCTCAGCAGCCATCGCCCTAGCTCCTCATCTCTTGCTTTTTTCCTCCGGGGTCTAATCTGATGCCCTTCACTTGTGGTTCTTTCCTTTATACACCGAGTCTACTTCGCAGACTTATGAGTTTATAGTCTACTCCGCATACTTTTGTGAGTTTATAGTCTACTTCGCAGACTTTTGTGATTTTATAGTCTACTTCGTAGACTTTTCTTTTTTCTCTTTTTTTTTTTCATTCGAGACTTGGCACAAAAACTGCTGAACGTTTATTAATAACGGCCGAATTACAATACAAGAGGAAAAGATGAATTACAAGCGAGGGGAGACTACTGGTAATACTTCTTGAGATGCTCCGCATTCCAAGGGTGCTTGATCAGGATCCCGGTAAGGTTCGCGAGTCAGTAGGCCCCCGAATGCAGGACCTCGATGATTTGATAGGGTCCCTCCCACGAATATCCGAGTGCTCCAGTTCCGGGCTCTTTGGTGTTTCGGAATACTTATCTGAGTACGGTGTCCTCGACTTTGAACTTTCTTTCCTTCACCTTAGAGTCGTAGTACCTCGCCATTCGCTACTTCTGGGCCTTCATCCATATTCTAGCGACTTCTCTTCGCTCCTCAATCATATCTCTCTCCGCGGCCAGGAGTGAAGTGTTAGTATCTTCGTCAAAATTTTAATATCAAAATGATGGGACCTTCACTTCTGCAGGGATCATCGCTTCACTGCCATAAGCCATAGAGAATGGGGTCTCTCCAGTGGCTGTTCGGGCTGTAGTGTGATAACTCCAAAGGACTAGTGGTAGTTCCGCGGCCCACCGCCCCTTGAGTGCGTCAAGGCGTCTCTTCAAGGTAATCTTGATGATCTTGTTGACGGCCTCGACCTGGCCATTGCTCTACGGATAGTATGGTACCGAGAAGTCTTTACTGATGCTGAGCTGGTTACAGAGGTCCCTTACAGCCTGATTATCGAACCGGAGAGCGTTGTCAAAAATCAAAGAGTGAGGTATTCTGAAAGCTGTAGATAATATGTTCGCGAATAAACTTCGTTAGGTTCTTCTCGGTGATAGTGGATAAAGGAATGGCTTCGGCCTATTTGGTGAAGTAATCCACCGCTACGACGACAAATTTGAGCCCTCCGGGCACCGTGGGCAGAGGTCCGATGATGTCGATTCCCCACTTCGCGAAGGGCCACGGGAAAAATATAACCATAAGTCGCTCTGGATGAGCTCGGATGAGTACAGAGTACCTCTGGCACTTATCACATTTTTTTGCGTATTCGGTGGCATCTTGCTTCATCGTGGGCCAGTAGAATCCCTACAATAAAGCCTTGTGTGCGAGAGGCTGCCCCTCAGCGTGATTTTCACAGACTCCGTCGTGGATCTCACTGAGGATTTCCTTGGCTTCCTTGTCGTCGAGGCAGCGAAGCAGTGGGGTTGAAACTCCTCTCTTGTAAAGCTTGTTGTTCAGTAGTAAGTAATGTTCACCATAGCACCTGACCTTTCGGGCCAGGTCTCGATCTACCGGCAGTTTATCCTCCTTTAGATAGATCACGATATCATCCATCCATGAAGGCTCAGAGTCGATTGCCTCTACCAAATCTTGTTTAGCGATACTTGACTCGGGGATGATTTCAATCGGGACTAGGCGAAGGACCTCTGCGTCTCTACTGGTAGCTAGCTTTGCCAAAGCATCCGCATTCGAATTATCCTCGCGGTCGATGCGCTTCACTTAATGCTTGGAGAAGTTTCACAGCTCCGCCTTAACCTTCTCTAGGTAAGCTGCTATCCTATCATCGCGGGCTTGGAACTCGCCTGAAACTTGAGAGACCACTAACTTCGAGTCGCTAAAAATCAAAAGTGAGTCTACCTGAAGTTCTTTGGCAAGTCTGAGGCCGGCAGCAACGCTTTGTATTCTGCCTCATTGTTCGAAGCCTTGAAGGTGAACCGTAGTGCACTGTTGATGCGATGATTCTCAAGGATGATTAACATGAGACCTACTCCTGAGCCGTTCTCGTTCGAGGACCCATCCACGAAGAGCTTATACTTCGGGGGCTCCATTTGCCGATCACGATCCTCTTATGAAGGGAAAGTTAACTCGACAATGAAATCTGCTAGCGGTAGCCCTTGATTGATATCCGCGGTTGATATAGGATGTCGAACTGCATCAACTCGATTCCCCACTCCACAAGTCTGCCCGAAGCCTCCGGCCTGCGTAGCACTTATTTCATCGGGTGATTGGTGAACACAACTACCGGATGAGCCAGAAAGTAGTGACGAAGCTTCCTGGTCGAGACGTTAAGAGTAAGGGCAAGTCGCTCCAGCTCAGGACACCTTAGTTCAGCGTCAAGGAGGCGTTTACTGACGTAGTACACCAGCATCTGTACTCCAGCCGCTTCCTTGACTAGCACTGAACTGACTGCATGCTCGAAAACCGCGAGGTAGGTGAAAAGCTTTTCCCCCGATAATGGCTTTGCCAAAATAGGGGTATGGCCGAGGTAGACTTTCAGCTCCTGGAAGGCTCGTTCACATTCCTCGGTCCAAGCAAATTCTTTGCTGCCGCGGAGAACATTGAAGAAAGGGAGACACTTGTCAGTCGAACGAGAGACAAACCTGTTCAATACCGCAATGTACCCCATGATCTTCTGGACTCTTTCACTCTCCGAGAGGACCCTATGTCGAGGATGGCTTGGATCTTCTCTAGGTTAGCTTCTATTACTCGTTGACTCACCATGAAGCCTAAGAACTTTCCAGCTCTGATAGCGAAGGTGTACTTGTTAGGATTGAGCATCATGTTAGTTTGTTGCAGGATGGAGAAGGTTTGATCCAGGTGTGCGACATGATCTTGTGCCATGGCACTCTTGACCAGCATTTCGTTGATGTAAACCTCCATCGAGACTTCTACCAGCTCTGTAAAGATCTTGTTCACCAACTTCTGATAAGTTGCCCCTATGTTCTTCAAACCGAAGGGCATGACTTTGTACCAATAGAGCCCCCGGTCGGTGATGAATGTAGTGTGTTCCTTGTCTCGATGGAACATGGGGATCTGATTATACCCGAATACGCGATGAAGCTGAGGAGTTCATGGCCTAAAGTGTCGTTTCTGGAACTGAACGATTGCGCGCACATTTACGATAGTAAATGAATCGTCACTAGTGAAACGATGGTACTTAAGGAACAAGAAACGGCCGAAGGGGTATAACGGTAATTTCACCCACTCGGGACGTGAACCAATCTGGAGGGTCGAATCTCATGTAATGACTATATCAGTGGACTACTCATCGAGTAAATTATTCCGATAATTTCGAGAGTGCAATTTCGGATTTTTAGTGGAATAACCTCGGGATTAATAAATTGAAATTTTGACTAAAGAGTTTTAGTCAATTTTCTAAATTTATTGGAGCTCGAAATATTGGGTCCATGGTCCCCGGACCGGCTCCGTAAAAATCAACATAGAAAGCTTGTTATATAATTAATGTTGATTAATTATATGGTCTCACTATCATAAATTAATTCAAATTATTTATTTAAGTGTTAAATAAATAATGGTGTGAATTAATTCTAATTATTTTGGTTGGAAATAATTTTTCTTCCAATTTAAAGCAATGGGCGAATTTTAAAGACAAGAAATAAAAGGATTTTAATTTTTGTCTTAATTGTTTAAGAGTTAAACAATTTAAACGTGGATTATTTAGAGTTGGAAAAAGTCTTCCTCAGACTTTTTCCTATCTGAAAATGGCGCCATTATTAGGGATTATTATCCCTTGATTTAATTAATTGGTTAATTAAATCAAATGTCAATATTTTAAATATAAGATAATTATGAGATAATTATTTTAATTTAAAATTTAAATTAAAGATAATCTTGGGTGGTTATCAGAGGACTTTTTCTCAGAGAAAAAGTCCTCACTTGGGCGCCAATTTTGGGGGAGAAAGAGGCTGGATTTTATGCCTCTTCTCTCTCCTAATAATCTCTAATAAAAGCCTCTGAATAATTTTTTAACGTAAGATTTTTCAGAGAGTGAAAAACCCTAGCTTCAGAAAGTTTTCTCCAGAGAGAAAAACAAGCCAAAATTCGCCCACCACCCTAAGAGCAAGAGAAAAATATTCTCCATCTTGTTCTTGTGAGATCTAAGAATAGAAAGCCCACACTTTCTTCTCTGTTGATTTGAAGAACGGTTCGGAAGATCGTGGTATCGATTCAATCAAGATCAACTCCTATAAGCCAATTTCAAATCAAGGACCTTGGAAGGGTTTGGAATTGCTTGGACAATTTGGTGGACTCGTTTATAGACCAATTCGTCTAGGTATATTTCGATTTCCGATTCTATCTAATCTGTTTTAGTTTATGTGATAAATAAAATCAGATTGGTTGTATTTTCGTTGAACATGAAATCTGTTTGTCTATGCTGATTCGCGATTTTAATATGATATTCTGTTTTAAATACGGTACTCAATTTACGATATGATATTATATTCGCAATATGACAGTGTGTTCTTATAACAATATGATTGGTTAGAATCGCATAAAAATTTTTGAAATTCACGCTTCCGCCCTAGCATAGACCTTTCCTTCAATTGGTATCAGAGCCTAGGTTACAATTTCATGTTTAATGGATTTGCTTTGAATATGATTCGTTTCTTGCATATTGAATGGCACAAATAATTGAAAAGCATGTTGATGTGTTTTTTATTATTATTTGTTCAATTGTTGAATGTATGGTTATTGGAATTGGTCGTTAAGTATATGGTCCTTTTGGTTTAGAATTGTTGTTCGCCCTTAATTTGGGTTAGGATTTTTGTAATTTATGTTTACTGTAAATTTCAAATGTTCTGTAAAATTTTGTAACCCCACGAAGAACGACGAACAACGAAGATGACGGCACGGCGGCTAGAAGGCGGGGGACGGAAACCCTAGGGTTTGACCCTAGGATAGCTGGCCTCCTTGGGTGGCGCAAACCCCGGGGCACAGGGAAAACTGTCCTTCGAACAAGTTTCATTAAGGTTTGTGAAGTCCATGCAGCACCTCCATCCCCCGTCTGGCTTCAGGACCAGAACAGGATTTGAGACCCAGGCCGGGTACTTCTCTTCGTGAATAAACCCGGACCTGATGAGCTTATCGACTTCGTCTTCAAGCGCTTGGGCTCTCTCGGGGTCGAGGGGTCTCCTCTTCTCCCGTCGGGTCGGGACACGAGGATCGACGTTGAGGCAGTTGAACACAAGATCGGGGTTAATCCCCTTCATATCACTATGGCTCTGTGCAAACATGTCTCGATTTCTTCGTAGGCAAGCAATGACGGCCTCGCACAATTCGGGACTTAGCAAAATCCCAATTTTGACTCTACGAATCGTGTTGAGGTCGTCTACGCCTACCTCCTCGGTGTCCTCCACCGGGCCAGCTAATTCCTATTGGGCCGGCAGCCGGGGATCTAGCTCACATCGGACCTCGAGAATACCGATAGTCAAGGCCTCTTCTCCTCTCAAACCTGCTTCTCCGGCTGCATGCTTTCCCCTTGAGTCAGCGGGAGCCGATCTGACGCTCGTCGTGTAACACATCCGAGCTTCATATTGATTCCCCCAGACGACTCTGACGCTACGGGGTGTGGAATACTTCAGGCAGAGGTGCTAGATGGACGTGACCGCCTTCATGGCCACGAGGATTGGACGTCTGAGGATAGCATTGTAAGAAGACCTGCCCTTGACCATCATGAAACTGGACATGGCGGTCGACCTCGTCAGTTCTTTGTCGAATGAGACGGCCGACTCTATGCTTCCCTCAGGGAAGATAGAATCCCCTGTGAAGCCGTGCAGCGGGCTCACAACTGCTCGCAGGCTCTGCTGACTGATACTCATTTTCTCGAGGACATCCAAGTAGAGGATGTCCACCGAACTGCCGTCATCAATCAGGTATCGGTGGACAAGGTGGTTCCCGATCATTGCAAAAATGACCAGGGGATCGTTATGCGAGAACCGGACACCTTCAGCATCCGCGTCTGTGAACGCGAGCTCGTTCCCTGACTGGAACACTTCTCTGGACGATTTCTGTCGCACTTACAGGGCATAATCCTTCATAGATTGCTGAGAGCGCCCCCCAGGATAAGGGCCTCCCACGATCGTGCGAATCTCGCCCTCAATTTCTCGGTTAGGTGGGTTTCACGCCCCGAGATTCGCATCTTTGTAGTATCCCGCGAGCTTTCTTTGGCGGATGAGGTATTCTATCTCATCCTTCAAGTCGAAGCAGGTCGCGGTCGCATGCCCAGCCACATTGTGGAACAAGCAGAACTTGTCCTTGTGCTTCTCTGACACCTTCCCCTTTAAAGGCACAGGGGTCGGAAGTCAACCTCGCTCCGCGAGTTGACAAAGATTTCCTCCATTAAGGCAGTGAGCTCTTGGTACATATCGTACCGTGGCTTGCGAGCTCGGATTACCTCCGGCCCCAGACCGGAGTCGCGGGGCCTTTTCTCCTCGCGGGACTGCCAGCTGCCACCTGTAGGGGCTTCTATGGGCTTCATCTCTTTCCGACGGTTCCCTTCGGGGTTCCATCGGGAGGTCTTTGCGGAGCCAGACTTCTTTGAAGTCGAAGCTTCGACATTGATGTAGTTCCTGGCTCGCCCCAGGAAGTTGGCATATGCTCGTGGGGGCTTCTTGCTGATTAAGAATGCGAATGGGGTGTCTTCGTGTACCGCGGAGCTCGCGGCCAAAAGTAGGGCATCATCAGACAAAAGCCCCACCTCCATTGTGGCCCTGGTAAACCTCTACAGCCAGGCCTGGAGGCTCTCACCATCCCCCTGCCTAACCCGGGAGAGGTAAGCCGGATTCTTGAGGTGTCTTCGATTCCCCAAGAATTACGCGGCGATCCTCGTCCTCAAATCTTGCCAGCTCCCGATCGAGTTGGCGGGGAGTCGGTACCACCATCGGCGGGCTTCGGCCGCGAGGGTGGTGTCGAACATTCGGCACTTGATGGCCTCCGAATAGCCATAAGCGCGCGCCCACGAGGAGTAAACTCTTATGTGGTTCGAGGGATCCCCGCTTCCATCGAACAGGCCTACCTTCAGCAGCCTGAGACGGTCGGGGATGGGGGCGGCGAGAAGGTATTCCGTCAGGGGCGTAAAATCCCCGTCTAGGATACCATCATGAGTGACCCCCCAAAGAGTCCTCAAAGAAGCTCAACCTCTGCAGGTGAGAACTCTTGGCTCCCTGAGGTTTGCCCGCTCGTAGCAGTGGTTACCGATCCCTCGCAGAGTCGGTCCCTCACCGGGAGTCACACATCTTCGATGTGGACCCCAGTACGCGCAGGTACGCGCCCTGTCGGCTGTGACAGCAAGGGGCCCAGCCTATCAAAGACAGAGCCAGCGTGGGCCGCTAGTTCACCTCCTGCGGCGGTGGGATGCGAAAGGCCGGTGTGGTCTGCCGGCAGCCACGCCCCTTTGGAGAGGGCTGCCAGCTTGCGTACTGCAGTGGTCCGGCGTCTACAGGTACCGCGGGCCTGGGGCGTAGAGTCGCCGACAGAGTCCCCGTCTTGGGCTTCCGCGGGGGTACCTACGACGTTGTGCACGTCGGCATGGTCTGCACCGTCAGCCCGGAGCCGCGCCCGGAGCACGTCGGTCTGCTGCGCGTTAGTCAAAAGCGGTGGCTGACTTTGGTTGTGAACCAACGTCTCCACCAGTCCAGTCATTCTCGCCATGGAGTCATCCATGGGCCGAATTCGATCCTCGAGCAACTCCTGCTCGGAGGTCATGTGGCTCTTGCCACTGCTCCTGAGGTTGGGTGCCATCGATCTCCGATAAGGTAGAAAGGCAAACAACTCGGAGGAGATGGGAAGAGAACCTGGAAAGAAAAGTGGAGGCCCTCCTTCTAGCGCCAAGCTGTTGGTGTTAAATTTGAACCAACGCCATGATCCGTACCCCTAGTCTGTGATACGGCAATGAAAAGGAAGAATACGGCCAGAAACATCAAAACACGGGGAGTTTTTTAAGTGGTTCGGCCCTCATCCGGAGTAATAGCCTACATCCACTGTTTATGGAATTACTCATGAGTTTTTACATAGAGTTTGACCAAAATTCTTCAAACCCCTTCCCCTTCTCCTTCTCTTCCTTTAATAGGCTAGCTAGAGGAGAGAGGGGAAGATGAGACCATTAAGGTTTGACCATCTATCCCTAAATTCAAGGGATTAGGTGACCTAAAACAAGGTCAACCATACCCCCTGAAATACGGTATCGGTTTAACAACTAACTGCAAATGTGTAGTGGGAGCAGATAGGCTACAGTACCTATCACACTCCCTTGCAGTCGGGGGTAGTCGATTATTATAAAGAGAGACCTAGACTAACAATCTCAGGCGCAAACTTCACTCTCCTTCGGGGGTCGCCAGCTTTGCGGGTCGAGCGCTCCGTCTTGAGTAAAGTACTTTTATTTTTACAGATGTAATTCATTTTTTTATATGTTTTTAAATTTTAAGGGTGTCGTGATGAGCGCTTTGAGAGAATATATTGACAATAATATGATGACTAATAAAATATTCACATTTCACTACTATGATAAATAAAGATGTGCAGTATCTGACATCATTGGGTTAGTTAATCAACCTTTTCTTGCAAGATGTATTTTTTTCTAATAGTATTTGTGTTTATTGTCTTTAACGGCCTTTCTCAATTTTTTTTGTAATATAATTATCTTTTATTGGTACAGATGTAATTCGTTCTATTTTTTATATTAATAAATTTTTACGGTGAGGTAATGGCGACTTTGAGAGAAGATAAAGATAAAAATATGATCGATACTAAAATAATCGGAGTTCACTACTTTGGTGAAGCGAGAAGTTTAGTGTTTGACATCTTTTGAGTTAGTTAATAAATTTTTTCTTGTAAGAGATGTGTATATTGCATTCTTTTCTAATAGTATCTATATTATTAGAAAAATATTTTAACGCTCTTTCTCGTCGAATATTAGAGCGCAAGGGAAGGGACTTGTACAATGGATGGGTTGTCAAATCTCTTTAAAGAAAATATTATTGCGATTTTGTCCATCCAAAGGTAAATACCTTTGAAACTGATGTCATTATCTTTTATTACTACAGATGTAATTCATTTTTTTTAATAGACATTTATAAATTTTTAGGGCGCGGTGATGTGGACTTTGGGACTTTGAGAGAAGTTATTAAAAAGAATATGATAAATACTAAAATAGTGAAATTTCACAATGCAGTTAAACAAAGATGTATAGTATTCGAAATTTTTGAGTTAGTTAATCAACAATTTCTAGCAAGAGATGTGTATATTATATTTTTTCTAATAGTATTTGTGTTTATTGTCGTAAACGGTCTTTCTCGTTTTTTTTCCTAATATAAATCTCTTTTATTATTACAGGTGTAATTTGTTTTCTTTATATGTTTATAAATTTAAAGGGTGCCGTGATAGGGACTGAGAGAATATATTGACAAGAATATGATGACTACTAAAATTGTCGAATTTCACTACTCTGATAAAGAAAGATGTACAGTATTCGAAATTTTTAGTTAGTTAATCAACCATTTCTCACAAGAGATGTGTGTATTATATTTTTTACAATAGTATTTGTGTTTATTGTCGTAAACGGTCTTTCTCATTTTTTCTAACAAAATTCACTTTTATTTTTGCAGATGTAATTCGTTTTTTTATATGTTTTTAAATTTTAAGGGTGCCGTGATGATGATTTTGAGAGAATATATTGACGAGAATATGATAACTAATAAAATATTCGCATGTCACTACTATGATAAACAAAGTTTGGATAGTTCATCAATTTTTCTTGCAAGAGATGAGTATATTGTATTTTTTCTAAATGTATTTGTGTTTATTATCTTTAACGGCTTTCTCATTTTTTTTTCTGATGTAATTCTCTTTTATTGGTACTGATGTAATTCGTTTTGTTTTTTACATTAATAAATTTTTACGATGGGGACTTTTAGAGAAGATAAAGACAAGAATATGATCAATACTAAAATAGTCGGACTTAACTACTTTGGTAAACAAAGAAATTTAGTGTTCGACATCTTTTGAGTTAGTTAATCAACCTTTTCTATGTGTATATTGCATTCTTTTCTGATAGTATTTATAATACTAGGAAAATATTTTAACGCTATTTCTTGTTGAATATTAGAGCGCAAGGGAAGGGACTTGTATAATGGATGGGTTATCAAATTTCTTGAAAGAAAATGCTATTGCAATTTTGTCCATCCAAATGTAAATACATTTGAAACTGATGTCATTACCTTTTATTACTACAGACGTAATTCTTTTTTATATATATATTTATAAATTTTTAGGGCGCCGTGATGGGGACTTTGGGACTTTGAGAGTAGTTATTAAAAAGAATATGATGAATACTAAAATAATCGGATTTTCTTACTCAGATAATGAAAGATATATAGTATTCGAGATTTTTGGGTTAGTTAAAAAACCATTTCTAGCAAGAGATGTGTATATTAATTTTTTTCTAATAGTTATTTGTGTTTATTATCGTAAACGACCTTTCTCATTTTTTTTTATAATATAATTCCCTTTTATTGGTACAGGTGTAATTCTTTTTTTTTTTTTACATGTTTATAAATTTTAAGAGCACCGTAATTGGGACTGAGAGAATATATTGAAAATAATATGATGACTACTAAAATAGTCAGATTTCACTACTCAGATAAACAAGGATTCGATATTTTTGAGTTAGTTAATCAACTATTTCTCGCAGAGATGTGTATACTATATTTTTTTAATAGTATTTGTGTTTAGTGTCGTAAACGATCTTTCTCATTTTTCTAATATAATTCCCTTTTATTTTTACAGATGTAATTCATTGTTTTATACGTTTTAAATTTTGAGGGTGCCGTGATGAGAACTTTGAGAGAATAAATTGACAAGAATATGATGACTAATAAAAGAGTCGCATTTCCCTACTATGATAAACAAAGATGTGCAGTGCCTGACATCATTTTTAGTAAATCAATATTTTCTTGCAAGAGATGTGTATATTGTATTTTTTTTAATAGTATTTGTGTTTATTGTCTTTAACGACCTTTCTAATTTTTTTTCAAATGTAATTCCCTTCTACTGGTACAGATGTAATTCGTTTTGTTTTTTATAATAATATATTTTTACGGGGCAGTAATGGGGACTTTGAGAGAAGATAAAGACAAGAATATGATCAATACTAAAATTATCGGAGTTGACCACTTTGGTAGAGAGAAATTTATTGTTCGACAGCTTTTGAGTTAGTTAATGAATCTTTTCTTGAAAGAGATGTGTATATTGCATTCTTTTCTAAAAGTATTTATAATATTGAGAAAATATTTTAACGCTTTTTCTCGTTCAACATTAGAGCAAAAGGGAAGAGACTTGTACAATAGACGGGTTGTCAAATCTCTTGAAAGAAAATGATATTGTGATTTTGTCCATCCAAATATAATACCTTTGAAACTGATGTCATTACCTTTTATTACTACAGAGGTAATTCATTTTTTTTATATATTTATAAATTTTTAGGGCGCAATGATGGGGACTTTGGGACTTTGAGAGAAGTTATTAAAAAGAATATGATAAATACTAAAATAGTCAGATTTCACTATGCATATAAACAAAGATGTATAGTATTCGAAATTTTTGAGTTAGTTAATCAACAATTTCTAGCAAGAGATGTGTATATTATATTTTTTCTAATAATATTTGTATTTATTGTCGTAAACAGCAATTCTCGTTTTTTTTTTCTAATATGAATTCCTTTTATTATTACAGGTGTAATTCATTTTTTTTATATGTTTATAATTTTAAAGGGTGCCGTGATGGGGACTGAGAGAATATATTGGCAAGAATATGATGACTACTAAAATTATCGGATTTCACTACTCTGATAAATAAAGATGTACAGTATTCGAAATTTTTAGTTAGTTAATCAACTATTTCTCACAAGAGATGTGTGTATTATATTTTTTCCAATAGTATTTGTGTTTATTGTCATAAACGGTCTTTCTCGTTTTTTTCTAACAAAATTCACTTTTATTTTTACAGATGTAATTCGTTTTTTTATATGTTTTTAAATGTTAAGGGTGCCGTGATGATGACTTTGAGAGAATATATTGACAAGAATATGATAACTAATAAAATATTCGCATTTCACTACTATGATAAATAAAATTTGGATAGTTAATCAACTTTTTCTTGCAAGAGATGAGTATATTGTATTTTTTCTAATAGTATTTGTGTTTATTATCTTTTACGGCTTTCTCATTTTTTTTTTCTGATGTAATTCCCTTTTATTGGTACTGATGTAATTCGTTTTGTTTTTTATGTTAATAAATTTTTACGGTGCGGTAATGGGGACTTTCAGAGAAGATAAAGACAAGAATATGATCAATACTAAAAATAGTCGGAGTTAACTACTTTGGTAAACAGAGAAGTTTAGTGTTCGACTTCTTTTGAGTTAGTTAATCAACCTTTTCTTGTAAAAGATGTGTATATTGCATTCTTTTCTTATAGTATTTATAATATTAGGAAAATATTTTAACGCTCTTTCTCGTTGAATATTAGAGCGCAAAGGAAGGGACTTGTATAATGGATGGGTTATCAAATTTCTTGAAAGAAAATGCTATTGCGATTTTGTCCATCCAAATATAAATACATTTGAAATTGATGTCATTACCTTTTATTACTACAGATGTAATTCATTTTTCTTATATATATTTATAAATTTTTAGGGAGCGGGGATGGAGACTTTGGGACTTTGAGAGAAGTTATTAAAAAAAATATAATGAATACTAAAATAGTCAGATTTTACTACTTAGATAAACAAAGATGTATAGTATTTGAAATTTTTGGGTTAGTTAAAAAACTATTTCAAGCAAGAGATGTGTATATTAAATTTTTTCGAAAAGTATTTGTGTTTATTGTCGTAAACGGCCTTTCTCATTTTTTTTATAATATAATTCTCTTTTGTTTGTACAAGTGTAATTCGTTTTTTTTACATGTTTATAAATTTTAAGAGCGCCGTAATAGGGACTGAAAGAATATATTGAAAATAATATGATGACTACTAAAATAGTCAGATTTCACTATTCAGATAAACAATGATGTACAGTATTCGACATTTTTGAGTTAGTTAATCAACCATTTCTCTCAGAGATATGCATACTATATTTTTTTAATAGTATTTGTGTTTATTGTCGTAAACGGTCTTTCTCATTTTTTCTAATATAATTCCCTTTTATTTTTACAGGTGTAATTCATTTTTATATACGTTTTTAAATTTTATGGGTGCCGTGATTAGAACTTTGAGAGAATAAATTGACAAGAATATGATGACTAATAAAAGAGTCGCATTTTCCTACTATGAGAAACAAAGATGTGCAGTGTCTGACATCATTTTTAGTAAATCAACATTTTCTTGCAAGAGATGTGTATATTGTATTTTTTTCTTATAGTATTTGTGTTTATTGTCTTTAACGGCCTTTCTCATTTTTTTTCAGATGTAATTCCCTTCTACTGGTACAGATGTAATTCGTTTTGTTTTTTATATTAACAATTTTTTACGGGGCGGTAATGGGGACTTTGAGAGAAGATAAAGACAAGAATATGATCAATACTAAAATAGTCGGAGTTCACTACTTTGGAAAAGAAAGAAGTTAAGTGTTCGACATCTTTTTGGTTGATTAGTCAACCTTTTCTTGTAAGATATGTGTATATAACATTCTTTTCTGATAGTATTTATAATATTGAGAAAATATTTCAACGCTCTTTCTCGTCGAATATTACAGCGCCAGGGAAGGTACTTGTACAATTGATGGGTTGTCAAATCTCTTGAAAGAAAATGCTATTGCGATTTTGTCCATCCAAAGGTAAATACCTTTGAAACTGATGTCATTACCTTTTATTATTACAGATGTAATTCATTTTTTTTATATATTTATAAATTTTTAGGGCGCGGTGATGGAGAATTTGAGAGAAGTTATTAAAAAGAATATGATGAATACTCAAATAGTCTGATTTCACTACTCAGATAAACAAAGATGTATAGTATTCGAAAGTTTTGAGTTTGTTAATCAATCATTTCAAGCAAGAGATGTGTATATTACATTTTTTTCTAATAGTATTTGTGTTTATTGTCGTAAACGGCCTTTGTCATTTTTTTGTATTATAATTCCCTTTTATTCTTACATGTGTAATTCGTTTTTTTTTATATGTTTATAAATTTAAGGTGTGCTGTGATGGGGACTTAGAGAATATATTGACAAGAATATGATAACTACTAAAATTGTCGGATTTTCCTACTCTGATAAACAAAGATGTACAGTATTAGAAATTTTTGAGTTAGTTAATCAACTATTTCTCGCAGGAGATGTGTATATTATATATTTTTTTAATAGTATTTGTGTTTATTGTCGCAAATGGTATTTCTCGTTTTTTTTCTAATACAATTCACTTTTATTTTTAAAGAGATAAATTTTTTTATATGTTTTTAAATTTTAAGGGTGCCGTGATGAGGACTTTGAGAGAATATATTGACAAGAATATGATGGCTAATAAAATAGTCGCATTTCACTACTATGATAAACAAAGATTTGCAGTGTCTGACATCATTGGGTTAGTTAATCAACCTTTTCTTGCAAGAGATGTGTATATTGTATTTTGTTCTAATAGTATTGGTGTTTATTGTCTTTAACGGCTTTTCTCATTTTTTATCTAATGTAATTCTTTTTTATTGGTACAGATGTAATTCGTTTTATTTTTTATATTAATAAATCGGGACTTTGAGAGAAGATAAAGACAAGAATATGATCAATACTAAAATAGTCGGATTTCACTACTTTGGTAAAGAAAGATGTTTAGTGTTCGACATCTTTTGGGTTAGTTAATCAACCTTTTCTTGTAAGAGATGTGTATATTGCATTCTTTTCTAATAGTATTTATAATATTGGTAAAATATTTTAACGTTCTTTCTTGTCGAATATTAGAGCGCAAGGGAACGGACTTGTACAATCTATGAGTTGTCAAATCTCTTCAAAGAAAATACAATTGCGATTCTGTCCATCCAAAGGTAAATACCTTTGAAACTGATGTCATTAATTTTTATTGTTACAGATGTAATTCATTTTTTTTTATATATTTATAAATTTGTAGGGCGCGGTGATGGGGACTTTGAGAGAAATTATTAAAAAGAATATGATGAATACTAAAATAGTCGGACTTCACTACTCAGATAAACAAAGACGTATAGTATTCGAAATTTTTGAGTTAGTTAATCAACCATGTCTAGCAAGAGATGTGTAGCTTATATTTTTTTCTAATAGTGTTTGTGTTTATTGTCGTAAACGGCCTTTCTCATTTTTTTTCTAATATAATTCCATTTTATTGTTACATGTGTAATTCATTTTTTTATATGTTTATAAATTTTAAGGGTGCCGTGATGGAGTTTGAGAGAATATATTGGTAAGATTATGATGACTAGTAAAATAGTCGAATTTCATTACTCTGATAAACAAATATGTACAGTATTCGAAATTTTTGAGTTAGTTAATAAAACATTTCTCGCAAGAGATGTGTATATTAAATTTTTTCTAAATGTATTTGTGTTTATTGTCGTAAACGGCCTTTCTCATTTTTTTTATAATATAATTCTCTTTTGTTGGTATAGGTGTAATTCGTTTTTTTTATACATGTTTATAAATTTTAAGAGCGCCGTAATGGAGACTGAGAGAATATATTGAAAATAATATGATGACTACTAAAATAGTCAGATTTCACTATTCAGATAAACAAGGATGTACAGTATTCGACATTTTTGAGTTAGTTAATCAACCATTTCTCTCACAGATGTGTATACTATATTTTTTTAATAGTATTTGTGTTTATTGTCGTAAACGGTCTTTCTCATTTTTTCTAATATAATTTCCTTTTATTTTTACTGATGTAATTTATTTTTTTATACGTTTTTAAATTTTATGGGTGCCGTGATTAGAACTTTGAGAGAATAAATTGACAAGAATATGATGACTAGTAAAAGAGTCGCATTTTCCTACTATGAGAAACAAAGATGTGCAGTGTCTGACATCATTTTTAGTAAATCAACATTTTCTTGCAAGAGATGTGTATATTGTATTTTTTTCTTATAGTATTTGTGTTTATTGTCTTTAACGGCCTTTCTCATTTTTTTTCAGATGTAATTCCCTTCTACTGGTACAGATGTAATTCGTTTTGTTTTTTATATTAACAATTTTTTACGGGGCGGTAATGGGGACTTTGAGAGAAGATAAAGACAAGAATATGATCAATACTAAAATAGTCGGAGTTCACTACTTTGGAAAAGAAAGAAGTTAAGTGTTCGACATCTTTTTGGTTGATTAGTCAACCTTTTCTTGTAAGATATGTGTATATAACATTCTTTTCTGATAGTATTTATAATATTGAGAAAATATTTCAACGCTCTTTCTCGTCGAATATTACAGCGCCAGGGAAGGTACTTGTACAATTGATGGGTTGTCAAATCTCTTGAAAGAAAATGCTATTGCGATTTTGTCCATCCAAAGGTAAATACCTTTGAAACTGATGTCATTACCTTTTATTATTACAGATGTAATTCATTTTTTTTATATATTTATAAATTTTTAGGGCGCGGTGATGGAGAATTTGAGAGAAGTTATTAAAAAGAATATGATGAATACTCAAATAGTCTGATTTCACTACTCAGATAAACAAAGATGTATAGTATTCGAAAGTTTTGAGTTTGTTAATCAATCATTTCAAGCAAGAGATGTGTATATTACATTTTTTTCTAATAGTATTTGTGTTTATTGTCGTAAACGGCCTTTGTCATTTTTTGTATTATAATTCCCTTTTATTCTTACATGTGTAATTCGTTTTTTTTTATATGTTTATAAATTTAAGGTGTGCTGTGATGGGGACTTAGAGAATATATTGACAAGAATATGATAACTACTAAAATTGTCGGATTTTCCTACTCTGATAAACAAAGATGTACAGTATTCGAAATTTTTGAGTTAGTTAATCAACCATTTCTCGCAGGAGATGTGTATATTATATATTTTTTTAATAGTATTTGTGTTTATTGTCGCAAATGGTATTTCTCGTTTTTTTCTAATACAATTCACTTTTATTTTTAAAGAGATAAATTTTTTTATATGTTTTTAAATTTTAAGGGTGCCGTGATGAGGACTTTGAGAGAATATATTGACAAGAATATGATGGCTAATAAAATAGTCGCATTTCACTACTATGATAAACAAAGATTTGCAGTGTCTGACATCATTGGGTTAGTTAATCAACCTTTTCTTGCAAGAGATGTGTATATTGTATTTTGTTCTAATAGTATTGGTGTTTATTGTCTTTAACGGCTTTTCTCATTTTTTATCTAATGTAATTCTTTTTTATTGGTACAGATGTAATTCGTTTTGTTTTTTATATTAATAAATCGGGACTTTCAGAGAAGATAAAGCCAAGAATATGATCAATACTAAAATAGTCAGATTTCACTACTTTGGTAAAGAAAGATGTTTAGTGTTCGACATCTTTTGGGTTAGTTAATCAACCTTTTCTTGTAAGAGATGTGTATATTGCATTCTTTTCTAATAGTATTTATAATATTGGTAAAATATTTTAACGTTCTTTCTCGTCGAATATTAGAGCGCAAGGGAACGGACTTTTACAATCTATGAGTTGTCAAATCTCTTGAAAGAAAATACTATTGCGATTCTGTCCATCCAAAGGTAAATACCTTTGAAACTGATGTCATTACTTTTTATTGTTACAGATGTAATTCATTTTTTTTTATATATTTATAAATTTATAGGGCGCGGTGATGGGGAGTTTGAGAGAAATTATTAAAAAGAATATGATGAATACTAAAATAGTCGGACTTCACTACTCAGATAAACAAAGACGTATAGTATTCGAAATTTTTGAGTTAGTTAATCAACCATTTCTAACAAGAGATGTGTATCTTATATTTTTTTCTAATAGTATTTGTGTTTATTGTCGTAAAAGGCCTTTCTCATTTTTTTTCTAATATAATTCCATTTTATTGTTACATGTGTAATTCATTTTTTTATATGTTTATAAATTTTAAGGGTGCCGTGATGGGGTTTGAGAGAATATATTGGTAAGATTATGATGACTAGTAAAATAGTCGGATTTCATTACTCTGATAAACAAATATGTACAGTATTCGAAATTTTTGAGTTAGTTAATAAAACATTTCTCGCAAGAGATGTGTATATTATATTTTTTTTTCTAATAGTATTTGTGTTTATTGTCGTAAACGGTCTTTCTCGTTTTTTTCTAAGATAATTGTAATAACCTAAAACCGAGGCTAATTATACGAGTATTTATTATGAATTTTGAAACAAATGCGCTTTTAATATTATCATGGTTAATTTAATTTTAAGGGGAGTTGGTCAGTTTCGTCAAATCTGACCAACTCATGGCCATGTATAAATATTGGTTCAATAATATTAATTGTGCGTTTTCGAATATTTGAGCATGTTAGGAATCAAATTTCAACTTGAATGTGATATCAAAATTCCTAAGTCTCGATGTCCAATTACATGTGCAGTATTAAAATTTCATGGAAGAATTATACCAAAAATCAGATTCATTAATTTTTGGCAATTTTGGCCCAAATTGAGCCCAAGCCGACTAGGGCTTTTTCCTTTCCTTCTTCCCCTCTCCACAGCCGACAGACTACCTCTCTTTTTATCTCCATCTCTCTCAATCTCTCAGAACCGTCCCAACCCCCCTCCTTACTACCGCTGTGCACCCAGCCACGCCAGCCTAACCTCGCGAGCGTGCTAACCCCTCGCCACGATGCCCGCGCCAGCGCACAGCCGAGCTGCTCAGCCCCTAAGCTCCCTTCGCGCGCCTCCTCCACGCGCGACGCTGGCGAGCTCAGTCCGAGCTTTGCTGGGCCTCCTCCGCCCAGCCCGCGCCACCGTATGCTGGAGCACCCGTGCTACTACCCTGTCTCATGTAAACCCTACCACCCCTTCTCCCCCCCTCCCCCCCCCCCCCCCCCCACCCCCGGGGTTATCCCTTACGGTACTTTTTCGACAAACAAGTTAGTCATTTTTTTAATTAACGATCTTTCGTTAAAATTAATTATATCTCGTCATGCGATTAGAACTCACTCCAATCATTGCTTGATCAAATTTATAATTGGAATATATGTGCTTAATGTCTTAGTGGCCACTGAATTTGAAATCGACTCCTTAAAGTGTAAAATTGCACCGTGAGTCCCCAAACTTTTGAGAAATTGCAAAATTGGCCCAATTTAGAAAAATGACCATTTTTGGATTTTAATCAAGTTTAACCTAATTGAATCTAGAGTTTCTATCCAATCTCTCAATTGCAAATTGAAATAAATAAACCAACAAGAACATAAATATGAGAATTGAGCAATTGCAGCAATTTATTAATGAAAACTAAAATAGATTCGACATTGAGATCGGCCAATCTCTCCTTAGAGAGTAATTTAGCCTCTTGAAACCAAACAAATAAATATATAAAATAAACTAAGGTTCATAATGACTACTAGAAATACAAGAGAATAAAATAAAGAGAATAAAGAAAACTCAGGTGAGAATTGCAGGCAAATCCATCTTCATCTTCTCTTTGGAGAGCAAATCCTTCTCTTGGTATTCTTGAGTTTCTTGTGGTGTTTCTCTGTGTGTGCACCTCCTTTTTTTTGGTCCAAAACATGATATATTTATAGCCCAAGTGATTTGACCTAACTTCCCATCCTAAAACGAAGTTAAAACGTTGTCGTTTTTGCATCAGCGAAGTTTGGCGGTCGTTCGGCTGAGTTTGGCGAATGATAGGCTCATAAAAAGTCGATGCTGAAAATTGGCCGGGTTACCGCTCGCCTAGATTAGGAGAATGACCGCCCAGCTTGGCGGTCGATCGCCCCAAGTTGGCGAACGTTCGCCCCAAGGAGATTTGTTTTGCAATCTTTAACTGGGCGGTCGTTCGGCTGGATTTTGGTGAACGACCAGGGATGCCTCGGGTTTTTCCTTCATTTTGGCTATTTCGGTCCACGATAGGCGAACGACCGGCTCTTGATCTTTCTTATTGATTTTGCTTACTTCTCCTTCAAGATTTGTCTTTTTTTTTTTTCGAGTTTCTTCGTCTCAATTTCCGTGTTTATTCTCAAATTACCTATACTCACAAAACTCATCAAAACACATATAACTTGAGAGAATTACAATAATTCATGATAGAAAATGTGATATATGAGTAAGTATATTGCTCACTCATCACACCTCCAAACTTAAACCGTTGCTTGTCCTCAAGCAACAAAGCTCTAACAAGTGTATCATCATACCCATTTTATTTATACATCATAGAAATGACTTTGTAGGCTTGTAACGAGAGGCTCGGGCTAGGGGTGGATGGAAATGGTATATTTAACCTCAATTATCGTAGCTCTCTTCCTACAAATCGTCTCAATTGACATTGACGATCCTAAGTCCTCAAATACATAATTTCTTTTATGATTTCCCTTCCTCTACTATATATTTTCTTTATTTTGATCCTCTCCCAAACTTATTGATTTTAGAGGGTTAAACTTGAATTTTTTATTTATTTTTTTATGGTAAAGAAGGGTTTGACGTACATGGTCTTTTATGGGTAGTGGTGTTACCTTAATAAATACAAGGTTAGCTATCCTAGCTAGGATGACGGGTTAGGTTTCTTTTCTTGGCTAAGGATTTTATTTTGGGTTTACCAAAGAGAAGGCTAACAAAGCTCAAAACGGGACACAAAGGTTTAAACATCAATAGATAGGCTATTTGGCTCAAGCGTTTCAAATGAAGGCCTTAGTCATCTCTCTCACTATTCTAAGCGTTCGAATTTCGCCTCGAAAAGTGCTAAAAAGGGTTCTAGTGCTCACGAAATGAACTCTCAAAAGTACAAATTCAATTCCAAAAGTTTACAAGACCTAAAGACTTGAGACATAAGTACATAATTGAAAGTATGAACCATTCACTCAATCAATTCACAATCACAAATTTTTAGGTAGAGCTCATCAAAAGTCATTCATCCTATCAACGACCAAGAAAACTAACACTAAACAGAACAATCACTCCCAAAATGCAATGAATATGAATGAAAAATAACTAAATAAAAAATAAGTAAAAGATATAATCGTACCCCCAAACTTAAAATAGACAGTGTCCTTACTGTCTACTATACTGCACATGTTAAGAGTACTTACCTTGGGTTACCTCCCAAGAAGCGCTACGTTTAACGTCCAGCTTGACTCGATGATGAGCGAGCAAAATACTCACTCATATATAGCAAATTCAGACTTGAATTGTTCTTAATTTCCTAAAGTTCTATGTATTTTAATGAGTTTTGTGAGTGTACAGGTGAATTAAGCATAGGTACAGAAATCGAGGTGAAAAAGCACACAAAACGGAGCAATCTAGAGCAAAGGAGAACCGAAGGAATAGGACAGAGCCATCGCCGATCGATCATGCACAATCAGGCGATCGATCGGCAGGAATTTCAAAGACCAGGAGCAAAATGCTAGATTAACCGCCGATCGGTCGTGGCATACCAACCGATCGATCGCTAATGCTTTTAGAAGATCCCTGTGACCTAGCCGATTGATCGCGACAAAGCAGCCGATTGATCAGCCGACTCCTACGAAGCTCACATAGTTAGCGTCGGTTAATCGCGGGACTCAGCCGATCGATCGGTAAAACCTCCTGATGCATAACGACGTCGTTTTCCAGACTTTTTAGACTCCGAATTTCCAACAGAATTAGGTCAAAGCATATGCTCTATAAATAGAACACAGTTTGGACGAAAAAGAGGAGAGCTTTAGAGAGAGAAAAACTCAAATTCTCACGAAGAAACTCAAGAAGAAGAAGAACAAGCTGTTACGTGGAGAAGAAGACTTAAGAAAGCTGTCGAAGACTAGTTGACTTAGAGTTTATTCTAATCCTTTATTATTTATCTCTTCTTCTCTTACTTTTCTTGTTATTAACATGAACTCCATTATTTATATTGATTCGTTGTTAGACATGAGAGGCTAAATCTCTCACTAGGACAGATTAGCCGAACTTGATGTTGAAATTATTTCATTTTCATTCATAAATCTCTGCAATATTCAATTCATACGCTTATGTTCTTGTTTGTTGAATTTATTTTCTATTTGCAATTGGAAAATTGGGTAGAAAAATTAGGTTTAATTAGATTAAACTCGGGAGAGGCAATTTAATTGAATCGGGAATAATAAGAACATAGCTTAGACGCCATAAGGACCAGGAGGTGACTAGTTGTCTGGGTAGTTGAATTGTTAATCGTAAGGACTGGGAGGTGATCGATTTAGGATTCTAAGAATCGCGCTTAATGTATTTAATTCTAGCGAGCAGACGTGTGAGTTAGGATTAGACGCATAATTAGGTCAATAAGCAAGAGCTGCGACGTAATTCATAAATTCCTAGACTAGCATAGAATTGATGATTGTAGAGGGGAGTTAGTGAGTAATTGAATAAAAGAGATATCAAGGGAAGCTAATCGATCCTAGGTTTAGTTAATTGAGTTAATTAGTGAATCTTGAGTTATTTATTTATTAATTGCATTTATTGTTTTATTTATTTCATTCAATCACCAATTTTAAGTTATATTTTCTAAACAAAATAAGTCTTTACTAGTTGCAGTAATTAGATATTACTAGCCTTCAGTTCTCCGTGGGACGATATTCGGACTCACAATCCATTATATTACTTGTCACGATCCGTACATTTGCGGTTATAATTCGCGTATGGAAAAGAGTGAACAAGTTTTTGGCGCCGTTGCTAGGGAGCTAAGCTTCTAATTTTGTTTAATACTACGATAAACGAGAATTATTTTGATTTAGAACTTTTATTTTTATTAACTAACGTTTGCCAGTCTCTTTGGTCGTTTTGGTATTTGACAGGTGACAGGTGTATGCCAAGGTCGAGTTGTCAAGGCATATTACCACTCGATCCAGATATTGAATGAACACTCTGGTCGTTGAGAAAGATTAACAAGAATTTTTCATCTGAATTCGGAATGGCCGATGAACCACCGGCTGCGCAACACGCGCGAAACGCTAACATTCTACAGTGTTCGCACGGGAAACAACCTCGGAATGAAGGGTAGCAACTGTAGAATGAACCTCGAAACCTCCGAGACTACCTGAGGCCAGTAGTCAATGAGAATCACTCTGGGATTCGGCGTTAGGCCATTAATGCAAACAACTTCAAGCTGAAGCCCGGGTTGATCACCATGGTATAACAGCAATAGTTTGGGGATTTTCCATCTGAAGATCTTCATAACCATTTTATCATCATTCTTGGAGCGGTGCAACACCGTAAAGTATAATGGTATGCCTCACGACGCAATCAAGCTACAATTATTCCCTTTTTTCTCTCCGGGATAAGGCTCGCACATGGTTCCACGCTTTACCAAAAGGATCTATCGAAACTTCGGATGCGATGGTGCAGAAGTTTCTCACAAAATTTTTCCCTCCACAGATGACTTCGCAGTTGAGAGTAGAAATACGTCAGTTCTGACAGGGCGAGAATGAGTCACTATATGATGCATGGGATCGGTTCAAGGACTTATTAAGGAGATGTCCACAGCATGGATTCGAGCTTTGGTTTCAAGCTCAAACATTCTACAACGGGTTGAACTATGCCACTAGGAGTATGGTTGATGCAGCAGCGGGAGGTTCTGTCATAAACAAAACGGCTGAAGAAGCTTGTGATTTGTATGAAGAGATGGCCTCCAGTCACTATCAAGCACCATCGGACATGAATATGGATAGGAGAATTGCAGAGATTCTAGAGGTGGACCAACTATCCGCTATTCAGGCTCAGCTAGCCTCACACACCAACATGTTGTCAAGCCAGAAAGGGCCAACCATGGGACAAGTGGATGCGATGCAGAGTCTGCAGGAACAAGTACAGCAACAAGAAGAGTAATTTGGAGTAGAGGATGTTCAGTTTATTGGGTACAGGAATTATCAATTTCGACCAAACAATAATCTTCCCGCTCACTATCATCCAGGGTTGAGGAACCATGAGAACTTCTCTTACAGCAACCCAAGAAATGCCCTAAATACACCACCTCTTGGTTTCCAAGAGCAATCCTCCTCTAATTACAACACGCCTGTGGAAAAGAGGGCATCAACCTTAGAGGTTAAGCTCAATGCCTTTGTTATGGAGTCGAGGAAGAGAATGGATGCTTATGATAAGCACTTCAACAGTTTGGAGATTCATTGCACGAACATGGGAGCCTCTATCAAAACCCTAGAAACTCAAATTGGGCAATTGGCAATGGCAGTCAAGGAGTAAGCAACCCGATCTTTCTCGAGTGATGCCGAGAGTAATGTAAGGGAATGCAAGGCAATCACAGTGAATAGTGGCATAGAAGTACAAACCACAATGGAGAGAAACGGTGAGACTAAGGCTCTAATGAAAGTCAAGAAGAAGACACTCGGAGAACGAGTAGAGAAGGAGCCAGTGCTATTTATGCCAAGAAGTATAATGTTCCCTGACAATCCTCCGAAGATCACTATGCCACTCCCATATCCTCAGCGCTTCAAGATGAAGAACCTTGATGAACAATTCTCCAAGTTCCTAGAGGTGTTCAAGAAACTGTATATAAACATTCCATTCGCAGATGCCTTTGAAGACATGCCAAACTATGTAAAGTTCTTGAAGGAGATGATGTCAAAAAAGCATAAAGTGGAGAAGTTCAAGAAGAAAAGCCTAACTGAAGATTGTAGTGCCATAGTCCAAAGAAAGTTACCGAAGAAGGAGAAAGACCCTAGAAGCTTTACCATCCCTTGCACGATCGGCGACACAACGCTTAACAATGTGCTGTGTGATTTGGGCGCTAGCATTAATTTAATGCCGCTGTTGATTTTTAAGAAGCTTGGACTCAAGGAAGCAAAGCCTACAACCATCGTACTTCAAATGGCCGACTGCTCCATAGCCAAACCATGTAGAGTTATTGAATATGTGTTCGTAAAAGTCGACAAGTTTATCTACCCGGTAGACTTTGTGGTATTAGATATAGGGGATGACAATGAGGTCCCACTAATCCTTGGACGACCATTCTTACAAACGGGCAGAGCTTTAATCGACGTCGAGGCAGGTTGTCTTACGCTTCGAGTGGACAATGAACAGGTCCACTTTCACAAGTCCCACTCAGCCAAACAATATGAAGTAAAGCCCATGTGCAAAGGAGGTGAGGTAGAAGCCACATTGGAGACGGCGATCAGAGTAGCTGATTCTGAAGGCATGATCCTACAAAAAGAGTTAACCAAATCGCTTTCCATGAAAAGACACCTACGGTTATACCTCAAACGTCTGAAAAGGGGTGGCAAAATTTTGAACACTCCAGTCGCGGCAACACCTATTCTAGCCTCAAATGCAATTCACAAGAGGAAGCAACAATTCACCGTAGAGTTACTTGGACAACAAAGAGAGAAGAATTATGAATGAAGATGCAGCGCCAAGATGGACGTTAAACGGATCAGCTTATCGGGAGGCAATCCGAGCGTTATTTTATGCTTTAATTTTTAGGCATAGTTTTTTTTTTTAATTTTACTTTTGTAATTTTGATATGGATTACTAATATTTTTGTTTTTGCTTTCAGATTGGGGTGAACCCTTGTAAAGAAAAAAGAAAAAAGTTTCACCGCCGGTCGATCGCGCACTCTAGGCCATCGATCGCGGCTCTTCGAAGATAGAATCTAGCAAGGAACCGAGCCATCGCAGATCGATCGTGGAATTATTCGCGATCGATTGCGAAGAGATGACAATGCTAGCCGATTTATAGCCGATCGATCGGGTAATACTACTGTCGATCGCGAAGTTCAGAAAAAGACGACCACATTGCTTACCGATCGTGCGGCTCAAACTAGCCGACCGATCAGCTATCCTCGCACAGCCCTAAAACGGGGCGTTTTGACAACTTTGTGTAGGGTTTTAAAACCCTTTTTCCCCTTGCCACTTTCAGACCTCTTTCTCTCTCATTCTCCCAATCTCTCTATCTCGACGCTCATCTCTCCTTCTACCCTCACCAAAATCGCCAAAATCTCCTCTCCTTCAACCCTCACCAAAATCGCCAAACTCCTCCTCCCGCACTCCTGCAACCTTTCCCTCGAGCTCTTCTTGCCTCGCATTCCTCGCGAGCACAGTCCATACCTTCTCTCGCTGCTGCTTCCCCTCTCTCTCGCCCAGTCCCAATTCCCATCGAGCTCACCACGCTCTTCCTATCTCACTCTCACCCCTTTGTACCGCGCTCTTTACGAGCGTTGAGCCGTACTCTACCGTGCTCTCTCCTTCCCGAGCACCGCCCTATTCCTCCGTCGCACTCCTTCCCGAGTACCGCTCAACAATGCCAACCCGAGTGCTACACCCCGCTCACTCGTCCGAGCATCCACCACCGCCACTGTCAGCACCGCCACGCCATGTTCATCTCCCTCGTCGGCCATCTCTTGCTTCTTTGAGGTTTGACATCTTAATTCTCAGTGGCATATTTGTTGTCGGCGCATATTGTTGGGTATTGGTTTTCTATTTAGGCGTCATATGTTGCATAAATTAATTCACGGGTTGGGCATTCGTACGTTGTGCTTTATTGTGATCTCTTACTCAGTTGGTGGTATAGATTGTGCGGGCTGATTTGCTGTGCTTATTTACTGAGGATTGGATTTGCTAATATCTATGGGTAGTTTTCGCAGTCAATTTACCTGCTAATCTGTATTATGTCTAAGCGGAAGACTCGAGTACCGTCGGAGATGATGTACTGACCCGCAGCAGCATTTTCCCAGGTGTTTGTGAATTCAGATGCCAAAAAACTCTACAAGCACTTTGTGCTGTTCACCCAATCGACTCATGTAGAGTGTGACTTCGCTCCCCAGCCCAGCGATGGTAATTTGCAGGATCAGCTACGCCAGCTCGACTGGCAACGGTTGTGTAATCAAACTTGCGCGATAAATGTGGTCGTGGTCAGGAAATTCTATGCCAATGCACATTTTAACCGACCCGGCAATGTCATACTGGCTCGTAGCAAAGACGTCTCCTTCAGCTCGGCAACCCTAAGGAGCATTCTCAATCTCCCTACTGTGGTGAATGATTATTTTCATCGACTTTTACATGATGGTGCAGACTATGAGACTCTAGTACAGGAGATGGGTTTTCTAGGATTACATTGGTCCTAGTCGGTTTCCAGCCCAGCTAAACCACTGCATGTCCGCGCCAATGCTCTCAACCGCTTTGCTCATGCGTGGTACCATTTCATCCTCTACAATCTCTTGTCAACCTCCCAGTGCTCAGAGATAACTACTGACCGCGCACTCCTCACGTATTGTATATGCTCCGTCTGCTCCATCGATGTAGCCACGATCATTAAAGACTCCATCTGCCATCGACCAAATATGGGGCAACACCCAGCTTCAGTCACTCATCCCATACTGATCACATACTTATGTGCTTAGGCAGGTGTGCCAATGAGTGATGAGGAAATGACCCTGGGGCCAAAGAAGTTCAACAACAACAGCTTGATGCGATTCTAACAGTGGCCCGGCGGTACACAAGACAAAGACGGGATGGGCTTTGTTCCTTTTCCCAATCAACCTCCACCACTGCCACCACCTGCAGCTCCACCGCGAATTCGGCATATGAACCTGATTCCTACTTAGATCGGGTCGCCAACCCCCACCCGGAGAAGGCTCTTCCTCCAGTGCCCACTAATCTGGGCCCCATTCACTCGACTCTATTGCCGCGATGATGGCTCAGGGTTTCGAGAGCTTGCGGGTGGGTCAGGAGACCTTGCAGTTGGGTCAGGACTGTCTTCTTCGCCGTGTTTCTGACCTGCAGCAGTGCCAGTACTACCTTACCCAGCACGTGCATAACCTTGAGGTGGGCCTGTAGTAGTAACCGATGGAGCCGTTTCCTGAGTACCTCCTGCACCCGTATCGCAACCTTTCCCCGGAACGACCCGACGATGGATGGGATTCATGGCCTGAATAGGCCTCCTTCCCCGCTTTAATTGAGACAGTGAGGATACTGTCTATTCTAAGTTTTGAGGGGTGCCTTCCAATGCATGGCAGGGCCACAGTAAGCAGAGCGAGAGGAGTTCACCATTCTATCTTTACTTTCTATTAGTTGTTATTTCATTTATTGTTGAACTATTTCATTTTTGATTACTTTATGTTTAGGTTGTTTAGGTTGAACTATTTCATTTATGCATTTTTATAAACTTTGTTATTGTATGAATTCTAACAAAGCGTTTAGTGTTTTTTTAATTTGTGCAATGGCGTGATTCGATGATGAGGACTGGCACGAAGTCGAGTCCTGCATTGTGTCGTAAGTTTCTCCCCTTCTGTGAGTATAACACTGATAGTAAACTTAGGATTCGGCTATTTCACCTTCTATGCATGTAATTATCTTCTCCTGAAATTTGATTGATGAATGTATGCAATAGAAGTTTTTCTTGATAATACTTGCTTGAGATCTCTAGAACCCGACTTTAGTAGCTTTTCGAGGCGAAATCCTAGTGACAAGAACTTGAGTAAATGATTAAGTCCATCTTTTGGACCATTTGAGTCTAAATAGCACACCATTGACAATATATCTTTGCACCCAAATTTTTGAGCCTATAATCACCATTTTATTTCAGATTTTACCAACCCGTGACATTTACACACTCACTAGCTTTACAATATCCATAATCACCCTTATTCACCTCGACTACAGTCCTTAATTTCATAAGATGAGGAGTGAATACGTTAAAAATGTTGATCCTTAAACCTAATTTCATTACCTGTACTCACAAAAAAGTATTGGATCACCTTTGAAAAAAAAAATAAAAAAAGGGGAAAGTTAAAAATAGATGTATCCAATGTTCTAATTCAAAAGGGTAGTCCAAACGAAGTTTGGGGGAAGGGAGTTTATGGTGTTTTGGTAGTCGGTTAGAAGAATTGGAAGAAAAAGAAGGTGTGAAAAAGATTCAGTGGTGTTGCCATAAAGTTATTGGTCTAGGTGAACTTTCGAGCTTAAGAATATCCTTCGACATACCGTAGCCGAGGCCGTAATATTACAAGCCAAAAAGTCCTTTTGATCCTTTGTTACTTGTTATCTAAATTAGCAGAAATTAGTGACAAGGTCGGGTGTATGGTGCTTCTCTTCGGTGTGAAATATTAAGTCTTCTTGAGTATGCAGTAGTCGATTAGATGAAAGAAGAGCCGTACACATACACTCTTGAATTGCCATATCCGAGGTAAGCTTGATTTGTTAGAGCTCTAGTTGGACGAGAGGATTTCGACACGACAAGGGAATCGGTGAAATGTCCCTGAGAACTATCCATGCCATATACGATAAAGAATCTGGATGTTGAAGTTGGAATCATACGTTGCTTTGTTTTTAATTTTAGGATCATTCATTTATTCATTCATTCATTCAATTATTCATTCATTCATTTTTGAGATAGGAGCCATGAATCATAGAATTAAAATTTGTGCTTCATTGCTGCTTGAGGACAAGCAATGATTTAAGTTTGGAGGTGTGATGAGCAAGCAAAATACTCACGCATATATCGCAAATTCAGACTTGAATTGTTGTTAATTTCTCATGTTCTATGTGTTTTAATGAGCTTTGTGAGTGTACAGGTGAATTAAGCACAGGTACAGAAATCGAGGTCAAAAAGCACACAAAATAGAGCAATCTGAAGCAAAGGAGAACCGAAGAAAAAGGACAGAGCCATCGCCGATCGATCAGGCACAATCAGGCGATCGATCGGTAGAAATTTCAAAGTCCAGGAGTAAAATGGCATATTAACCACCGATCGGTCATGGCATACCAACCGATCGATCGACAACGCTTTTAGAAGATCGTCCACGACCTAGCAGATCGATCGCGACATAGCAGTCGATTGATCGGCCGACTCCTACGAAGCTCACATAGTCAGCGTTGGTCGATCGCGGGACCCAGTCGATCGATCGGTAAAACCTCCTAATGCATAACGCCGTCGTTTTTTTAGACTTTTTAGACTCCGAATTTCCACCAAAATTTCGAGGAAACTCAAGAAAAAGAAGAACAAGCTGTTACGTGGAGAACAAGACTTAAGAAAGTTGTCAAAGACTAGTTAACTTAGAGTTTATTCTAATCCTTTATTATTTATCTCTTCTTCTCTTACTTTTCTAGTTATGAACATGAACTCCATTTTTTATATTGATTCGTTGTTAGCCATGAGAGCCTAAATCTCTCACTAGGACAGATTAGCCGAACTTGATGTCGAAATTATTTGATTTTCATTAATAAATCTATGCAATATTCAATTCATATGCTTATGTTCTTGTTTGTTTAATTTATTTTCTATTTGCAATTGGAAAATAGGATAGAAAAATTAGGTTTAATTGGATTAAACTCAGGAGAGGCAATTTAATTGAATCAGAAATAATAAGAACATAGCTTATATGCCATAAGGACCGGGAGGTGACTGGTTGTCTAGGTAGTCGAATTCTAAATCATAAGGATCGGGAGGTGATCGATTTAGGATTCTAGGAATCGCGCTTAATGTATTTAATTCTAACGAGCGTATGCATGAGTTAGGATTAGACACATAATTAGGTCAATAAGCAAGAGATGCGACATAATTCATAAATTCCTAGAATAGCATAGAATTGATGATTGTAGAGGGGAGTTAGTGAGTAATTGAATAAAATAGATATCAAGGGAAGCTAATCGATCCGAGGTTTAGTTAATTGAGTTAATTAGTGAATTTTGAGTTATTTATTTATTAATTGCATTTATTATTTTATTTATTTCATTCAATCACCAATTTTAAGTTATATTTTCTAAACAAAATAAGTCTTTACTAGTTATAGTAATTAGATATTATTAGCCTTCAGTTCTTCGTGGGACAATATTCGAACTCACAATCCATTTTATTACTTGTCATGATCCGTACACTTACTGTTATAATTTGCATGTGGAAAAGAGCGAATACTTGGTGTCGCCACAAGTTTTCAAATAGCGGCTTCCGCCCATAGTACGTGTCGTACAATACGTCCCACGGTTTTCGGTCTTGAATGCCCTCAAGCTTGGCAAAATATGGCTTTCTGAACATACGTGCAAATGGAATTCTCTTCAATTTGTGTGCGTGGGAGGTTTTGAAGGAATCTCCAAAAGATGGCGATAGAGGCATCGTCCATAAGTAATATTCACTTTTGAAATCTTCAACGGACGATGGCAATGTGATGTCGTGAATCTCGAAAGGAGATGACTTCTTGTCTAATTCATCATGTTCAATTATGGTTATCGACATCTCTGCCATGTAATCCTCATCAAATATGACAACATCATAATCTTCCCAAAGTCCGCTCGGTGTCTGTTTGCTTTCACACTCTACCTCTTTTGTCATAGTTTCGATGGAGTTTGTAGGAGTCATACTCAAGGTTGACAACTCCTTTTGGATTTGATTAAGTTAGAGTTGTACTCCTTTTAATTCATCTCTCATTGACATCGCTACAATTGAATCTCCTTAGAGTATCGATGTTGTTGACACAACTATTTGGAGATTATCTAGTTGATTATGCAATTGAACGATTTGTTTTCTTCTTTGCTCTTCTTCATGCAGCCGTGTCGTTTCCCAATATGATGTAGATTCAGAGTGTAACTCAAGGAAGCACTCCATTGTCGGGTTTAGAGGATCTTAGTATATTGCCGAGTTGTATATCTCCTCTTCAAAACATTGATACGCTTGCGGAGGATTCCAACATTGGTAATCGTACACGGCTAGATCTCCTAGATACCGGTAGGCTTCGTCTGCGGTGAAATTGTAGAAAGAGGTGATAGTACCTCCTTCCACCCATTCTCGTGTTGCGGCAGTGAGCCCATCCAAGAAGTTCATTAGTTGACCCTCTCGGTTGAAGCCGTGGTAAGGAAAGTTTCGAAGAAGGTTCTTGTATCTCTCCCACGAACACTAGTATAGTTCATCGTTCCCTTGCATAAATTGTAGGATCGTTTTTCGGTCCCACATCTTCAAGCTCCTGCAAAACAAAAACAGGATAAAATAAAAGAAAATGAAAAAAAATTAAACTGAATAATATTTTTTTTTTGTTTTTATAATTTTTTTATTATGCTTAGATTAAAGTTTCTATCTTTCTTCTCAATGTTAATCAAATTAGGCCGTTTTGTTCCCCGACAATGGCGCCAAAAAGTTGTTTGCTCGAAAACACACGCGAATTTAACCACAATTGCACGGATCGTTCATATAATAAAGTGGACAAAAGAATCCGGATATCATTCCCACAGGGAAGTAACTAACCTAATTAACGAAGCACTACGAATACTAAATGTCTACTTTATATAGGCTAGCAACTTAGTCGAAGAATGATAAATAAACAAAATAAATGTAAAAAAAATACTATAAATAAAACCTAGGATCGATTAGCTTCCCTCAACGTGTCCTCTATTCAATTACTTATTAGTATCTCACCACAATTCTCAATTCTATGCTAGTCTAGGAGTTTATGAATTATGTCACAGCTCTTGCTTATTGACCTAATTATGCATTTGATCCTAACTCACATGTCCGCTCGCTAGAATTAAATACATTAAAGCCCGACTCCTAGAATACTAAATTGATCACCTAACGGTCCTTACGATTTAATAATGACTACAAGAAATACAAGAGAAGAAAATAAAGAGAATAGAGAAAATCATATGAGAATTACAGGCAAATCATCTTCATCTTCTCTTTGGAGAGCAAATCCTTCTCTTAGTGTTCTTTAGCTTCTTGTGGTGTTTCTCTGTGTGTGCACTTCCCTTTTTTCGTCCAAAATATGATATATTTTATAGCCCAAGTGATTTGATCTAATTTCCCATCCTGAAACGAAGTTAAAACGTTGTCGTTTTTGCATCAGCGAAGTTTGGCGGTCGTTGAACTGAGTTTAGCGAACGATCGGCTCATAAAAAATCGATGCTAAAAATTGGTCGGGCTACCGTTCGTCCAGATCAGGAGAACGACCGCCCAGCTTGGCGGTAGATCGCCCCAAGTTGGCGAACGTTCGCCTAAAGGAATTTTTTTTGCAATCTTTACACGGGCGGTAGTTCGGCTGGATTTTGGCAAACGACCGGCGATGCCTCGGGTTTTTCCTTCTTTTTGGCTATTTTGAGCGGTCGTTCAGCCCACGATAGGCGAACGACTAGCTCTTGATCTTTCTCCTTTATTTTGCTTACTTCTCCTTCAAGATTTGTCCTTTTTTTAAGTTTCTTCGTTTCGATTTTTGTGTTTATTCTCAAATCACCTATACACTCACAAAACTCATCAAAACACATAAAACTTAAGGAAATTACAGCAATTCAAGATGGAAAATGTGATATATGAGTGAGTATATTGCTCACTCATCACCTACACCTCGGTTCTGCTTGCCTGTTTCTTTTCACCTTTGTGTTCTTGTTGGGTCTGAAGGTAATAGTCGACTATAATGTATTCATGTGCACGAGTGAGGAATTCATTGAACGTTTTGGGATCTTTTCGAATCATGGACCTTAATAACTCGCCTTCTTGTAAACCTTCGCGCAAGGTGACAGTGGCATCCCTGTCAGTGAACTTCTCTAAGGTGTTGATCTCCTTGGTGAATCGTTGGACGTAGTACTTCAAGCTCTAGTTCTTTCCCTACTTCAATGACCAGAGGTAAGTATTGTCGTTCTTACGCATCTTTTGACCGATAAATCAGCTCACAAACTCTGTCCTCAATTGGCCAAAAGGCTGTCAACCTTGGTTGTAGACTATGAAACCACTCTAACGCAGCTCCCAACAAAGTATGTCTGAATACCTTGCATTTGATGTTGGGGGTTGCTCTTCGTACACTCATCCATGTGCGGTAGCTTTCGAAGTAGTTGATCGAGTCCATCAATCCTTCGTATTGTTTCATTACTGGCATCTTGAAGTCTTCAGGAAATGGCTCGGCCAAAACTTGTTCAGTAAAAGGAGATTCAACTTCCCTGATTACGTCGTGTGTCCCTTATTCTTGGCGCATTAATCGGCGCACGACCTCTTCCAAATTATCCACGGAGGCAGCGGCTAGAGCCAGATTGACGGTGCGGGCTGCAGACGCGCGCGACACTCCACTCCTTTGAGGATTGGTGTCGGACTAGCGGCTAGCCTAGCCAGGCGAGGGTTTCTCCCCGTCGTTGGTTTATGTGGTCGCAGAGATCTCACATACTTCCAATCACATCAGGAGTCCAGGTTTTATCCGTCTTTTCTTCATCTCCAGTTTCGAGTCAGTCAAAGATGGAGGCTTGAGTACATCGGGATCCTCCCCTCGTCCTGCTTTGTGATGCTTCCAGATTCCTTGCACGTTGAGCTGCTTGATCAACGCGGGCCGTTTAGGCCGGGGCTTGACCCTCGTGGCCAACCGAGTTATCTCGCGCACCGGGAGAACTCGCTCTGGCAGGGATCAAAGCAGCATGAGCGTTTTTCATTGTATTGACGAACTAAGCCATCATATTCTACAGATTCAGCACGGCGCCTTCCAGCCGGTCAATCCGTCGGGCGATGGGCTGTGGGTTCGTTGATGTTTGTGGACGACGTTGTAGGTTACTTTCTTGAGGGGCGGTTGGCGTCGCTATCTCGGCTGCTTCAGTCTCGTTCTCCAAGTGCACGGAAAGAGCTTCGCCCGCCATTGTTCAAGAATCACTGGTTGGACCTCGGGACTGCCAATCACACAAGGCCATCCTTCTAGCGCCAAAATATTGATGCAATTTTTCATACCAACTAACACGTATAAAATAATGTGAAAAACAAAGATGTATAATGACAAAGAAATAAAAAAAAAGAATGACAATTGACAAAGGGTTAAGAGTAATTGAAATTTATTCTCATAGTATTATTGAGCGTGTTTTTCTCTTGTAATCATCGGCTATTTATAGCCTTACAATATCGCATAAAAAGGTCCGTAACTCTATATTTGGTAACTCAGTATTTCTTTATGGCAAGTTGACGAGGTCGAGTGAAATGTTCGGGGCGTACGCGAGGAACTGACGAACGCGCGCAAGGGACGGGCGGCTAGCTGCCTCTCGTAAAGTGTGGGGCGGATGCGTGCGAGAGGCTGGGCGGCTGGCTGCCGCCTGTGGTACTCAGGGTGGGCGTGCGCGGTAGTCGGGCGAGTGGCTGCCACCTGTGGCGTGCCAGACAAGCAGGCACAAAAGGCGGGCAGCCAACTGCCACCCGTGGCGTGCCAGGCGGGCGCACGGGGAAGCAGGCGGTCGACTAACCCCTGTAGGGCAAGAGGCTGGATGCCGCCCACGGGATGCTACCGATGTTGTCGCCCGCGCTGTCGTCCACGGGCGTAGGTGCCGTGCTGCCGCCTATGGGACGTCGGGTTGCCACTTTCACCGACGTCAGATGGCTGTAGGTTGCCCAAGACGGCGTCGTCGGCTCTTTACATCACGGGCTGCCTTACTGATTCTCTGATGTCATCCTCACCTGGACTTTCCGTCGTGTCAGTCTATTGTCAACTCGCACTCTCATAATGCTTGGGCCTTAGGCCAAATCATGGCCCAATAAAACTTAGCCCGGTTTTAACCGTTAAACTAACAAGTAGAGTATGACCTAAGAGATGAGAAACCGAGCCTTGTTATGTTGTTAAGTATTCCACGTTTAAACTATCTCATGTCTTCAGACTGGGAAACGACGAGAGTTACGATCAGTCATCGTACCAATGCCGGATTCAAATGCTGAGTGAGTCGATGCTATGGGCCAGGTTAACGTCCCAAAACCCAAGATCAAGTTTCATTATAGGACAATGTTATAGTAAAGTACTCGGGATTGCACCCCGAACAAGTAACTCTCAAGAAATATGGCTCGGAATAGCCTTTTTGATGAGGCTCCAGAAAAGCCAGAAAGCTCAATATGTCAAGAAAATAAAGTCGACGGTACATCTGTCCCACAAGAGGACTATATCAAACTCCTCTTTATAGGGTGAGAAGATGCGTATTCCACCCTGAGAACTTCACCTGTTGTTGCTCAAGGAGATTAACAGTTGGGAGATGCTTTAGATAAGCTAGTCCCACTCCCCGCCAGAGCTCCTAACAAAAGTTAAAGTAAAGATACAGTTAGCGTTAGTGGAGCTCAGACTACAAGGAAATTAAAACACAAGCGCCAAGAAGTCCCTTAGAATGGCTGAGGCGTAACGTAAATGCTAAAGACAAGAAAATGTTTTGAAAGGGGTCATCTGGTATGGGACGGGTAACACTCTACACATAAGTTAGTCTTAGAATAATTCTGAATTGTTGAATCTATCTAGATTTGTTGTAACGTGCATATCATAGTAAAGTAAAGTAGATCATATCATAAGTATATCTTGACATGTCACTTAAGATTATATAATTTGTTCTTATTGAGTTTAGCAACTCATTAGGTTCTTGATATTGTAGATAGGGGAAAGACGAAGATAGAATAAGTTCAGGGTTGAAGCCGGAGACGAGTATGTGTGGCACAGACTGAATGAAGACCCGGTTTATGTATATATTTTATGTTGAATTTTTTAATATACAAGTAAGTAAAGACAGAAAGTGATCACAGGTACTTTAATGTAAATACATGTACGTTTTAAAAAAAATGCGCACTATGTTTATATTATTATTTTGTGCTGTATGAATTTAAGTAACGTAAGTATATGTATATAAAGAAAAAGGAGTTGCGGCTCGCTGCGGCAGGTAGTGACAGTAAATATAAAAAATAACGAATTATATATGTAACAATAAAAGAAAATTACATAGGTTTCAAATGTATTTACCTTTGGATGGAAAAAATCGCTATAGTATTTTATTTTCAGAGATTTGACAACCCATCCATTGAACAAGACCTTTTCTTTGCGCTCAAATATTCTACGAGAAAGACCGTTAAAAATTCTTCCGAACGTTGTAAATACTATTAGAAAAAAAATAATATATACATCTTTTCCAATAAAAAGTTGATCAATTAAACTAAAAATGTCAAACACTTCATGTCTTTATTTATCGGAGTAGCGAAATCTGACTATCTTAGTATTGATCTTATTCTTATCAATAACTTCTCTCAAAGTCCCATTCACCGCACCCTGAAAATTTAAAAATATTAAAAAAAACGAATTACATCTGTAACAATAAAAAGGAATTACATTAGAAAAAAAAAGTCGTTAAAGACAATAAACACAAATACTATTAGACAAAAATGCAATATAAAAATCTCTTGTAAGAAAGGGATGATTAATTAACCTCAAAGATGTCGAACAATGCACCTCTTTATTAATCAAAGTAGTGAACTATGACTATTTTAGTATTTATCATATTCTTGTAAATAACTTCTATCAAAGTTCCCATCACCACACCCTAAAAATTTATAAACATAAAAAATAACGAATTATATCTGTAACAATAAAAGGGAATTACACCGGTTTCAAACGTATTTACCTTTCTATGGACAAAATCACTATAGGATTTTCTTTTCAGATATTTGACAACCCATCCATTGAACAAGACCCTTCCTTTGCGCTCAAATATTCTACGAGAAAGACCGTTAAAAATTCTTCCAAACGTTGTAAATACTATAAGTAAAAAAAATGTAATATATACATCTTTGCCAATAAAAAGTTGATCAACTAAACTAAAAATGTCAAACACTTCATGTCTTTGTTTATCGGAGTTGTGATATCTCACTATCTTAGTATTAATCTTATTCTTATCAATAACTTCTCTCAAAGTCCCATTCACCGCACCCTCAAAATTTAAAAATAATAAAAAAAACGAATTACATCTGTAACAATAAAAAGGAATTACATTAGAAAAAAAAAGCCGTTAAAGACAATAAACACAAATACTATTAGACAAAAATGCAATATACAAATCTCTTGTAAGAAAAGGATGATTAATTAACCCCAAAGATGTCGAACAATACACCTCTTTGTTAATCAAAGTAGTGGATTATGACTATTTTAGTATTTATCATATTCTTGTAAATAACTTCTATCAAAGTTCCCATCACCACACCCAAAAAATTTATAAACATAAAAAATAACGAATTACATCTGTAACAATAAAAGGGAATTACAACGGTTTCAAACGTATTTACCTTTCGATGGACAAAATCACTATTGGATTTTCTTTTCAGATATTTGACAACCCATCCATTGAACAAGACCCTTCCCTTGCACTCTAATATTCGACGAGAAAGGCAGTGAAAAATTCTACCCAACATTGTAAATTTTATTAGAAAACAATGTAATATACACATCACGTCTTAATTTATTAGAGTAGTGAAATCCGACTATTTCAGTATTGATCATACTCTTGTCAATAACTTCTCTCGAAGTCCCCATCACCGCATCCTAAAAATTTATAAACATAAAAAAAATGAATTACATCTATAATAATAAAAGAAAATTACATCAGGAAAAAAAAAAAGAAATGCGGTCATAGACGATAAAAAAAATACTATTAAAAAAATATAATATGCACATCTCTTGTAAGAAAATGTTGATTAACTAACCAAAAGATGTCGAACACTGCACATCTTTGTTTATCAAAGTAGTGAAATTTGACTATTTTAGTATTCATCATATTCTTATCAATAACTTCTCTCAAAGTCTCCATCACCGCATCCTAGAAATTTATAAATATATATATATATATAATAAACGAATAAAAGGGAATTACGTCGGTTTCAAAGGTATTTACGTTTCGATAGACAAAATCGCTATAGCATTTTCTTTCTAGAGATTTGTCAATGCAACTATTGTACAAGACCCTTGCCTTGTGTTCTAATACTCTACCAGAAAGGCCGTTAAAAATTCTTCCCAACGTTGTAAATACTATTACAAAAAAATACAATATACATATCTCTTGCAAGAAAAGGTTGATTAACCAATGCAAAGATGTCGAACACTGCACATCTTTGTTTATCAGAGTAGTGAAATCTGACTATTTTAGTATTGATCATATTCTTGTCAGTAACTTCTCTCAAAGTACCCATCACCGCACCCTAAAAATTTATAAATATAAAAAAAATTATGTCAGTAACCATAAAAAGGGAATTACATTAGAAAAAAACGAGAAAGACCGTTACAGACAAGGTTGATTAACTAACTGAAAGATGTCGAATATTGTACATCTTCGTTTATCAGAGTAGTGAAATCCGACTATTTTAGTATTCATCACATACTTGGCAATAACATCTCTCAAAGTCCCCATCACCGCACCCTAAAATTTTATAAATATAATAAAAAAATGAATTACATCTGTAATAATAAAGGGGAATTACATAAGTTTCAAAAGTATTTACCTCAGGACGGACAAAATCGATATAACATTTTTTTCTTGAGATTTGACAACCCATCTAATGTACAAGACCCTTGCCTTGTGCTTTAATATATAACGAGAAAGTTCATTCAAAATTCTTCCAAATATTATAAATACTATTAAAAAATACAATATACACATCTCTTGCAAGAAAAGATTGATTAACTAACCCAAAGATGTGGAACAATGCACATCTTTGTTTATCAAAGCAGTAAAATCTGACTATTTTAGAATTCATCATATTATTGTCAATAACTTCTCTCAAAGTCCCCATCACCGCACCCTAAAAATTTATAAGTACGAAAAAAAGAATTACATATGAAACGATAAAAGGGAATTACATTAGAAAAAAAAAAACGAGAAAGGCCGTTAAAGACGATAAAGACAAATTCTAATAGAAAAAAATGCAATATACACATCTCTTGAGAGAAAAGGTTGATTAACTAACACAAAGATGTCAAATACTGCACATCTTTGTTATCAGAGGTGTGAAATCTGACTAATTTAGTATTCATCATATTCTTGTCATTAACTTCTCTCAAAGTCCCCATCACCGCTCTCTAAAAATTTATAAATATATTAAAAAATTGAATTACATCTGTAACAATAAAAGGGAATTACATCAGTTTCAAAAGTATTTAACTTTGGATGGACAAAATTGATATAGCATTTTCTTTTTGGAGATTTGACATCCATTGTACAAGATCCTTCCCTTGCGCTCTAATATTCGACGAGAAAGGCCGTTAAAAATTATTTCCAACATTCTAAATAATATTAGAAAAACATGTAATATACTCATATCTTGCAACAAAAAGGTGATTAACTAACCCAAATATGTTGAACACTGCACATCTTGGTTTATCAGAGTAGTGAAATCTGAATATTTTAGTATTATTATATTCTTGCCTAGAACTTCTCTTAAATTCCTTATCACCATATACTAAAAATATTTAAATATATAAAAAAACGCCAAATTTATCTGTAACAATAAAAGGAAATTACATTAAGAAAAAATGAGAAAGGCCGTTAAAGATAATAAACACAAATACTATTAGAAAAAAAATGCAATATGCACATCTTTTTCAAGAAAAGGTTGGTTAACTAACCAAAAGATGTCGAACACTGCACATCATTGTTTATCAGAGTAGTAAAATCTGACTATTTTAGTATTCATCATATTTGTCATGACCCGTCAGCTCGGCCGCGGCCGCGAAGGGAGAGGACAGACTAATTTTATACTCTTGTAATTATAAGAGTCATCGAGATACCACCCCTGTCTCAAAATAGGATATGACTCACGAACAGTCTTTAACCATCATAATATTACATGACCAGTCTTAAAGCTCTCGGGATCTCGTCCCAGCATAAAAAACGTAAAATGTTTATAATATGACAAAGTACAAAAATATTTCCATGGGTAATCATCTTCGACGGATACCACACACACCATCTTCGCCAGCTCCTACTCGCCAATCTTCATTGGCTTCTTACCTAAAACACCGAGAATCTATGAGCTGATAAACTCAGTAAGGGCGAACTAAGCTACCCTAAATGATATGCACCACAAGTTCACATATTACAACAATCACATAGAGAGAGGTTAACGTCCCATGCCAACTAACGCCCTTTACACAGCAAATGCATCAAAGTTGACGTATTACCATTACCTTCGTGTATTCCTTTGTCTTTCGATTCTTAATTTTTTACACACCCGAGCTTCCTACACAAGGTAGCTCAATCTCGTTTCACTAAGCATATTCGTATATCACCCCTAGTTTACCTTGCTTTGAGGAGGCAACTCGGCAACACTGGCGAGTCGCTTGCACATAGCATCGCTCCTCGTATCTACATGGCCTCGTGATCGGTTATGGAGCCACCACGCTTCTTTATTGTCCTCCTAGAGGAAATGTCTCGGACTTATTGGTTTCACATAACAATCATTTTGTTACTTATTTAATTAATCGAGCTCGACATCTTTGTCAAGTCTAGGATCCACTGATGTTCGCCGTAATTTTGCGAGCGCACAGGCAGAGAGACGACCTATCTCCTGGCAGTCCTTCAGACTTTATCTCACACTCAACTGATCGGCTATGTGTAAGGAATACGCTCACCCTCAGGGAGAGGGGCTCTCTCTCGCTAAACCAAGGCCCTCTTCTCTTGGAGCCGGGCGGTACCATCGATTTTTATTCATTTCGATATTTAGATGGTATTCGTTTACCTCTTATCAACCCCCGTCGGAGAATTGAGTCTTATTTTAGATTTCTGTTTCTCTCGTCTCATTTACTGAGGAATCAGGACTTTAATTCTGATATACTTTTCCTCGTCAGATCACATAGCAGACAGGGATTTAGTATGTTTGAACCCCATTGTCTGATCACACAGCAGACTGGGATTTCACAAAAAGCCTCTTTATAATTTTAGTTCACGGTTTTGATACACCGAGTTGACTTTTCATGAGTCCCACAGTTTGGCCTCTTGCGTTTGGGTTTGAGACCCATGATTTAATCATTTGAGGGTCACAGCAAACATACAATAGGCTGAGTAGGTTTTCCTACAAGATTATTTTAACGAACCATAGTCCATAACGTATAGTGCACGGGTAAAAACCGACTGTGCCGTTAGTATTATAATTTACCAATCTTAGGGATCGATGTCTAATTCCCTTCACAATTCTTTAAGAAGTATTCATTCTCAATGATTTAATCAATTTTTAGTAATTCAAAGATTTAGCCTCTACTTTGGCATTCACAGCCTTAGTTATTACTGGCAACTAAGGGCCAATTTCTTTTGTCTTTAAGCTGTTTCTCTTTTAATTATAAGTTCGACTTAAAGCCTACCTTATTCTCACACTTAAGTTATAAACTAGGTGGAGGTCGAGTATGAGCAAAATCCTAATAATGAGTTTATTACAACTTATTCTCTCTTATTAAGGCTTATGAAAATCGAATCCGAAGATTAGAATATTTCTAATTACGAGCGTTTTATTCGAGATTTATTCATGCCAGGGTTCTCTTTCGGCTATTATAGTTTATACACTACACAACACAAAAGTATAGCATTCACAAAGTACTAATGCAATCCTAGCAAACATTTCACGCATATACTCGGTCCCGTAGGTGCATCGCCACTTATAGTTGTATGAATTGCGGTGGTTCCGAGATCTTTTCGAGAAATTATTCCGAGCTTTGACCACCTTCTTGTCTTCTTTGTCCTTGAACAGAAGACATGGTCTTGTTAGTTTTCTCGTCTCGTAAACACAAGAATGAACTATAAGAGTTAATTTCCTAAGTGCTCCAGTTTCTATCTTAAACTTTCCTAGACGGTCTCTCGTCTTTTGAAATCTTCGCACTATTCAAAGTCCACCTCAGCTTAGGAAAGTCTAATCTTAAATTGATGGATTTTCTACTGACTTATTTTAATTAGGCTACTTTAAGTCGCCCACTACAAGGTTCAAGGCCTTCTTATATATTTGGCTTTGATATATATGGGCCTTAGCCGCTTCTGAGGCCCAAACGGTTAACTTGGGCTTCGGGATAGAACAAGGCCCAAAGTGGCCTTCATAGCTTCTTTGCAGTTAGGCCTACTAATAGCTTAGGCTTTCAACAAAGTTAAGGCCCAAAATTGTCTTCACAATTTAAAACAGTTTGGCCCAATAAGCTTTGGGCTTCAAAGACTAAGGCAAGTCCCAAAATGGCCTTGACTTTTTAAACCTCTATAAGACAGGACACACGGTCCGTTTTAACGTTTTCGCAAAATACTTTTGAACACTAAGCTTAATTAATAAGATTTTTTTTATTTAAAAAGTGTTCATTAAATCCTTTTTCAACTAGGATATAATTTACAAAATGTTCTTGGGTTCGGTATAGTGGTTTTTATGCACTATAACTATTTCTTAAGGAAAATGCTCGGTTTAAAGGAAACCGAGTATTGTATCGTTTGAAAAAGCCCGTCTAGTTAAATTTGAACAACTACAGTTCTCATCTCACTATGTATGGGCTGGACTAAGTCCATTTAAATCTCAGCACCCATTTGGTTTCGACTAAGTTATGAAAACGTCATTTTGAGCCTTTAAATTTAGCTCGTTCTTTTATTGTTCTTAAAATTGTTTAAGGGCAGCAAGCTTTATATGTGAAAAGCATATATGTTTTGTTTTCAAACCTTTCTTGATAATAGAAAATAAGGGTGCACAGTTCCGACTTGTTTAAACATGGCATTTTTTAAACTAGTTTTGCAATCTCTTGCGAAACCATCGTTTTCGGTAAATTGTTGTTCTCAACTCTTTTCCAGATCTCATTATTAACACTAAGATAAGTTGCCTCTAGGTTCTAAGGAGATTTTTCACTCCTTTTTGAAACCTTTCATCCAAGCTTTAATCCCATGCGAAAACGATTCTCAAGCTCAACGCTTTCGAACCAAAACGATGGGTTTGGTCTAGTATCAGCGAGTGTACTTGTAGGCTTAATAGTTTACCACTCACTATCACCAACCCGAAATCCACTGTCTTTTTAATCAATTCCATAGAGAGTCCATGCAACATTGCTACGCTGCCAGTAGATTTTTGACTAATTGCGTCTGTGACCTTGTTCGCTTTGCCGGGATAGTAGTTGATTGTGAAGCTCTAACCATCATCCTTGACGCACGTTTAGCTATTTCTGTGTGAACAAATACTTCAGAGTTTTATGATCGGTGTATATCTCACAGTGAACACCGTATAAATAGTTTCGCCAAGTCTTGAGGGTGAACACTACAGTAGCTAATTCTATGTCATGAGTTGGGTATCTAGTCTCGTAATCCTTGAGCTGCGAAAAGGCATATGCAACCACCTTGTCGTACTGCATGAGCACAGCTCCTAATCCAGACTTGAAGGCATCGCAGCAGATGGCAAACCCAGTATTACCTTGCGGTATAGTGAGGACGGGTGCGGTGGTTAGCCGCTTCTTCAGCTCCTCAAAGCTTCAGTCACAAGACTCCGTCAAATTATACTGATGCTCCTTACGGGTTTATGCTGTTATAGTGTTTACGATCTTCACGAATCCCTCTAAAAATCTACGATAATATCTCGGTCACCTTCTTTGGGTGTAGCTATTTTAGAGCAGCGTCGACTTTGGCAGGGTGCACTACCACTCCATCATTTGATACGACGTGACTAAGGAAAACCACTTGCTCGAGCTAAAATTTACACTTCTTGAATTTGGGATAGAGTTTCTTAGCCTTGAGTCGCTGTAAGACTAACCGTAAGTGTTAAGCATGCTTCTTTCTGTCCTTACAGTAGATCAAAATATCATCAATAAGGATGACAATAAAATTATCCAAATAGTCCTCAAAGACTCTGTTAATCATGTCCATGAACGCAGCAGGGGCGTTTTTTAGGCTAAATGACATGACTAAGAATTCGTAGTGCCCATACTCGTCCTACAAGCCATCTTCGACACCTCCTCTTCTCTTATTTACAACTGGTGGTAACCGAATCGTAAGTCTATCTTAGAAAAAGTAGTGGATCCAGTCAGTTGATCAAATAGACCATCAATTTGCAGAAGCAGATATTTATTCTTTCTAGTTGCCTTATTTAAGTCCTGGTAATCGATGCACAGTCTCAGCGAGCCGTCTTTCTTTCTCACGAAGAGAACCGGTGCTCCCCACAGGAAGTGACTAGGTCGAATGAGGCCTTTCTCCAACAGTTCTTCCAGTTGGGACATTAGTTCTTTCAGCTCAGCAGAAGCTAATCATTATGGGGCTCGCGATATTGGTGCGGTCCTGGGAATAATTCAATACTAAACTGTATTTCTCTGTCAGGAGGCAACCCTAGGATGTTTTTCGGGAATCTTGTTAAGGATTCTCGTACTAACAGTACGTCGCTCGATACTGATTCTCACTCCTTCATATGTCTACGATATTGGCCAAATATTATCTGTATCCGCTATCGATTAGTTTCTTGGCTTGAAAAGCGCAAATAGTCAGTATCGACCGACCTCTTGGAGTTCCAAGGAACTCAAATGAATTGGCGTTCGGAGGACTGAAACCACGTATTTCTTCCAACAATCTATCACCGCGCAGTGGGCGATAAGCTTATCCATGCCAAGAATGACATCAAAATCATATATATGGGATAGTAGTTGATTGTGAAGCTCTAATCATCGTCCTTGACGCACGTTTAGCTGTTTCTGTGTGAACAAATACTTCAGAGTCTTTTGATCGATGTATATCTCACAGTGAACTCCGTATAAATAGTGTCGCCAAGTCTTGAGGGTGAACACTACAGTAGCTAATTCTATGTCCTGAGTGTGGTATCTACTCTCGTAATCCTTGAGCTGCCAAAAAGCATACGCAACCACCTTGTCGTACTACATGAGCACAGCTCATAATCCAAACTTGGAGGCATCGCAGCAGATGGCAGACCCGGTATTACCTTGCGGTATAGTGAGGACGGGTGCGGTGGTTAGCCACTTCTTCAGCTCCTCAAAGCTTCATTCACAAGACTCCGTCAAATTATACTTATGCTCCTTACAGGTTTATGCCGTCATAGTGTTTACGATCTTTGCGAATCCCTCTAAAAATCTACGATAATACCCGGTCAGTCCTAAGAAACTTCTTATCTCGGTCACCTTCTTTGGCTGTAGCCATTTCAGAGCAGCGTAGACTTTGGCAGGGTCCACTGCCACTCCATCCTTTGATATGACGTGACTAAGGAAAACAACTTGCTCGAGCCAAAATTTACACTTCTTGAATTTGGCATAGAATTTCTTAGCCTCGAGTCGCTGTAAGACTAACCGTAAGTATTAAGCATGCTTCTTTATATCCTTACAGTAGATCAAAATATCATCGATAAAGGTGATTATAAAATTATCCAAATAGTCCTCAAAGACTCTGTTAATTATGTCCATGAATACAGCAGGGGCGTTTGAGGCGAAATGACATGACTAAGAATTCGTAGCGCCCATACCTCGTCCTAAAAGCTATCTTCGGCACCTCCTCTTCTCTTATTTACAACTGCTGGTAACTGGATCGTAAGTCTATCTTTGAAAAAGTAGTGGATCCAGCCAGTTGATCGAATAGATCATCAATTCGTAGAAACAGATACTTATTCTTTATGGTTGCCTTATTTAATTCTCGGTAATCGATGCACAGTCTCAACGGGCCGTTTTTTTTTTCTCACAAAAGAACTGGTGCTCCTCACAGAAAGTGACTGGGTCAAATGAGGCCTATCTCCAACAGTTCTTCTAGTTGGGCCTTTAGTTCTTTCAGCTCAACAGAAGCTAATCGGTATAGGGCTCGCGATATTGGTGCAGTCCTGGGAATCAGTTCAATAGTGAACTCGATTTCTCTGTCCGGGGGCAACTCTAGGAGGTCTTTCGGGAATACTGTTAAGTATTCTCGTACTAACGGTACGTTGCTCGATATTGATTCTCGCTCCTTTAAATCTCTATGATATTGGCCAAATATCATCTACATCCGCTATCAATTAGTTTCTTGGCTTGAAGAGCGAAAATAGTCAGTATCGACTGGCCTCTTGGAGTTCCTTGGAACTCAAATGAATTAGCATTCGGGGGACTGAAACCACGTATTTCTTTCAACAATCTATCACCGCGTAGGGGGCGGTAAGCCAATCCATGCCAAGAATGACATCAAAATCGTATATATCGATTTCGATTAAGTTAGCTAAGAGGGAAAATTCTCCTATCCTATTAGGTATGTCTTTAAACTAAGACGTTGATTGATAAACGTCACCGGTTAGGGTAATAGTAATAAATGAGTTATTTAGGGTTCTTCAGTCACTCTCGAGAGTTATTTTGCTATAAACGAATGAGTCGCTTCTATGTCTATGAGTGCATATAAGTTGAGGTTTAAGACAGGAAGTAGACCTAAGACCAAAGTATATGGTCCAGCCTCAACGTCTCCCTCGTTAAGGCTGTACACTCGGGCATTCGGGCATCCTTGTGGTGCCGGCTCAGCTGCCTTGTCTGGTGTGCTCCTACAATCTCGCGTAATGTGACCTTCCTAGTTGCAATTGTAATAATTGCGGCTAGTCTCAAGGCGGCACTCTCCAGGGTGAGTCTTGTGGCACTCGGGACATTGAGTGACCAACGCTGCCTTATCCTTCTGGGCTTCCTCCCAGGGCATATATCGCCCTTAGGCACTCCGAATGTCTGGTCTATCAGGTCTTCTCTTGCTTCGTCCTCTGCTCCTATTCTTATACCGAGGTCTCGACTCACTATAACCATAACCTTATCACCTGAAACTGAGACGGCTGCTCCTATTGAAAATCCTTGACCAGAACGATGATTGTCCTCTCATTCCATAATTTTCTTTTATCTTCCCTTATCCTTGGCGAGCTGTCCCGGTTTCAACACTTTCATCATTTGGCTTGTCCTATCAATCGTTACGCATGGATCTTTGGACAGTATCGGCATAGGACTCAGGTCCTTCTCTCCCACTATCAATCTATTTTACAACTTCAAGGCATAGCCCGTGCATGAACTTCATCTTGCGTGCATCATCGGTAGGGACTATAGTGAGGGCGAACCGAGCTAGCTCATCGAACTTGGCCACGTACTCCGCTACCGATATCTTTCCTTGCTGGATGTTCAGGAATTCCCAAACCTTTCCAGCTAGGTGGGCCTCTCCTAAGTACTTTTCTCGGAACAAGCTAGTGAAATGCTCATAAGTTATAGCGTGGAGGTTCTCAGTCTGACCACCACTTTCCACCAATATATGGCCACCTTATCCAATTGGTTCATAGTGCATGCCACTTTCTCGGTGTTAGTAAGTCCCATGTATCCAAAGATATACTGTAGGCGTTTGAACCATTCTTTCGCCGTAGCAGGAACATGGGATCCGTCAAATCGAGGCGGCTTCTGATGCCTAAACCTATCATAAATAGGTTCGCCGACCTGATTCACAACAGGAGGCGCTTCTGATACTACCAGGTTGGCTGCCTGGGGAGCCGGTTGTGTAGGAGGAAGAGGATTCGGTGCTAAGAGCGCAGGCTATGCGGGAGCAGGAAGATTCGCCATCTCATTTAGGCGAGCCAATAACAGCTCGAGAGTTGCCGTTTGGGCTCGAGCTTGGTCATCAAATTGGCGGGAGGCCTCTTGCTTCTCTGCCAACTCTTCGTGGATTCCGTCTATCTCTCTACAGACGGCAACAGGAACCCGTCTAAGCGGTGTGGCGATTCTTCAGATTATCGTATTACTACAATTACACACATTAAGAGCTTTTAATTATGCTATGCTTGAAGCTTTTTATTTAAACGGATTGGATTTATTTTAGGTTTAACTCCACATAGTTCAATCATTATTTTGACATGCTAGGAATATATATACTATCAATAGTCTTTATCATTTATATATGGATTTCTTACAATCATAAGTGTTTCAAATATGAACACAATATGCAATCATAATAATTATAGTTTTCCAAGGTTTCAAGAGCAGTAACAAAAGAAAATATCGCTTCACGAACCGTATAATATCAAGTATGTAGATATACGAAAATGAAACATATAAATAATAGAAAAGTATAGCTTCAGGTGAGCAGTTTGTCATAGCATCCTAATAGTGTTTTTCGAAAGTAGGTCCAAAATACTCGAGAACACTAATAATCAAAGAAAAGATAAAGAAAGGTCTGTCAGTCATCGTAATCGGGGTCGGGAACCATATCAGGCACGTCGCTCTCTATATCCTTGTCTGACTCGCTCTCGGGGTCATAGCCAGAATTGTGGCTGCTATCGGAGCTCTTATCGTCCATGTCTGCAAATCCCTATGGCATATGAGGCAACTGGTCGTGAGCGTGATCGGGATCTTCTATAAGATCTGTTACGGGCTCAGGATAGAGACTATCAGTATGGTCCTGATGAGCCTAGATCATGCTGAGTAGGGTATCGAAGGCAGGCCGAGGATCTGGAAGCTAGAAGTATAGGTGGAATCCGCGGGAGTAAGTCTGCATAAAAAGAAAGTCGGGATCGTCAGCGAAAGGATATATGCCAACTATGACACCATAGAAATTATCGGTATAGGCGCGGATAGTCTCCCCCGGGTACTGGCTAAAACACTCCTGCCAGATCGGCTGTAAACGCATCCCAACCGCGTTCGTGTCCTAATAGCTCCTCTCAGTGATACCAGTGGTAAAGCGCAGTACCACGAAGAAGGGTCTGGGCTAAATTGACACGATACTGATCAGGGACTTGGTACGATCACATCCATCCCAGCGTCAACATCGTCTACTCTCGAAACGGCTTAGTTCTAGGCTCACCAGAATAGATAGGTGCGTTAGGAGTAATCAGACGCATATACTCAGTGAGGGTGTGAAGAGCGGGAACGGGTCCAACTGCGCTATGCTGGGTAGAATCGACAGAATGGTCCCCTGAAGATTGGTCGACCTCGGACATCCTACAACAAAATATCATTGTTCTCAGAATAAAAAATAATGGATAAACAATGTAAGTAAGATAACCACTATTTCTATCGCTCGTCTCTCAACTACTTGCTGGCGAGGAGATGTGTGTGGCGAGTTTACAGAATCGGTAAAACCCAGGCTCTGATACAAAAAACCCTATCATGACCCGCCCGCTCGGCCGCGGTCGCGACAGGAGAGCACAAACTCATTTTCATACTCTCGTAAACTCTTTTAAAACTTTCGAAGCAGAAATCCTATGTATTTTTTTTGTTTTTTAATTGTGAAAGCCTTTATCATATATAATACTTAAAACATGATAAGGTTGATGGTGCATAGTTGCTACCATAATATTACATACTTATAATTATAGGAGTCCTCGGGATCACGCCCCGGTCTCAAAATAGGATATGACTCACGAAGAGTCTTTTACCATCATAATATTACATAACCTGTATTAAAGCTCTCGGGATCTCGTCCTGGCATAAAAAACCATAAAATATTTATAATAAACATAGGTGTGAAAAATATTGCCACGGGTAATCATCTTCAACGGATACCACACATATCATCTCCGCCAGCTCCTACTTGTCAATCTCTATTGGCATTTTACCTACAACATCGAGAACCTATGAGTTGATAAACTTAGTAAGGGCGAACTAGGCTACCCTAAATAATATGCACCACAAGTTCACATATTACAACAATCACACAGAGAGAGGTTGGCCGTCCCATACTGACTAACACCCTTTACACATCAAATGCATCAAAGTTGACCTATTACCCTCGTGTATTCCCATGTCTCTCGTATCTACAAAGCCTTATGATCGGTTATGAACCCACCACTCTTCTTTATAGTCCTTATGGAGGAAACGTCCCGTTAGACTCTCTCCGGACTTATTGCTTTCACACAACAATCATTTCTTTAGCTATTAAATTAATCAAGCTTGACATCTTTGTCAAGTCTCGGATCCATTGATGGTCACCGTGATTTCTCTAGCGCGCAGGAGGGGAGACGGCCTATCTCCCGACCGTCATTCGGACTTCAACTCACACTCAACTGGCCGGCTATGTGTGAGGAATACGCTCATCCTCAAGGAGTATGGCTCTCTCTCTCTTGGAGCCGGGCAGTACCATCGACTTTTATTCATTTCAATATTTAGATTGTATTTTATCTATGATCAACCCCTGTCGGAGGATTGAGGCTTATTTTAGATTTTTGTCCCTCCCGTCTTGTTTACCGAGGAATCGGGATTTTAATTCTGATACTTTTCCTCGTCAGATCACACAGCAGACGGGATTTAGTATGTCTAAACCCCCTTGTCTGATCAAACAGCAAACTGGGATTTCATAAGAGGCCTCTTTACAAGTTTAGTTTACGATTTTGATACACCGAGTCGACTTTTCACGAGTCCTACACTTTGGCCTCTTGAGTTTGGGTTTGAGACCCATGATTTAATCGTTTGAGGGGTTCACAGCAAACATACAATAGGCTGGGTGGGTTTTCCTACAAGATTATTCTAACGGACCACAGTCCGTAAGGCATAGCGCACGGGTAAAGACCCGACTGTGCCGTTAGTATTATAATTTACCGATCTTAGGGATCGGTGTCTAATTCCCTTCACAATTCTTTAAGAAGTATTCATTCTTAATGATTTACTTATTCTTTAGTAATTCAAAGATTCAGCCTCTACTTTGGCATTCACAGCGTTAGTTATTACTGGTGGTTTAGGACCACTTTCTTTTGTCTTTAAGCTGTTTCTCTTTTAATTATAAGTTCGGCTTATTCATGCTAAGGTTCTGTTTCGGCTATTATAGCTTATACACTAGACAGCACAAAAGTATAGTATTCACACAATATTTATTCACAAAGTACTAATGCAACCCTAGCAAATATTTCACACATATAATCGGTGCCGTAGGTGCATCACTACTTATAGTTGTAGGCGTTGCGGAAGTTCTGAGGTTTTTTTCGGAAACTTGTTCCGAGCTCTGACCACCTTCTTGTCTTCTTTGCCCTTGAATAGAAGACATGATCTCGTTAGTTTTCCCGTCTCGCAAACACGAGAGCAAACTATAAGAGTTAATTTCCTAAGTGCTCGGGTTTCCATCGTAAGCTTTACTAGACGGTCTCTCGTCTTTTGAAAGCTTCGGACTATTCAAAGTCCGTCTAACCTTAGAAAAGTCTAATCTTAACTTGATGAATTTTCTACAGACTTATTTTAATTAGGCTACTTAATGTGGTCCACTACAAGGTTCAAGGCCTTCTTAAATATTTGGCCTTGACACATATGGGCCTTAACCAATTCTAAGGCCCAAACAGATAACTTGGGCTTCAGACTAGAACAAGGCCCAAAGTGGCCTTCAAAGCTTCCTTGTTATTAGGCCCACTAATAGCTTGGACTTTTCACCCAAAATGGCCTTCACAATTTAAAATAGTTTGGCCCAATAAGCTTTGGGCTTCAAAGACTAAGATAAGGCCCAAAATGGCTTGACATTTTAAACGTCTCTAAGACGGGATACTTGGTCTGTTTTAACGTTTTTGCAAAATACTTTTGAACACTAAGCTTAGTTATTAAACTTTCTTTATTTAAAAGTGTGCATTAAATTCCTTTTCAACAAGGATATAATTTACAAATGTTCTTGGGCTCGATATAGTGGTTTTTACGCACTATAACTGTTTCTTAAGGAAAATTCTCTGTTTCAAAGAAACCGAGTCTCGTATCATTTGAAAAAGCTCGTCCAGTTCAATTAGAACAACTACAGCTCTCATCTCACTATGTATGGGCTGAACTAAGTCAATTTAAGTCTTGGCACCCGTTTGACATTAGTTTGAGACTTCCTCGAATCTTTGGTCTCGACTAAGTTATGAAAACGTCATTTTGAGCCTTTAAATTTAGCTCGTTCTTTTATCGTTCTTAAAATTGTTTAAGGGCAGCAAGTTTTATATTTGAAAAACATATATGTTTGGTTTCCAAACTATTGTTGATAATAAAAAATAAGGGAGAACAACTTCGACTTGTAAAAACATGATATTTTTTAAACTAGTTTCACGATCTCTTGCGAACCGTCGTTTTCGGTATATTGTTGTTCTCAACTCTTTTCAAATCTCATTATTTATACTAAGATAAGTTTCTTCTAGGTTCTAAGGAGATTTTTCACTCTTTTTTGCAACCTTTCATCGAAGCTTCAATCCTGCACAAAAACGATTCTCAAGCTAAACGTTTTCGTACCGTTTTCCCAGGTTTTGATCGAGACACTTATTTCATTGTGTCTTTTTGTTTTGCATTTTGTTTTTATCATAAAATTTGATTAAAAATTGTAACTAAAGATTCAAACAAAAAATCAAACAAACCATGATAATTCCACAAACTTAGATTCGGATTTTTAGAAGAAATTTAGCGAATTTTATCTTTTGAACGGTTTCACTTCGGTCCGTTGGAAACCGTCGTGTACATGGCGATTTTGAAAATATTTTAAATTTTAAACTCATCTAAGAAGCCATGCAAACAATCAAAAGACAAACAAAAAGCTCAAGGGTCACAAAGAACCCTCCTAGACATGTAAGCAATCAAACACAAACACTACCGAGCACGAGTCGAAATATCCAGAAGCTAGCCGATCTAGCTTCCTTAAACTCGTGTTCGGCAAACTTAACATTGAAGACGCCATGCATGATTACAAATCAATCCCATTTACATCCATGGTTAACTTAATAAACTTTAAGGAAAAATAAAGATCCTCACGTCACTCTACGATTAGAGATTATACCTAGTTCTCAGATTTTGAGTGTCTTTCGGCGTGCTTTCTCCTTGGCCGAATGGTCACCTTAGTTTTTCTCCAAACCACCACGTATGGTTTTCTAACCCTTAAAGTAAAATGGTACAAGGTTTTGGTAAGGTTTTAGAGCACAAAAACGTGGAGAAAAAGGCTAGCCAAGGTCACGGATTTTCTTATCATAGAGAAGCTAGGGTTTCAAAGCCTTCATTGCTTCTTCTTCTTCTTGCTCGGCCACTATTTAACTCCCACTTCTATTTTCTTTTATTTTCTTTCTTCCCTACTCAAAGTTTTCTCTTTTCTCTTTTCTCTCTCTATCCGACGATTTTTCTCTCAAGATTTTACAATGGAAAAGCACAAATAGGAGCTTAAGGGTCAGAAAAACTAGTTATACTTCGGAGAGTTTTAGAGATAATTTTCACTTGTCTCTCTCTCTCTCTCCCTATTGGCCGAATTTATCCTATCTCTCTCTTCCAATTATTTTAATTCTTCATTTAAAATAATTATTATATTATATGGCTCATCTTATCCCTCAATCTCTTTCATCAACCAATCCTACGGTTGAGATTTACTTAAAGGAAACTTTTAATTTCTCTAGACACTCATCATTAAGTTGCATTCTCCAAGCAATTTAATGACTATTTCCCACTCGCTCTCTTCTCCTCAATGGCTGAACATCATTCATGTATATTCTCGAAGATTTTAATTCCAATAATATCATTTAATTGGTAATTTCAATAAATCTTGACCCTTGATTCAGACATGGTGGTTAAGAGATTCAAATATAATGGTTAGGATTTAACATGAGTAATAACACTAAAACTTTTCATTTTCACTTCTCTCTCTTCAAAAATGGTGCCTATAATGGCCCATTATCTGATTGATTGGGTTAAATGTGCCACCAATGAAAAAATCTTGGATTTTTTCATTGGTTCATAACTTTCCACACCACTTAAGCCATTAAGGCGCACAACCATTTCTCACACTTGGGCCCACCGTTTTAGGCTTGAAAATGGGCCTAGAATTATTTCTTAACACACCAAGTCTACTAATGGATGTTTAGTGGTGGTTATGGGCTGGCCTAAGGGGTAGGGAACCTTTCCCGAGGCCCGTTTCTCTCGAAGAGGCCTAAACGCCCCTATTCCAAACCCTCGGTCGGAGTTTTGACCTAACTAAAATTCTGTCTAACCCGAGACTTAACGAGACTTACTTATGTTACTATAAACTTCTAAAGTACTTTTTAGAAGTAAAATATAAAATTATAATTGGTCGTTCCGAGCTCGTTCTCTTTCTTTAACCGTGCTTACATGGTTTATCTCGACTTTTTGAGTTTAAGCCGTTTCGGCTTCGTTTTAACTCGGAATAGTTTTTAATTTGAAACTAAAGTTAATTATATGATTATAAATCATTTTATAACCTCAAAAACAGATTATGCCCCAAAAAGGGTCATTTTTCTAAATTGGGCCATTTTATAATTTTTCAAAATTTTAGGGAGTCATGGTGTAATTTTACACTTTAAGCAGTCGATTTAAAATTAACTGGCCACTAAGAAATTAAGCACAATTATTCCAATTATAAATTAGATAGTGCAATGATGGGAGTGAGTTCTAATCGCAAGATGGGATATAATTATAATAACGAAGGGTCGTTAATTACAAAAACAACTGTCTTGTTTGTCTGAAAACTACTGTAAAGGATAACCCCGGTGACCGGGGTCACAATATTATTGTCAATAACTTCTCTCAAAATCCCCATCACCGCACCCTAAAAACTTTTAAGTATAAAAAATAATGAATTACATCTGTAATAATAAATGAATTATATCGGTTTCAATGGTGTTTACCTTTGGATGGAAAAAATCGCTATAGCATTTTCTTTCATGAGATCTAACAATCCATCCATTATACAAGACCTTTCCTTTGCACTTTAATATTCTTCAAGAGAGGCCGTTAAAATTTCTTCCCAATATTGTAAATATTCTTAGAAAAAAAATACAATATACACATCTATTTTAAGAAAAGGTTGATAACTAACCCAAAGATGTCGAACACTGCATATCTTTGTTTATCAAAAAAGTGAAACCCGACTATTTAAGTATTGATTATATTTTTATCAATAACTTCTCTCGACGTCCCCATCACCTCACCCTAAAAATTTATAAATATGAAAAAAAAAAACGAATTACATCTGTAATAATAAAAGGGAATTACATTAGGAAAAATAATGAGAAAAGTCGTTAATGACAATAAACACAAATAGTATTAGAAAAAAAATACAATATACACATCTCTTGTAAGAAAAAGTTGATTTACTAACCTAAAGATGTCGAATACTGCACATCTTTTTTTATTAGAGTACTGAAATCTGATTATTTTAGTATTGATCATATTCTTGTCAATAACTTCTCTCAAAGTCCAAATTACTGCACCCTAAAAATTTATAAATATAAAAAAAATGAATTAAATATGTAACAATGAAAGGGAATTACATCGGTTTTAAAGGTTTTTACCTTTGAATGGACAAAATCGCTACAGCATTTTCTTTCGAGAGATTTAACAACTCATCTATTCTACAAGGCCCTTTCCTTGTGCTCTAATATTCTACGAGAAAGGCCGTTAAGAATTATTCCCATTATTGTAAATACTCTTAAAAAAAGACAATATACACATCTCTTGCAAGAAAAGGTTGATTAACTAACCCAAAGATGTCGAATACTGCACATCTTTGTTTATCAAAGTTGTGAAATCCGACTATTTTAGTATTAATCATATTCTTGTCAATAACTTCCCTCAAAGGCCCCATCTACCCACCCTAAAAGTTTAAAAATTTATTTAAAAAAATGAATTATATCAATAACAATAAAAGAGAATTACATTAGAAAAAAATGAGAAAGGCCGTTAACGACAACAAATACAAATACTATAAGAAAAAAAATATAATATACACATCTCTGACAAGAAAAGGTTGATTAACTAAGCTAAAGATATCAAACATTGCACATCTTTATTTATCTGAGTAGTGAAATCCGACTATTTTAGTATTGATCATATTCTTTTCAATAACTTCTCTTAAAGTCCTCATCACTGCACCATAAAAATTTGTAAATATAAAAAAAATATTATACCTGTAACAATAAAAAGGGATTACATCAGTTTTAAAGGTATTTACCTTTGGATGGACAAAATCGCTATAGCTTTTTTCTTTCTAGAGATTTGACAACTCATCCATTGTACAAGACCCTTCCCTTGTGCTCTAATATTCTTTGAGAAATGCCGTTAAAAATTCTTCCGAACACTGTAAATACTATTAAAAATTTTCAATATACACATCTATTACAAGAAAAGTTGATTAACTAACCCAAATATATCGAACACTGCACATCTTTTTTTATCAGAGTTGTGAAATCCGACTATTTTAGTATTGATCATATTCTTGTCAATAACTTCTCTCAAATTCCCATCATCGTACCCTAAAAATTTATAAATATAAAAAAACAAATTACATATGTAACAATAAAAGGGAATTACATTAGAAAAAAGCGAGAAAGGCCGTTAAAGATAATAAACACAAATACTATTAGAAAAAAAAATACAATATACACATCTTATATGGGTAAGGCGTTTTCGATCATGAAACGTCACCGTTTCACTTTCCAAAGAACAAACTCCTTTTTTTACTTAATTGAAGAAACGTCGTCATTTAACCCTAAAGAAAGGGAAAAGTAGGAATAAGCAAGCATGCGTCAGCACAACTCAAGCATGTGGAACTGAAGATGATCGTTTCAAGTAGGGGAGCCAGGTGATATGTGCTCAAAACGTGAGTTGAATGCAAGAGCATCATCCACATCAGACTATCCCAAAGAATCACGTCCAAGACGTGATGAGAAAAGGTAGACCCTAAGAAAATTTTAGAATTCCATGTAATTGAAACTCTATAAATAGAGCTCACTTGTAATGAATTGTAACTTTTTGCCCACTTGAGAAATACAGAGTACTAATTCGGATTTAGAGATATCCAAGAGAGAATTCCATACCAAATTTCGGGATATATCTTTTCTTTCTAGATCTGATCACCGTGAATTCTCGAATGACAAGTAAATTAAGTCAAGTATAATTAATTATTTTGCTAAAATTTGGCACAAACCACGAAATCGCCGCTCTGGTCAGTACTCTCGGGAACACCTTGCAGAGGATTTGATCTCGGCTCGTCTCCAGCATCATGACCTATTGAAACTGAGGCAAAAATGTGACTTGGTCAAACCTACCGTCGTAGGGTTTCATTTGTGGAATTTGGAACCGATATGGCTTGGTTTCTGCCAAAATTTTTTCCGTGAACAGAGACTAAATCTTGTTTCTCGCTTCTTGAATGGCTTGTCCACTGTTGTTTGGCTCCTGAGCTGTCTCAACAGTGCCTTCAACTGGTTCTGCACTTCCCTCCATAGGTCCTCTTTTGACATCCCTGTTTCAGAAACATTTTTTACCTTATCAGATCTTTTTCTTTCCACCTCTTCTTTCTTGCGAATTCTGTCTTCTGTTGTGTCTCTCCCTGTTTGGGCAGCTCACTCTCCCTGGGTAGCTGCTTTCGTATTTCTCTTGACTCCAGCCATGCACTGGGCTTGCTTTGGGTGTTCTTCTATTTCCTTGTCGTCCTCGTTTTGGATCTCGGGGAATTCCACATTCCTTAGCCAATCGTTATCCTTCTTGCGCTCTTCTCCCTCTCTCTTTCGAATTCTTTTCTTTACTGCTCCAGCTCTTTTTCCAGTATCTATTGTCCCTCTATCATTTTCAGCATCAGCGTCTCCGTCTCCGATTATTTGTGCATCATCGCTAGAAACATGTATTCCATCGTCATATCTGATGGAGCTGCGTCAAGATCCAGAGCACTAGCTTGTTTGTCGGCCAGCTTTTGCTCCTTCCTCGTCATCTGGTCTTTTTCTAGTTCTTTTGGTCTTTCCTCGTTGAACCTGTAAAATCAAATCTACGATCTGGGGAAAAGGGAAATTTAGGAAACTAAAGGTTTAGTTTCCCACAGACGGCTCAATCAACATCGACCAAACTCGATCTCCAGCTTCGATGAGCTGAGTGATCTCGCAGTTCATCTCCAATCGGAAGCAGAAGACGTAGATTTCGGATCTGATGGGCACCAAGCAAAGGCCGCGAGAAAGCCTTAAACAGTACCTGGAGAGGTTTACTTCGGAACTGAGCCAGATAGAAGATCCAAATACGCGGGTCGCTTCAAGAATCTTTCGAGACAAGCTGAATTTTGACCAGGAGCTGTACGAGATTTTCATGAGAAAACCTCCCAATAGTATTCAAGAGATCATTGCCGAGGTAGAAGGTTGCATTCGGATAGAAGAAGCCGGACTCAGAAGAAACAAGCTGAGGAGAGTGGAAAGCTAGGAGGAGCGAAGGAAAGATCCAAGGCAACGAGTTCTGACACGAAAACCGTGGAAAGAACGACCACACCACACCGCTTGGAGCAGCTAGGATGGCCCAGGATTTCGACCGTAAGGTATAAGAGATACAATTATAGCAGAAGTGAAATTGGAAAGGCGCAACAGGTGGCTCGCAGAATTGAGGAATCTGAAGCTTAACGCACCTTTGAGCATTGTCCTCATGAAGGTGAAGAGCTTGGGAGTCCTCAGACCGCCCATACCAATTAAGATGTCGCTGGACAAGCGCGACAGAAACAAATTCTGTGATTTCCATCGAGATCATGGCCATACAACTGACGAATGCCTTACCCTGAAGGGACAGATCGCTATGCTGCTTAAGAATGATCAGCTGTTGGAATTCTCGGAGAAGGATAGAGAGCGCAGAAGGGAAGAAACAAGACCAAGCTCAAGTGGAGGTGGAGAGAAAGTTCGCGTAATCAACATGATTCACGGCCGAACTAATCAACAAAATAGTTTCGGATACGGATTATGCTGCCGAAAGAGGTTGGGGGAAGATCTGGAAGAAGTCTCTACTCTACAAAGGGAGTAGATTCGAAGAAAGAAAATCGTCCAGATCTCCTTTGGAGAAGAAGACTTAGCCAAGGTCTAGACACCACATGACGACCCTCTGGTTAGAATCCACGACTGTGATGTGCAAAAAATATTGATCGACGATGGAAGTAGTGCGAACGTTCTGTTCCTGGACACATTCAAGAGACTTTGGATAGACGAGTTGCGGATCCAAAAAAGGAGTTCACCGCTCATTGGATTCGAAGGCACTAAATTAACTCCGGTTGGGATAGTTACACTAACAGTGGAAGTAGCCGCAAGATCGCTCGAAGTGGAATTCATCGTGATAGACGCTCGATCCGCTTACAATGCCATAATGGGGAAAGAATGGATCCACGAGATGGAAGGAGTAGCCTCTACACTACACCAAGTGATGAGATGTCTTTCACCGAACGGAACCATGACAATAGATATCAGGGGATACCAAGCTGCTGCTCAACGATATTATAGAATCGCGACCTAAGAGAATCAGATACAAAATAGAAGCGAGCGGAGGATGAGAACCACTAGCAATTAAAGGAGGGCCCACCAGGGATAATAAAAAAAGAAGAAGAAGAAAAAGAAGGTCCAATGGTAGAAGTAACGATGGCAGTACTAGTAAATCCAAGTGATCCGTCAAGAATAGTACTCGTAGGTAGCCCCCTACCAGCAGAAGTAAAGCAAGAACTAATCGAACTCATAAAGCAAAACCTGGACGTCTTCGTATGGACACATGAAGACATGGTTGGAGCGGATCCGATCGAGTCGGTACATCGCTTGAATGTAACGACCAACGCGAAGCCAGTCAAACAAAGCAAAGACGCTTTACCCCAGAGATGAATAAGATAATAAACAACAAGGTGGATAGATTGCTAGTAAACGAGATGATCAGAGAAGTACAGTATCCCGATTGGATCTCGAATGTAGTCTTGGTCGAAAAGAAAACTGGAAAATAGAGAGTCTGCATCGACTTCACCAACCTAAACAAAGCTTGTCCAAAAGACAGATTCCCAATTCCAAAAATTAATCAAATGATTGATGCCATGGCAGGATTCGAAAGGCTCAGTTTCCTGGATGCCTATTCTGGATATAACCAGATCCTTCTAGTAGAAGAAGACCAAGAAAAGACCGCCTTCGTGACATGACGAGGCATTTACTACTTTAAGGTAATGCCCTTCGGATTGAGAAATGCAGGTGCGGCATACCAAAGATTAATAAATAACATGTTCAAAGACCTAGCTGGGCTTGATTATTATTATTATTATTATTATTATTATTATTATTATTATTATTATTATTATTATTATTGTATGAATTGTCTTACACCCAAGAAATCAGGCAAATAGATCTGAAGAGCTTGGACGAGCAGCTTCAGAGGCATCTGAGCAGAGCTTTGACAATGGAAAAGAACAAGAAGAGCGAACAAGAACAAGCTAAGGCTTTTAGGCCTAAAGCCACAAGGCAAGAGTGGGAGATTAACCCTTCGAAGCTCATCATCAAGGCTGTTATTGCTCGTGGCACTTTTGGACTGTTCACAGAGGCGTTTATAATGACATAGATGTTGCTGGTAAATGATTTATAATTTCCTTTTTCATTTTTCATTTTTTTTTCTTTTTGGTTTATTAATGAGAATTGTGTTAATGGGTTTTTGCCTTCTGGCTTTTGGGTACTTAAAACATACCCATTTGCTCAAAGTTTATAATTTGTTTATAATAAAAACCCAGTCTTTTGATTCATTAAGTGTTGTTTTCACATAGATATATTATGCATGCGTATTAACGTTGTTGGGTATTATTGAATTTTCAGAAAGACCATTCCATGTTCTTTCTGGCTTCAAGATTTTTTTTTTCCTCTTCCTGTTGTGGGTGGTGGTCAGTGATTTTTTTTTTTAAGGGAACGCCAAAGTGGGTTTTTTTTTTTGGAAGAGTTTATTCTTGGTGGTGGTTGCGTCTTTTCTCTAGAACTTTAGCTCAATAGATCTCCAAAAACACCAGTTTTGGGATATAGATCTTACTTTTTTATTTTCATTTTTTATTTATTTTAAAACACTAAAATTTGTCAAAGTACCAAAATGTCCTTATGTTATTCTATTTTTTTACCTAGTCTGTAAGTTTTTTTTTCCTACGTCTTCCTCAGTTCCTCTTCTCTTCTTCTCACAAACGGCTACTCCAGCCTCCAGCTCTCCCCGCTCTCGCAGGGTCTCCGCCACCGCTCTACCGCCTTGCTCTCTCGGGTCTCGCAATCCCCGACGCCTCATCGCAAATACAACGCGAAAAAAATTACAATACTCAACTAATAAATTCCATCACAAAGACGAATAAATCAAATATAAAACATGCCACAGGAGCCTCACTATAGTATTAAGCTGTAAAGCATTCATTTATTTTACTTTATACATAATGTTAAGCTGTAAAGTATTGATCTATTTTTCTGTTAACTTTAAATGCCCTTTATAATTAAAATTTATTGTTAATAAAAAGTTTTTATGTAAATTGACGAAAAAAAAAGAAGAAAAAGACAATTAAACTCGACATATGCGATTTCGTGTCATTTTACGATATCAACGCACTTAAGTTTGCTTAAGTATGTTATAATTATTTAAACGACGTCTATTTGAATGTATATTGTATTGGATTAAATTACGCATTCTTATACATTTTGTGTATACACACTTAATGGATCACGATTGATGAAGTTTAAACTATAGTGATTCAAATGAAAATAAATATTCACTTTGTTTTACAACATTTTTAAAAAAAAAAAAATTAAGCCACGACGAGGCTAATTATTCACATATACGAAGTATTGCTTCATCCTTTGTTCCATAATTTAATCGATTTTGATAAATAATTAAGTGATAAGCACGATGCTTACTTGTTCGATTGGGTTGTCGAATGTTCTATAGCACCTGTCGAACACCCAGACAAGTGTTCAACTGACACAGTCGAGCGCTCGACTGGTGCTGTCGAACACTTGTCTGGGTGTTCAACAGGTGCTGTAGAGCGCTCGACAACCCAGTCGAATAATTTTTTTTTTTTGCCAAATTTAAATTTATTAGTTTTAGGGCTCTTTAATGTTATTTATATTAATTTTCAATTTTTATTCTATAACATAAACAACAAACTCTTCATAAAGTTATTTACATTGTTTTCACCTGTCGTTTCGTGGCAGACTTGAAAACAAGCAAATAGACGTCGTTTAAAGAATTATAACATACTTAAGCAAACTTACGTTGATATCGTAAAACGACAAAAAATGGCATATGTCGAGTTTGATTAATTTATAATGTTATTTATATTAATTTCCAATTTTTATTCTATAACATAAACAACAAACTCTTCATAAAGTTATTTACATTCTCTTCACCTGTCGCTTCATGGCAGACTTGAAAACAAGCAAATAGGCGTCGTTTAAAGAATTATAACATACTTAAGCAAACTTAAGTACGTAGATGTCATAAACGACAAAAAATCGCATATGTTGAGTTTGATTAATTTATAATGTTATTTATATTAATTTTCAATTTTTATTCTATAACATCAACAACAAACTCTATATAAAGTTATTTACATTGTCTTCACCTGTCGAGCAATGAGGTTTTTTTTTTCCAAATTTTAATTTATTAACCTTAGAATATCATTGGAATTAAGTAAAATGATTGTTATTATGTGAATGTAAATTATATCGCATTAAATTACGCATTCTTATACATTTTGTGTATACACACTTAATGGATCACGACCAATGAAGTTTAAACTATAATGATTCGAATGAAAATCAATATTCACTTTGTTTTACAACATTTTTTAAAAAAATTATGCCATGACGAGGATAATTATTCACATATACGAAGTATTGCTTCCTCCTTTGTTCCGTAATTTAATCGATTTCGATAAATAATTAAGTATGCTTATTTGTTCGACTGGGCTGTCGAGCGCTCTACAGCACCTGTCGAACACCCAAACAGGTGTTCGACAGGTGCTGTAGGGCGCTCGACAGCCCAGTCGAGCAATGAGGTTTTTTTTTTTTTGGCCAAATTTTAATTTATTAACCTTGGAATATCATTGGAATTAAGCAAAATGATTGTTATTATGTGAATGTAAATTATATCGCATTAAATTACGCATTCTTATATATTTTTGTATATACACACTTGATGGATCACGACCAATGAAGTTTAAACTATAGTGATTCGAATGAAAATCAATATTCACTTTGTTTTACAACATTTTTTAAAAAAATTATGCCATGACGAGGATAATTATTCACATGTACGAAGTATTGCTTCCTCCTTTGTTCCGTAATTTAATCGATTTCGATAAATAATTAAGTATGCTTATTTGTTTGACTGGGCTGTCGAGCGCTCTACATCACCTGTCGAACACCCAAACAGGTGTTCGACAGGTGCTGTAGGGCGCTCGACAGCCCAGTCGAGCAATGAGGTTTTTTTTTTTTGGCCAAATATTAATTTATTAACCTTGGAATATCATTGGAATTAAGCAAAATGATTATTATTATGTGAATGTAAATGATATCGCATTAAATTACGCATTTTTATATATTTTTGTGTATACACACTTAATAGATCACGACCAATGAAGTTTAAACTATAGTGATTCGAATGAAAATCAATATTCACTTTGTTTTACAACATTTTTTAAAAAAATTATGCCATGACGAGGATAATTATTCACATATACGAAGTATTGCTTCCTCCTTTGTTCCGTAATTTAATCGATTTCGATAAATAATTAAGTATGCTTATTTGTTCGACTGGGCTGTCGAGCGCTCTACAGCACCTGTCGAACACCCAAACAGGCGTTCGACAGGTGCTGTAGGGCGCTCGACAGCCCAGTCGAGCAATGAGGTTTTTTTTTTTTTTTGGCCAAATTTTAATTTATTAACCTTGGAATATCATTGGAATTAAGCAAAATGATTGTTATTATGTGAATGTAAATTATATCGCATTAAATTACGCATTCTTATATATTTTTGTATATACACACTTGATGGATCACGACCAATGAAGTTTAAACTATACTGATTCGAATGAAAATCAATATTCACTTTGTTTTACAATATTTTTTTAAAAAATTATCCCATGACGAGGATAATTATTCACATATACGAAGTATTGCTTCCTCCTTTGTTTTATAATTTAATCGATTTCGATAAATAATTAAGTATGCTTATTTGTTCGACTGGGCTGTCGAGCGCTCTACAGCACCTTTCGAACACCCAAACAGGTGTTCGATTGGTCCAGTCGAGCGCTCGACTGGTGCTGTCGAACACCTGTCTGGGTGTTCGACAGGTGCTGTAGGGCGCTCGACAACCCAGTCGAGCAATGAGGTTTTTTTTTTTGGCCAAATTTTAATTTATTAACCTTGGAATATCATTGGAATTACGTAAATGATTGTTATTATGTGAATGTAAATTATATCACATTAAATTACGCATTCTTATATATTTTGTGTATACACACTTAATGGATCACGACCGATGAAGTTTAAACTTTAGTTATTCGAATGAAAATCAATATTCACTTTGATTTTCAACATTTTTTAAAAAAATCATGCCACGACGAGGATAATTATTCATATATACGAAGTATTCCTTCCTCCTTTGTTCCGTAATTTAATCGATTTCGATAAATAATTAAGCATGCTTATTTGTTCGACTGGGCTGTCGAGCGCCCTACAGCACCTGTCGAACACCCAGGGTGTTCCACAGGTGCTGTAGGGCGCTCGACAGCCCAGTCGAGCAATGAGGTTTTTTTTTTTGGGCCAAATTTTAATTTATTAACCTTGGAATATCATTGGAATTAAGCAAAATGATTGTTATTATGTGAATGTAAATTATATCGCATTAAATTACGCATTCTTATATATTTTTGTATATACACACTTGATGGATCACGACCAATGAAGTTTAAACTATAGTGATTCGAATGAAAATCAATATTCACTTTGTTTTACAACATTTTTTAAAAAAATTATGCCATGACGAGGATAATTATTCACATGTACGAAGTATTGCTTCCTCCTTTGTTCCGTAATTTAATCGATTTCGATAAATAATTAAGTATGCTTATTTGTTTGACTGGGCTGTCGAGCGCTCTACATCACCTGTCGAACACCCAAACAGGTGTTCGACAGGTGCTGTAGGGCGCTCGACAGCCCAGTCGAGCAATGAGGTTTTTTTTTTTTGGCCAAATATTAATTTATTAACCTTGGAATATCATTGGAATTAAGCAAAATGATTATTATTATGTGAATGTAAATGATATCGCATTAAATTACGCATTTTTATATATTTTTGTGTATACACACTTAATAGATCACGACCAATGAAGTTTAAACTATAGTGATTCGAATGAAAATCAATATTCACTTTGTTTTACAACATTTTTTAAAAAAATTATGCCATGACGAGGATAATTATTCACATATACGAAGTATTGCTTCCTCCTTTGTTCCGTAATTTAATCGATTTCGATAAATAATTAAGTATGCTTATTTGTTCGACTGGGCTGTCGAGCGCTCTACAGCACCTGTCGAACACCCAAACAGGCGTTCGACAGGTGCTGTAGGGCGCTCGACAGCCCAGTCGAGCAATGAGGTTTTTTTTTTTTTTTTTGGCCAAATTTTAATTTATTAACCTTGGAATATCATTGGAATTAAGCAAAATGATTGTTATTATGTGAATGTAAATTATATCGCATTAAATTACGCATTCTTATATATTTTTGTATATACACACTTGATGGATCACGACCAATGAAGTTTAAACTATACTGATTCGAATGAAAATCAATATTCACTTTGTTTTACAATATTTTTTTAAAAAATTATCCCATGACGAGGATAATTATTCACATATACGAAGTATTGCTTCCTCCTTTGTTTTATAATTTAATCGATTTCGATAAATAATTAAGTATGCTTATTTGTTCGACTGGGCTGTCGAGCGCTCTACAGCACCTTTCGAACACCCAAACAGGTGTTCGATTGGTCCAGTCGAGCGCTCGACTGGTGCTGTCGAACACCTGTCTGGGTGTTCGACAGGTGCTGTAGGGCGCTCGACAACCCAGTCGAGCAATGAGGTTTTTTTTTTTGGCCAAATTTTAATTTATTAACCTTGGAATATCATTGGAATTACGTAAATGATTGTTATTATGTGAATGTAAATTATATCACATTAAATTACGCATTCTTATATATTTTGTGTATACACACTTAATGGATCACGACCGATGAAGTTTAAACTTTAGTTATTCGAATGAAAATCAATATTCACTTTGATTTTCAACATTTTTTAAAAAAATCATGCCACGACGAGGATAATTATTCATATATACGAAGTATTCCTTCCTCCTTTGTTCCGTAATTTAATCGATTTCGATAAATAATTAAGCATGCTTATTTGTTCGACTGGGCTGTCGAGCGCCCTACAGCACCTGTCGAACACCCAGGGTGTTCCACAGGTGCTGTAGGGCGCTCGACAGCCCAGTCGAGCAATGAGGTTTTTTTTTTTGGGCCAAATTTTAATTTATTAACCTTGGAATATCATTGGAATTAAGCAAAATGATTGTTATTATGTGAATGTAAATTATATCGCATTAAATTACGCATTCTTATATATTTTTGTATATACACACTTGATGGATCACGACCAATGAAGTTTAAACTATAGTGATTCGAATGAAAATCAATATTCACTTTGTTTTACAACATTTTTTAAAAAAATTATGCCATGACGAGGATAATTATTCACATGTACGAAGTATTGCTTCCTCCTTTGTTCCGTAATTTAATCGATTTCGATAAATAATTAAGTATGCTTATTTGTTTGACTGGGCTGTCGAGCGCTCTACATCACCTGTCGAACACCCAAACAGGTGTTCGACAGGTGCTGTAGGGCGCTCGACAGCCCAGTCGAGCAATGAGGTTTTTTTTTTTTGGCCAAATATTAATTTATTAACCTTGGAATATCATTGGAATTAAGCAAAATGATTATTATTATGTGAATGTAAATGATATCGCATTAAATTACGCATTTTTATATATTTTTGTGTATACACACTTAATAGATCACGACCAATGAAGTTTAAACTATAGTGATTCGAATGAAAATCAATATTCACTTTGTTTTACAACATTTTTTAAAAAAATTATGCCATGACGAGGATAATTATTCACATATACGAAGTATTGCTTCCTCCTTTGTTCCGTAATTTAATCGATTTCGATAAATAATTAAGTATGCTTATTTGTTCGACTGGGCTGTCGAGCGCTCTACAGCACCTGTCGAACACCCAAACAGGCGTTCGACAGGTGCTGTAGGGCGCTCGACAGCCCAGTCGAGCAATGAGGTTTTTTTTTTTTTTTGGCCAAATTTTAATTTATTAACCTTGGAATATCATTGGAATTAAGCAAAATGATTGTTATTATGTGAATGTAAATTATATCGCATTAAATTACGCATTCTTATATATTTTTGTATATACACACTTGATGGATCACGACCAATGAAGTTTAAACTATACTGATTCGAATGAAAATCAATATTCACTTTGTTTTACAATATTTTTTTAAAAAATTATCCCATGACGAGGATAATTATTCACATATACGAAGTATTGCTTCCTCCTTTGTTTTATAATTTAATCGATTTCGATAAATAATTAAGTATGCTTATTTGTTCGACTGGGCTGTCGAGCGCTCTACAGCACCTTTCGAACACCCAAACAGGTGTTCGATTGGTCCAGTCGAGCGCTCGACTGGTGCTGTCGAACACCTGTCTGGGTGTTCGACAGGTGCTGTAGGGCGCTCGACAACCCAGTCGAGCAATGAGGTTTTTTTTTTTGGCCAAATTTTAATTTATTAACCTTGGAATATCATTGGAATTACGTAAATGATTGTTATTATGTGAATGTAAATTATATCACATTAAATTACGCATTCTTATATATTTTGTGTATACACACTTAATGGATCACGACCGATGAAGTTTAAACTTTAGTTATTCGAATGAAAATCAATATTCACTTTGATTTTCAACATTTTTTAAAAAAATCATGCCACGACGAGGATAATTATTCATATATACGAAGTATTCCTTCCTCCTTTGTTCCGTAATTTAATCGATTTCGATAAATAATTAAGCATGCTTATTTGTTCGACTGGGCTGTCGAGCGCCCTACAGCACCTGTCGAACACCCAGGGTGTTCCACAGGTGCTGTAGGGCGCTCGACAGCCCAGTCGAGCAATGAGGTTTTTTTTTTTGGGCCAAATTTTAATTTATTAACCTTGGAATATCATTGGAATTAAGCAAAATGATTGTTATTATGTGAATGTAAATTATATCGCATTAAATTACGCATTCTTATATATTTTTGTATATACACACTTGATGGATCACGACCAATGAAGTTTAAACTATAGTGATTCGAATGAAAATCAATATTCACTTTGTTTTACAACATTTTTTAAAAAAATTATGCCATGACGAGGATAATTATTCACATGTACGAAGTATTGCTTCCTCCTTTGTTCCGTAATTTAATCGATTTCGATAAATAATTAAGTATGCTTATTTGTTTGACTGGGCTGTCGAGCGCTCTACATCACCTGTCGAACACCCAAACAGGTGTTCGACAGGTGCTGTAGGGCGCTCGACAGCCCAGTCGAGCAATGAGGTTTTTTTTTTTTGGCCAAATATTAATTTATTAACCTTGGAATATCATTGGAATTAAGCAAAATGATTATTATTATGTGAATGTAAATGATATCGCATTAAATTACGCATTTTTATATATTTTTGTGTATACACACTTAATAGATCACGACCAATGAAGTTTAAACTATAGTGATTCGAATGAAAATCAATATTCACTTTGTTTTACAACATTTTTTAAAAAAATTATGCCATGACGAGGATAATTATTCACATATACGAAGTATTGCTTCCTCCTTTGTTCCGTAATTTAATCGATTTCGATAAATAATTAAGTATGCTTATTTGTTCGACTGGGCTGTCGAGCGCTCTACAGCACCTGTCGAACACCCAAACAGGCGTTCGACAGGTGCTGTAGGGCGCTCGACAGCCCAGTCGAGCAATGAGGTTTTTTTTTTTTTTTTTGGCCAAATTTTAATTTATTAACCTTGGAATATCATTGGAATTAAGCAAAATGATTGTTATTATGTGAATGTAAATTATATCGCATTAAATTACGCATTCTTATATATTTTTGTATATACACACTTGATGGATCACGACCAATGAAGTTTAAACTATACTGATTCGAATGAAAATCAATATTCACTTTGTTTTACAATATTTTTTTAAAAAATTATCCCATGACGAGGATAATTATTCACATATACGAAGTATTGCTTCCTCCTTTGTTTTATAATTTAATCGATTTCGATAAATAATTAAGTATGCTTATTTGTTCGACTGGGCTGTCGAGCGCTCTACAGCACCTTTCGAACACCCAAACAGGTGTTCGATTGGTCCAGTCGAGCGCTCGACTGGTGCTGTCGAACACCTGTCTGGGTGTTCGACAGGTGCTGTAGGGCGCTCGACAACCCAGTCGAGCAATGAGGTTTTTTTTTTTGGCCAAATTTTAATTTATTAACCTTGGAATATCATTGGAATTACGTAAATGATTGTTATTATGTGAATGTAAATTATATCACATTAAATTACGCATTCTTATATATTTTGTGTATACACACTTAATGGATCACGACCGATGAAGTTTAAACTTTAGTTATTCGAATGAAAATCAATATTCACTTTGATTTTCAACATTTTTTAAAAAAATCATGCCACGACGAGGATAATTATTCATATATACGAAGTATTCCTTCCTCCTTTGTTCCGTAATTTAATCGATTTCGATAAATAATTAAGCATGCTTATTTGTTCGACTGGGCTGTCGAGCGCCCTACAGCACCTGTCGAACACCCAGGGTGTTCCACAGGTGCTGTAGGGCGCTCGACAGCCCAGTCGAGCAATGAGGTTTTTTTTTTTGGGCCAAATTTTAATTTATTAACCTTGGAATATCATTGGAATTAAGCAAAATGATTGTTATTATGTGAATGTAAATTATATCGCATTAAATTACGCATTCTTATATATTTTTGTATATACACACTTGATGGATCACGACCAATGAAGTTTAAACTATAGTGATTCGAATGAAAATCAATATTCACTTTGTTTTACAACATTTTTTAAAAAAATTATGCCATGACGAGGATAATTATTCACATGTACGAAGTATTGCTTCCTCCTTTGTTCCGTAATTTAATCGATTTCGATAAATAATTAAGTATGCTTATTTGTTTGACTGGGCTGTCGAGCGCTCTACATCACCTGTCGAACACCCAAACAGGTATTCGACAGGTGCTGTAGGGCGCTCGACAGCCCAGTCGAGCAATGAGGTTTTTTTTTTTTGGCCAAATATTAATTTATTAACCTTGGAATATCATTGGAATTAAGCAAAATGATTATTATTATGTGAATGTAAATTATATCGCATTAAATTACGCATTTTTATATATTTTTGTGTATACACACTTAATAGATCACGACCAATGAAGTTTAAACTATAGTGATTCGAATGAAAATCAATATTCACTTTGTTTTACAACATTTTTTAAAAAAATTATGCCATGACGAGGATAATTATTCACATATACGAAGTATTGCTTCCTCCTTTGTTCCGTAATTTAATCGATTTCGATAAATAATTAAGTATGCTTATTTGTTCGACTGGGCTGTCGAGCGCTCTACAGCACCTGTCGAACACCCAAACAGGCGTTCGACAGGTGCTGTAGGGCGCTCGACAGCCCAGTCGAGCAATGAGGTTTTTTTTTTTTTTTTGGCCAAATTTTAATTTATTAACCTTGGAATATCATTGGAATTAAGCAAAATGATTGTTATTATGTGAATGTAAATTATATCGCATTAAATTACGCATTCTTATATATTTTTGTATATACACACTTGATGGATCACGACCAATGAAGTTTAAACTATACTGATTCGAATGAAAATCAATATTCACTTTGTTTTACAATATTTTTTTAAAAAATTATCCCATGACGAGGATAATTATTCACATATACGAAGTATTGCTTCCTCTTTTGTTTTATAATTTAATCGATTTCGATAAATAATTAAGTATGCTTATTTGTTCGACTGGGCTGTCGAGCGCTCTACAGCACCTTTCGAACACCCAAACAGGTGTTCGATTGGTCCAGTCGAGCGCTCGACTGGTGCTGTCGAACACCTGTCTGGGTGTTCGACAGGTGCTGTAGGGCGCTCGACAACCCAGTCGAGCAATGAGGTTTTTTTTTTTTGGCCAAATTTTAATTTATTAACCTTGGAATATCATTGGAATTACGTAAATGATTGTTATTATGTGAATGTAAATTATATCACATTAAATTACGCATTCTTATATATTTTGTGTATACACACTTAATGGATCACGACCGATGAAGTTTAAACTTTAGTGATTCGAATGAAAATCAATATTCACTTTGATTTTCAACATTTTTTAAAAAAATCATGCCACGACGAGGATAATTATTCATATATACGAAGTATTCCTTCCTCCTTTGTTCCGTAATTTAATCGATTTCGATAAATAATTAAGCATGCTTATTTGTTCGACTGGGCTGTCGAGCGCCCTACAGCACCTGTCGAACACCCAGGGTGTTCCACAGGTGCTGTAGGGCGCTCGACAGCCCGGTCGAGCAATGAGGTTTTTTTTTTTGGGCCAAATTTTAATTTATTAACCTTGGAATATCATTGGAATTAAATAAAATGATTGTTATTATGTGAATGTAAATTATATCGCATTAAATTACGCATTGTTATAAATTTTGTGTATACACACTTAATGGATCACGACCGATCAAGTTTAAACTACAGTGATTCGATTGAAAAGTCAATATTCACTTTGTTTTACAACATTTTTTAAAAAAATCATGCCACGACGAGGATAATTATTCACATATACGAAGTATTGCTTCCTCTTTTGTTCCGTAATTTAATCGATTTCGATAAATAATTAAGCATGCTTTTTTGTTCGACTGGGTTGTCGAGCGCTCTACAGCACCTTTCGAACACCCAAACAGGTGTTCGACAGGTGCTGTAGGGCGCTCGACAGCCCAGTCGAGCAATGAGGTTTTTTTTTTATGTTTGGCCAAATTTTAATTTATTAACTTTGGAATATCATTGGAATTAAGCAAAATGATTGTTATTATGTGAATGTAAATTATATCGCATTAAATTACGCATTGTTATACATTTTGTGTATACACATTTAATGGATCACGACCGATGAAGTTTAAACTATAGTGATTCGAATGAAAATCAATATTCACTTTGTTTTACAATATTTTTTAAAAAAATTATCAACAACAAATGCACTGAGCTTAGTATCGCCTATCCATTTAAAAGTTTCGTTCTTTTTTTGCCACTCTCCACAAAAAGCAACTTGTAGAACTATTGGAGTCATTCCTACATTAAAAATAATTAATGACTTAAAACTTAATTTATAAACGTGAAAAAACTAAAATAAATGAAAAAAATTATATTTGACATTAATCTAGCTTAAAATAAACTAAAAAGAAAGCATATGTTTGCATAGATTAATAAGTTTTGTTAAATAATCAAACAAAAAAAACTCTCAAAAAAATTCCGTTGCTGTGTTCGACTGCGTTCGACAGCGTTCGACAGACAACTGTCGAACTTTTTTTTGATAATTGTTCGACTGCGTTCGACTGATAGCTGTCAAGCACTCTGCAACTCATCTTCAACCTCCGTTTTTTAAACTCAAAAATCGGAAATTTTAACACCACATGACCAAAATATGTTGATTTATATGAAATAACACTATAGAAACTAAATAACCCAATTTTACATATGATTTGAGATAAAAAAAAATGAAAACAAACTAAAAAAAAAAATTGAAATACCATACCTTTCAAACTTTTACAAGCTCAATGTAGCTATGGAAAACCCCAATTTAAGCTGCACTTTGATCAAGAATCTCCCTTCTTAATGAATCAAATACAAAGTTTCAGTTTATTCTCCCATCCTCTTATGTTTTATTTTTTCTTTTTCTAAACTTTGTTTACAACTTAAGATCTAGCCCCAATTTCTACCCACAAGCCAAAACAGCGTGTATTTTACCCCTGTCCTTGCAATTTCGTTTTTTTTTTAAATTTATTTATTTATTGTTTTATAAAAGATTTTATTAAGGGTAGTTTTGATAAAATAAAAATTTCATTAAATAGGAGTCTATATTTTGAAATGTGTATTTTTTCAATCTACCCATCAAAACTTTTTTTTAGATAAGTCTACATATCTAAAGGACCCCTTTTCTCTTAACTACTTTTTATAACACGTGTAGAGCATGTATAAATTTTTTAAGTAAAAAATTGTTTAAAAAATAACAATAAAGTATATTAAAAAATTAATTAATATTTTTATCTTTAAATTTTTTAAAAACTCTTTAAAAAAGCGGCAATTCTGTAATGGGGGATGTTATAAAAACAGACCGGTAGGAAACAAAATAAGACCTATTATTGGCTTCAACGCATTATAACTACTGTGCATCTTATCATATATTTATATCTTCTTATTTTTATTTGTTGCCTTTTTATTCTCTCTCTTCGAGCTCCAAATAGGGCTGTTCACGGGTTGGGTTGAACGGGTTAGCCTCTTCAACCCAACCCAACCCGATATGGTCGGGTTGAAAAATTTTCAACCCAACCCGACCCAATGATAATATCAACCCAACCCAACCTAACCCGTTAAGATGTCAGGTTGGGTCGGGTTGGGTTGATCGGGTTATGTTTTTTTTTTTTTTTTTTTGAAAAAAAAATAATAATAACATAATGTTCATGATTAAATTAAAGTAAGATTTATCTTTTATATGGAAAAAACTAACAATGAGCATCTTCATAAAAAAAAAAAACTATAATGCATAACAAAAAATAAATAATAGCTAAGAATAAACAAGATAAATAACTAAACAAAAATATTTTTTTTTTATTTTTTTTACATGGTCGGGTCGGGTCGGGTTAACCCGAAACCCGAAAAACATAGTCCTAACCCAACCCTACAAGTGTGCGGGTTGGGTTGGGTTGAACCCGAATTAGAGTCGGGTTGAATCGGGTCGGGTTGTTCGGGTCGGGTTATCGGGTTGGGTTGCGGGTTGTTCAGGTTATCGGGTTTCTTGAACACCCCTAGCTCCAAACCCTTCTTCTTTTGAAAATCTGCAAATATCACACAGAAAGACAACCCACACAAAAAATATTTGCTGCATTTGGATCTCTTTTTGTCTGGCTAGAAATGAGATAATCTTCAAATCCACAAAAAAAAAAAACACTATTAAATCCAAAAAGTATTTAATGGATCTAGAAATGAAACCCATTAGATACAAACTTTTTGGCCTAAAGTTCAGACCAATCTTTTAGTCAGATTAAATATTGCCTGCCTTTTTATTTCTCTCATCCTTCTGTACAATATTCCATAGGATTTAGGAGCTCCAAAAATAGTTTATTTGGTGATGAGAAAATATGAAGAAGAAAACTCATAACAAGTTGGATTTCTTAAAAAATTTTGTGGGTTATTTTGCTTTTTCTATTATTATTATTTTAGAATAAAGATGAGTGGCCGCAAATTTCATCATCATCACCACCACTGCTTGATCTAAGAGAAATTATTGTCATCAATGCTGGCAGCGGTGTGGTTTTTCCAGTAGGCAAGCAGCCGGCGGGTGAACGTCACCACTGATTCGACCAAAAAGAAACCGTCGAGTGCTTATACAAGACCAGTGATTCTTGTAACAAACACTGACGAGAACGAATCTCCCAACCTCGCATTCCTCTTAAAATCTCTCGCCTCGACTCTGTCACTTCGACGGGATAAAAAAAATTTCATTTTCTATAACTTGCAATTAGATATTTTCTTGAATAAAACGTAGTAATTTTCGTGCGTTTAGGGAAGACTCCTCGACTTCCCGTCATGCATCTGCCGCCGAACCCATCGTGGTCTCATCTTTGCTGCCATACTCGTCATCGGAAGAGGAGAGATCGATTGTCGCGAAGGGATTTTACTTGTCATCGGCGAAGATTCCGAGGGATTTTACTTGCTGCCTTTTCCGGTCATGTCGGCACGAGTCTCCTAATACACGGCGCCGTGGTGATGAAAGATATTTGTTTGTTGATTGATTATATTAATTGAATTTTTTTTTTACTCCTAAATCTGCTCAGACAATCTCATGCATCTCATAATTTTTAAATACCAATACACTTCTTGATATGCATGAAAATCCGGCGGTTAATAACAGACCGGAAAAAATTCACCGGATAATTACCGGTTAATTCACCGGAATTATCCGGTGACAATTTTCAGTGAAACTTCTGTTGGAAAAAATTTACAATAATACACAAAAATTCTATGTAAGGCGGAAACATAGTATTCTAAAATTTATAATCAAATACTTTGATTAAACCATCAATAACATAGAACAAGGATCTTTTCATAATTTTTATTAGAAAAACAAACAAGCATACAAATATGCACAAAATTTATTTCATAAATAAATTATAGAGATCAAGAATTTTACCAAGAAGATTCTAGTGATTGACTTCTTCTCTTCACACCGTGCGTTTCGAGACCGCCAAAGTTGGGCTAAGAGAACGCTCGAAACGAACTTATCGGTCTTAGGGAATCCTCGCTTTGCCGATACCACAATCTTCCAAACCGTGCCTCCGGATCGGGAAGAGACGAGAATGTAGGCTCACTCTAATTTTTTTTTCTCACACACACTACTTTAGTGTATAATTAAGCTATAGGAATAGCGATAGGGGGAGCTTCTCTCTCTAGAAAATCTCTCAAAAAAGCTTATGAGCTTGTATGCTTGGTGTAGCAAAAATTAATTTTTTTTTCTCTAGAATAGGGTCCTATTTATAGAGAGAATAAGGAGGTGTTTAATAGACATACTCCAAGTCCTACTTGGATTCAAACTAATACCTATTATTATTTATTTTGGATATATTAAAATATCTGATATTTTAATTATATATATATTATATATATATAATCGTATATATGTATATACGATTTTGACTTCGGCAACTTTCTCTAGAAAGCCGAATCGGATTTGTATTTTATATACATTCAAATATTATATATATATATATACACGTCAACTTCTTTTTTAAAAACCAATTGCGATTTTGTTTAAATATATTACTATATATATATAATGCACAAGACAAGTTGCCGAACTTAGGCTTTTCCAAATCCAATTGCGTATTGAATTCAAATACATATTTAATATATATATATATAAATATATCTCGTATACCTTTTTTTTTAAATAAATCTTAAATAGAATCTAATTCTATTTTAATATCCAAAATAAATAATTATCTAACTCTTAGATAATTAATTAGGATTAGTTATTTCAAATCCTACTCCAAAATACCTCCTTTTTTATGTATTTATCTAACTCTTGGATAATTTAGCAATTATATAAAACTCTTTTATTCAAATTGTTTGCCTTCCAAATAAATCAATTTTGGTGGGAAACTACTTTCATAATTTCTTCCAAAATTAATTTAAATTAATTTTAACCATTATTTATTCAACAATTAAATAAATAACTAAAATTAATTGTTTATTATCGAATTAACTATTAATCCAATAAATGTGAGAAAAATATAATTAATCACTATTAATTATTAGAGTATCTCTAACGATCTGATGAAGTCAGTTTGGGGACCATGGACCTAATAATTCAGGCTCCAATAAAAACAAATAATTAACTAAAACTCTTTAGTTAAAAATATGATTTATTAATTCCGAGGTTACTCCACTAAAAACCCAGAATTGCACTCCTGAAATTATTAGAATAATTTACTCGGTGAGTTGTCCATTGATATAATCATTTCATGAGATTCAACCCTCCAGATTGGTTCACGATCTGAGCTGGTGAATTTACCGTTTTACCACTCGGATCATATCTTGTTCCTTAAGTACCATCGATTCACTAGCGAACAATTCATTTACGATCTTGATCATAAATGTGCGCGCAATTGTTCGGTTCCAGAATCAACACATTAAGGGAACCAATTTTAACTTCCTTTTTATCAGAAGCTGGATTCCATATCTGTGAAACCCCATTCCCCAGTGATCATGTTTCGGACCTCCAAAATGCAAGTATTTAGCCCAGATCAATCATGGACCGTAACGAACAAATCAAAAGGCCCGTAAACGTAACCTAGGGGTCTGTGGCCACTCAGGATTGAGATCGATTTTCATATGATCATCTTATGACTTCGAGACGAGTATCGTAACAGTACTTAAACGACACTTCGGAATCGAGTCGGTCCATGTCCTATATAATCTAATTATATAGAATGCTTCCACTTAGTGTCACCACACCGACAACCCGGATAAGGTTATCGCATCCAATATGTCAGTGGACCGCATATGTGATTTCGGATCAAGTCACCCACTCTTGATCAATCACGGACTCATTTAAACATATCAACCAAAATTCTAATCCTTTGTATATAACAAACTTATATACTAGAATTTCAGTTACATAATATGTTATGGATATTGATGAATATTCATAAATAAAATAAAGTCTCAAACAATTCATGAAATTTTTTTTAATTTTATTAATCAGCAAATTCAAATCATAAAAATAGTCTCCTTTTTGGGCACTATTCTAACAATCTCCCACTTGCCCTAAAGGAGATGAGACATTCCTCTTAGACCTATTTCTCAAAGAGTACACACTAAAGTAGACGTCGACTTTCAAGCGTCCTTATCCGATTTGAAAATCAGAATCAGTGTATCCTAGTAAATTTAGGTCACCACCTTAATAAACTAGCACATAGTCTCTTGTTCTCCTTATCAGGATTATCCATTGCCTCCCTAAAAGACATTGGATTGTCATCATTTGTGTCAGAAACAATGATATTCGCCTCAGTACGGTAGTGGACGGGTAATCTTATTATCCTCCCACTACGTCTAGGTACTATAGCGTCCTGATTAGGAACTGTGGTTTCTTCTTCTTTTCTCCTCTCAACAACTCTTGTTGGTTGAAAAGTAGAAGCGGGTGCTAACATTTCCTCGAGTACAACCTTACTTCGAGGTTTATAATTTGTCATATAATCGTTTCCAAGAAAAGTGGCATGCGCCGACACGAATACCTGTTTTTCTTTAGGTCTATAAAACAAACCTACTCTCGTGCTTTTTGGATAACCAATGAACAGACACACTTCTGTTCTTGACTCCAATTTGCTTATTTTCTTTTTCAGCACGTGTGCCGGACACCCCCATATGTGACAATGACATAAACTAAGTTTACGACCATTCCACAACTCTAAAGGTGTTTTAGAAACAGACTTGGACGGAACGACATTTAGAATGTCGACAGCCGTCTTGACAGCATAGCCCCAGAATGATATTGAAGCGAAGAGTAGCTTATCATGGATCTCACCACGTCTAACAAAGTTCGGTTCTTTCTTTCTGCAACACTATTTTATTGCGGATCACCAGGAGCCGAAAGTTGCGACAAAATCCCATTCTCAATGAGATGGTCGGCAAACGGAGTATCAAGATACTCACCTCCTTGATCTGATCGAAGAGTCTTAAGTGATTTACCCAATTGCTTTTCAGCCTAAGCACGAAATTCCTGAAACTTCTGAAAAGTTTTAGATTTTCGTTGCATTAGATAAATGTAACTATATCTAGAGTAATCGTCAATAAAATTGACAAAGTACTCATAACCACTTCTAGCTTGAACATTCAAAGGTCTGCAGACATCTGTATGAACAAGCTCAAGTGGTTCTTTGGCTCTTTCTCCTTTAGCCGAAAAGGATCTTTTAGTCATTTTGCCCTCTAAACAGAATTCACAGACATGTACAGAACTAACTCTTAGTTCTCTCAAAGGACCATCCTTTGTTAGTCTATTAATCCTATCTAGACTAATATGACCAAGTCTAAGATGCCATAGATATGTTTCATTATCACTACTGTAGGTTTCTTGTTAGGTTTAGGATTTGCTACTCTAAATATTTCAGTGTTTAGAAGATTCCACTGGTCTTAAAACATAAAGCCCATATTTCATATTTGCAGAACAAATTTTCAAACCATTTCGCGAAATAATAATCGAATTATTATTAAATGAAACTGAAAAGGAATGTTTACATAGTTCTGAAACTGAAATCAAATTTCTCCTAAAACATGGAATAAAAGAAACTAATTCTAAAACTAAAAATTTATTTTTGAATGCAAGGCGAGCTTTTCCCACTGTTTTAGCTGTAACGGACTCTCCATTGTCAACTTTCAGTGTAAGATCTTCATCTTTAAGTTCCCTTTAAGAGCTAAGCAGCTGCAAAGAAGAACAAACATGATTAGTTGCGCCTGAATCAACTATCCAGGTTGAGGAAGTATCCTCAGCATAAAATGCTTCTAATACATGTAAATCGGTCATACCGTTCTTCTTTTTCTCGGCTAATTCAGCGAGGTAGGCTGGACAGTTTCTTCTCCAGTGTCCCTCACCGTCGCAATGGAAACACTTTCCTTTGCTATTTTTGCTTTGCTTTTGCTCTTTCTCATTCTTGGGCTTTTTGGAATCTTTTTCTTTGGGTTTGCTTGTGTCCTTATTGGAACTCTTCTATTTGGACTTGCTTTCCTGTCCACCTTTGGTGCCACTTGAGGTAGAGGCCTTTCTCTTTTTAGATTGGGCCTTAGAAGATGAGGCCCTTTCGACAACATTTGCCACACCTTTCTTCTTGGCTATCCCACTTATAGACTCAAAAGTCTGGAGCTCGTTGAGGAGTTGAGTAAGTCCATAGTTCAACTTATTCATAATATAGTTGGACGTAAATTGGACAAAATCAGACGAAAGTGAGTTCAGAATTATTCCCACTTGTGTCACCTCATCGATAGTGGCGCCATGCAGCTCAGCCTCTATGAAATAGTTCGTCATCATCATGACGTGTTCTCTCACATAGGTGCCAGGAGACATCTTCTCATTCATGTACTTGCGAGTGGCTTCCATTCGAGCTTGCTCGTTTTGCATCCCAAACATCTCTTGAAGAGTGTCTAGGATCTCAACAGCAGTCTCCTTGTTCTCCAACTTTGTTCACAGAGCATCAGACATACTTGCGAGCATATAGGCCTTAGCCTTGTTGTTGGAGGAGTTCCAACGGTCAAAATCTTCTTTGAGCGCCCGCGCAGAATTTGCGGCAGGAACGGGTGGACGTGACTCAGTAAGAACATACCTTATGCTCTCACTGACCAGCACGATATTGAGGTTACTTTTCCACTTGGAAAAGTTATCCCCAGTTAGCACATCTTTAGACAATAAAACGGTAATAGGATTTTCCAACGACATATTGAAAATGCTGATAATAAAATTAAACAGAAATTAGAAAAGTTTGAGACAAAACATTCATCATGATTTCGGGAATAATAAATGTGTATGCATGAATGCAACGGGAAAAATACTAAAACCTTTAAGTTATTATTCCCTCGACAGTTCGGTTATCCATGAATAAAGTGCCGCCGTAGGGTAGGTCAACTATTCACTTAACCAAACCGAGACTCTTCTCGATTAATAAGCACGACCAAAATAACTCTTATTTCCATGCCTATTAAATGCCGAAGTGGGAAAGTTTGGCCAAACAAGTCAACATTTGATTTGTCTTGTGAGTTAACCCATCGTTTCGATTTCTCAGACTTAACTCATGATGTGCCGCCGTAGGGTAGGTCACACTTGAAATACATCCAAAAAATCTATCATACGAGACTTAGCCTTGGTATTGAGTCAAGCGGACACTACCCGTAGGGGGACGAAATCGAAGCGCCTCGAGGCGCCGCTTGACCCTCACGGTGCTAAATCAACGATGGAGACCATAAACTCACTATTAATGTAGTATTTTATTAAACCTAAGTTAACATTTAACTAGGTGAAATCGATTTTTGGTTTATAATCTAATTATTAACCTAAAAAGTGTAGAATTAAATTCTACGTTGTTCTAAGCTACCCATTTACAACCCTTTTAAATATGCTTAGAATATGTCTTTTCGTGACGTACTAATCTTTGGTTTATAAAGCATCTCATGTTTAATTAAACCTAATTAGTACTACGTGAAATTATAACCTATAGTTTCACTTCACGAAAAAAACTTCCAAGTAAGAAGGGGGGTCACAATGGTCCGCTTAAATCCCTCCAAACCTTAGACCTCTTATCGGTCTTTTTGACAAAGTCTTTTCGCTCCGCTCAACTTATTCATTAAAATCTACTCCTAACAACTTAGGTAATTTTAATTGAATAAGCCCCAAATTGTGTTGGTCAAATTTTAAACACTTTTAAAATAACCAATCCATCATTTAATCATATTACATATTAATCACATTAACAATATGAATAAATGATGCAAGCGGAACATAATATTGAATGGCACTCCTATATTATATGACATGTGACGTGCATGACATATTATAAAAACATAGTATAAAAATAAAACATTGGAATTGACCGAGTTCCTTTGGTTTATAAATAAATAAATAAAATAAAACTAATCTAACAGGCGTCCTTTTCATGGGCTTCATCTCCACGTCCATCTTCGGGTCCATCATTGTGGATTTGACCTAAAATTAAAACACTTTTAACTTTGGGTCGGACCAATATAGGTTTCACAAACCTATGGGCCTACTATAATGGGCCGGGCAACCTAGGGTTTGAAAACCTTAGGTTTAGGGCCCATCATTGGCCAATCAACCCTAGAGTCTTACTCGAGGGTTTTTGCCTCCTATGGTGGCGACTATCCTAGGGTCAAAATCCTAGAATTTTAGCCACCAAAATCCACCACTTAGAGTTTCACCAAACCCTAAGTTTTTGTCCTTCAAAGTCTTCTTGAATTTGATTTGATGATCATTGTGAAATTTACATAATATAAAATAAAATAAAATTTACAAAATTCCTAACCCAAATTAAGGGCGAACATCAAATCTAATTAAACCAAAAGAACCATATAATTAACGACCAATTCCAATAGAAGATTCATTCATCAACATGACAATCAAACAAAACATACATCTCATGTATCAACAATTATTGTGCCATTCAATAATGCAATTAGAATCACATTCTAAATTAATTGATTTTCTAATAAAATTAAGACCACTCTGATACCAGTTGTTGGAAAAAATTTGCAATAATATACAAAAGTTCTATGTAAGGCGGAAACATAGTATTCTAAAATTTATAATCAAACACTTTGATTAAACCATCAATAACATAGAACAATGATATTTTCATAATTTTTATTAGAAAAACAAACAAGCATACAAATATGCACAAAATTTATTTCATAAATAAATTATAGAGATCAAGAATTTTACCAAGAAGATTCTAGTGATTGACTTCTTCTCTTCACGCCGTGCGTTTCGAGACCGCCAAGGTTGGGTTAAGAGAACGCTCGAAACGAACTTATCGGCCTTAGGGAATCCTCGCTTTGCCGATACCACAATCTTCCAAACCGTGCCTCCGGATCGGGAAGAGACGAGAGTGTGGGCTTACTCTAATTTTTTTTCTCACACACACTACTTTAGTGTATAATTAAGCTATAGGAATAGCGATAGGGGGAGCTTCTCTCTCTAGAAAATCTCTCAAGAAAGCTTATAAGCTTGTATGCTTGGTGTAGCAAAAATTAGTTTTTTTTTTCTCTAGAATAGGGTCCTATTTATAGAGAGAATAAGGAGGTGTTTAATAGGCATACTCCAAGTCCTACTTGGATTCAAACTAATACCTATTATTATTTATTTTGGATATATTAAAATATCTAATATTTTAATTATATATATATTATATATATATATAATCGTATATATATATACGATTTTAGCTTCGGCAACTTTCTCTAGAAAGCCGAATTGGATTTGTATTTTATATATATTAAAATATTATATATATATATATATATATATATATACGTCAACTTCTTTTTTAAAAACCAATTGCGATTTTGTTTAAATATATAACTATATATATATAATGCACAAGACAAGTTGCCGAACTTAGGCTTTTCCAAATCCAATTGCGTATTGAATTCAAATACATATTTAATATATATATATATATATAAATATATCTCGTAAACCTTTTTTTTTAAATAAATATTAAATAGAATCTAATTCTATTTTAATATCTAAAATAAATAATTATCTAACTCTTAGATAATTAATTAGGATTAGTTATTTCAAATCCTACTCCAAGTAGGATAACTATCCTATTTAAATAAATTTGTACAAATCCAAATCTAATTAGGATTTCTACAAAATACCTCCTTTTGATGTATTTTTCCAACTCTTTGATAATTTAGCAATTAAATAAAACTCTTTTATTCAAATTGCTTGCCTTCAAATAAATCAATTTTGGTGGGAAACTACTTTCATAATTTCTTCCAAAATTAATTTAAATTAATTTTAACCATTATTTATTTAACAATTAAATAAATAACTAAAATTAATTGTTTATTATCGAATTAATTATTAATCATATAAATGTGAGAAAAATATAATTAATCACTATTAATTATTAGAGTATCTCTATCGATCTGATGAAGTCAGTTTGGGGACCATGGACCTAATAATTCAGGCTCCAATAAAAACAAATAATTAACTAAAACTCTTTAGTTAAAAATATGATTTATTAATTCCGAGGTTACTCCACTAAAAACCCAGAATTGCACTCCTGAAATTATTAGAATAATTTACTCGGTGAGTTGTCCATTGATATAATCATTTCATGAGATTCAACCCTCCAGATTGGTTCATGATCCGAGCTGGTGAATTTACCGTTTTACCACTCAGATCATATCTTGTTCCTTAAGTACCATCGATTCACTAGCGAACAATTCATTTACGATCTTGATCATAAATGTGCACGCAATTGTTCGGTTCCAGAATCAACACATTAAGGGAACCAATTTTAACTTCCTTTTTATCAGAAGCTGGATTCCATATCTGTGAAACCCCATTCCCCAGTGATCATGTTTCGGACCTCCAAAATGCAAGTATTTAGCCCAGATCAATCATGGACCGTAACGAACAAATCAAAAGGCCCGTAAACATAACCTAGGGGTCTGTGGCCACTCAGGATTGAGATCGATTCTCATATGATCATCTTATGACTTCGAGACGAGTATCGTAACGGTACTTAAACGACACTTCGGAATCGAGTCGGTCCATGTCCTATATAATCTAATTATATAGAATGCTTACACTTAGTGTCACCACACCGACAACCCGGATAAGGTTATCACATCCAATATGTCAGTGGACCGCATATGTGATTTCGGATCAAGTCACCCACTCTTGATCAATCACGGACTCATTTAAACTTATCAACCAAAATTCTAATCCTTTGTATATAACAAACTTATATACTAGAATTTCAGTTACATAATATGTTATGGATATTGATGAATATTCATAAATAAAATAAAGTCTCAAACAATTCATGAAAAATTTCTTTTATTTTATTAATCAGCAAATTCAAAATCATAAAAATAGTCTCCTTTTTAGGCAATATTCTAACAACTTCGGTTATTCACCGAAAATTATCACCTGGTAATGGCGGTGAATTATCCGGATTTTAACCAGATAGTGTTTTTTTTTCCTTCTTCTTCGTCGTTCCCCCACCGTCAGTCCGTCACCGCTGTCTCCCCCACCTCCCTTGCGACCTCCCCACCTCCCCTGTGACATCCCCCGCCACCCTCGTGACCTCCCTGCCACCACCGCGACCTCCCTGCGACCACTCCCCGACCACCGCACGACCTCCCTGCCGCCACCGCGACCTCCCCTGCGACCACCCCGCGACCTCCCCGCCACCAACGCGACCTCTCCGCCACCACCCCGCGAGGCCGCGACCTCTCCCCCGACCACTCCGCCACTACCCCGACTTTCCCCGCAGAGCACTCACCACCTCCCCCGACTCCCCCGCAACCTCCCCCGACTCCCCCGCCAACTCCCGACCTTCCCCCGCTCGAACCAATGATCAAACGAAGTTTTCTTTTTTTTTTTTCGGTGAAAATATATCACCGGAAATTTTTGGTGAAAATCCGGTTAATAACCGATTTTTAACCGCTGGTTAAAAACCGGTTATTAACCGAATTTTCACCGAAAATTTTCGGTGGTATAATGTGCCGGTAAGTTAACCGTGCCACATTTGCATGTTTACTTCTTGATTATCCAATGTTTATTCGAATTTGGACGGTCTTGATCGATCCAACCTAGGCGTTTCCCACCGATATATTTTTATAGGCTTTTCCCAATTGAGAATCCCCGTTAAAAAAGTCTTTAAATGTAATTTTTAAAATTTTTTTTTAAAATTTTAAAGACACTTAAATACAATTTAAAAAAATTAAAAAAAAAAAGAAAAAAAAAAGAGCCACGTGTTAGAATATGGTGAGTTAAGTTTTAAAAATTTTAAAATCTTAAAAGATTTAGTTAGATATGTTGGAGCTTATTGGTCTTATCTAATACAGGATATTTTTTTTAAGCTTCTTAGTTTACTGAGCGAGAGTGTTTTTTTTTTTTTTTTTATTCTTCCCTATTTCCTATAGGATGATAAAATAACATTTAACAACACGTTTCATTAAATTTGCCCAAGAAAACAACCACCCATCTTATCAAACAACAGGTAGTTTATAGTCTTTTTGAGTCTTGAATCATGTTCATTACTTTAAGTACAATGAACATGTATTTTCTTGTTGAAAATTTTTTTTCCCTTTGATCAACAACTTGGTAAATTTTTTTATTTTTTTATTTTTTGCTGGGGGGCTTCTTTGTCAATCATGGACTCCTTTGTGATAGATCAATACTTGCAGATCACGCAATACTATATCCATGATTCACGAATTGGGATAAACTGGTAGTTAGCTGCATTAACCTCTCTGTTGTTTCTATATTATCATCATCATTATGTTTTGGCCTTTCCTTTTTTGAAACTTTAGAATATCTCAATTTGTTGTGCATACACTTATTTCATATCTCACCTTGTGGCGACAAAAGGCTTGAAAATTTAAAGCAAATAGATTGGGAATAAATTTCTTATGTGTAGCTATTAAATTGCCAAATGGATGATCTCAACTATTTTTCACATTAAAAGCCAGTAGTTTTTTTTTTTTTTTTTGCACCAAAAAAAAAAACTATTTCAGGTTGGCACATGAATTTTTTAATATTTTATATGAATATTAAATTCAAGGAAATTACTAATTTTGGGTCTATAGTCTTGTATTTTGTCATTGTCACATTATTTTTGGTACGAACAACTTTTTTCTTTGGAGATTGATGTCGATCTAAAATTTGTAGTATTTTCTCTGAATAACTTACATTTGCTTTTTACTATTATTAACCTTAATCTTCTAATGCTTAGTTAAGCTTTGACTGGGGCGAAGAAGGCAATAGATCAGAAGCTGAAATAGCATCTCTAAGAGCTGCTTTTACGCAAGAAGTCGGCGATTGGCATAAACTTGACCACCCTAATGTTACCAAGGTAACATATAATATTTGACTTGCCTCGCTGCTCTCTAAGAACCTTCGGTCTAATGTTGGTATCGAAAATGGATGTAGGATTTCTAACTATGTTAGACTTATGTCATTGCTCAAAACAATCTAGCGTGCCCGAAGAATTTTGGATGTTGGATTGTCTATAAGCCACAAGATTTCAGTACTTGGATTCGATGGGTGGATATCTGTTATGCTTGTTTATGCCAAATCCTATCTTCTGTCACAGTTCATAGGGGAGACAATGGACTCGGCAGACCTACTGATACAAATTGAGAACGGCCAAATCGGCATGCTTAGTAATATTTGTTGTGTGGTCGTTGAGTATTGTCCTGGTGGTGCACTGAAATGTTATCTCATTAAGAACCGAAGACGAAAGATGGCTTTCAAAGTGGTTGTCCAACTTGCACTAGGCCTTGCAAGAGGGTGAGATTTCCACACACTATAACTATCAGTAAATTTACTTTTGTTCTTGATAGTTTGAACACACTTGTTGAATGTGAGAGTTAATTAAATAGTTCTTATTTGTAGGCTGAGCTATCTCCACTCGAAGAAGATCGTCCACGGAGATGTATACTTCGGAACTACCTTTGCTTCTATCTGCTGCTTTGGTTTCATTATTGCAAGTGCACAGTGCAGATCATGTTGGATATCTAGGAAACGTTTGATTTGGTATTATGTGGTAAATTTGGTTGTGGATGCTCGTTTTGGTATTTATTTGATAAATTTGATTTTAGCTATGTGACTTTTGTCTTAGTATTTTCTAGTAAATTTAATTTTTGATGCTTTGTATGGGTATTTTCTTGTTATTTGGTTGTGGTTTTTGGTCTCGATTTTGATTGTGTACAACAGCTTTTGGAATATATATGGTAATTGTAAATTGACGAAAATTTAAAAAAAAAAATCACATGTAAATGTGGGTTAAAAATAAACGTCTTAAAAAGGTTTGATTAGTTTATGACGGGTAACAGAAATGCGTCTTTAAAAGTTAGAGATTTTTAGGAATTTAACCAAATTTTTGACTAAATTTTTAGGATAGCCACAGTTTCATAAAATTAAGGATTTAGTCGTAACATGCATATAATATAAAATGCTACACGTGTAACATACGTGTAATATATTTATGTTACATGTGTAAAATTTTATGTTACACGTATGTTACGGCTAAATCCTTAATTTCATGAAGCTAGGGCTAAATTCTTCAAACTTTACCTTTAAAATGGCTAATTAAGAACTGGCCCTAAAAGTTATGGCCAATTTATGACGAGATACAAAAATGTGTCTTAGGAAATAATATCGAATTTATGACGGGACAAAGAAATGCCTCTTAAAAACATACACTATTATGACACGTTTTTTACGTACATCTTCAAATGCACCTCTTTTTATGACGCATTTTATGAGTCTTTGAAAAATTCGTAGTTACAATGACACCTCTTTTTATGACTCATATTTACTCGTCTTGAAAACTTTTTATGACTGACAAAATACGTCATTAAATCTCATTTTTGTACTAGTGAATCCTCACTGTAGTTAGATTGCACTCACCTTATTTCCAGAAACACACTAGTACAAAAATGAGACTTAATGACGTATTTTGTGAGTCATAAAAAGTTTTCAAAACGGATAAATATGAGTCATAAAAAGAGGTGTCATTGTAACTATTAGATTTTCAAAGAGTCATAAAATGCGTCATAAAAAAGGTTGCATTTGAAGATTTGCGTAAAAAACGTGTCTTGATAATGTATGTTTTTAAGACGCATTTCTTTATCCTATAATAAATTCGGCATTATTTTCTCATTTTTGTATCTTGTCATAAATTGGCCATAACTTTTAAAGACGCATTTCTACAAGTGCAGGGTGCACTCACAATAATGAAACCAAAGCCTAAAAATTCTCGAACTTGATGGTTCGATCTCAACGACGCACGAAACCTAAAAATAAAATATATCATTAGAACTCCTAAGGTACATAACACACTTAATCTAACTTGGACATGACATCTAGAATGTACTATAATATGAAAATTACAGTTTCAGCACGCGGTATTTACAAAATTATAATTTTGACCCCAAAATCTAAATTTTTGAAAAAAAATGTTCATCAACGGATTTAATCCAAAATTTCATATTTGAAATACATATAAAACAAAGCAATTTTTGCGATATCATGTCGAAAACCAACTTCTAACTTGTTCAAAAATGATGATAAAAATTCAGGAAAAAATTGTAATTTTAAGATATCTAAAAATAAGATCTATTTGTAGAAAAGTTTTCTGAAAAGACTCATATTCATTTTTTAATATCTTCAACTTTTCTCTTTTGACTTTTGTCAGAAAATATTTTCATAATATAGTTTATAAACAAACTTAAATTCAGTTTAGAATTTGAACCACAAATTTCACCATCTTAACCTCAGAATTCGCAAAAACTTAAAACTAGAAAGTTGTTCAAAATTAAATTTACAATGTCTTCTCTTTTTTATTAAAATCTAATTTGGCTTTTAAAGTATTCAAAACAGCCAAAAACCCAGATCTGCTCATAAACGATGCAAAAATTGTTCAGGCAGTCCTTGGTTCTGGATTTTTAATAAAAACTCCACATATAAAAAAAATTATAAAAATTGATATACATAATCAGCACTCATATATGTACCACAATTTTTTTTAAATAATAATAAAATTGTTTGGGCCGTAAAGTAATTCAAGAAAATCATATAAGTTTCAAAGACTTGTAAAACTATTGTTGTGTGCGTAGAACGATCGTTCTAACACCGATCCGAGATCACGACTCACTAAAATAATACCTAAACCCTAATTAATCTTCATAAAATAGATCTCAAGAGTTCTAGGTTAGAGATTTACCCTCGAAGCTTTTGTTTGTCTCGAAATCCTCTTTTCGAAGCCACATTTTCTATGCGAATGATGCAAATCAACTCGAATTCGAAACTTATCAATCTAAATCACGTAAAGGGATTTTATTTACCTTGAAATTTTAAGGAATTGACTCTTAAAGGCCTTGGAGGCGACTTCTAGGTTTCTAGGTCTCTCTATTTTTAGAGGCTCTTGGGGTTTAAATAAACCTAACTTACGAAACTATATCGTTTTCTCGTATGCCCTTGAAGCTGTATCGTTTTTTAGGACTAATTCGCGTACAAATTTTAATCAGTCATAACTTTTTCTATATTAATCCGATTGACACATATGATATACCGTTGGAAAGCTTATTAAAAGATCTTTAAATTGATATACATGATATGATATGAAAATTTTATATAGTCTAATAATAATTTAAAAATATATCCATAGCCTAAATCCCATAATATTGTCTCTTGCAACTTTCAATAAGATTTAATACCTAAAAGGTTTGAAATCTTCAATTCTTAGAATATGTCTCATTCTCATAAAAATTATACCCTAAAGATAGTTCATCTCATTTAATATCATGTGACGTTAAAAAAAATTACATGTAATTTTACCATTTTTTGCATTGTCTGATGTTTATGAGATATTTCATGAATCCACATGTAGTTTACTTTCTTTTTCTTTTTCTTTTTTTTTTTTTTGTAAAATTACACGTAGTTTTAACAACTATCATACCTAATAATTTATTTGTAGTTTCTCTATCAAACTACACTAAAATTATTGTAATTTTTCATATAACTACAAAATTCATTCATCAAACAAATTTCATTTGTATCCATCTTAATTCTACTCGATACAAAGTGTCGCGTCAAACATCATAAAAATAATTCTCGAAATTACAAAAGAATTTTGTAATAAAAACGCTTGTTAATTTCATAATAAAATGACGCTAGTGTCGTAAGATCGAGATATCACAAAATGTAACAATCTCTATTAAATAATTATTTTAAATAATTAAAATACAGTTGATAGATTTTTATTTATATGTCATTACTAACCTCAAGATATCTAATAGTGCACATTTGATAGTTTCGAGTGATTGCAGCAAAAAATTTTACCATAATCTATGTAGCTATTGAGAAACTCTCTTAAATCGCATAATCTAGGAAAATAAAAAATAATTTAATTGCGAATCATATAACTTCTAAAAAAAATGTAAAATATATTTACCGTTTCTTTTAGTGAAACGTGAACTACTATATCAAATGCATCATGTTTCTTATCTAAATTCAAAATGGTGAAGAAGTTTACTTTTCTTGAACACCTCCAAGTTTCCTAGAAGAAATAAGTTAATTCAATCACATTAAAAACAAATGCAAGAAGCAAATTATAAACAAACACAGTAGTTGAACACAAAAGTGATAATAATAATAAAAGGTAGTTGATCTTTTTGAAATAATTGGCGTTCTATGTACCAAATATAAGGTAAAGCTTCCAATGCTAATATAACTACAACAATCTGCATTATTAGCGACTAGACTTTTGATCGCCGATAAGTATTGGCGACTAAATTGGCAACAAAATATTTGGTCGTCAGTAATCGGTCGTCAAATTAATCGCCATTTTAGTCGAATATTCGCCAATTGTTTCAATAAAAAATATCGGCAACCAAATCCTTTACAAGAACCAACCAAAGGCATCATATATGTTTACTTTTAATTGTGTTTTGAAGATAGAGCCTCATTGTCCAAAAATATCCTACAACAATAAAAAAAATATGTGACCATGGGATAAAAAAAAATTCTTCGAATATCACGTTATCCCACCCATAATACAAAGTTTTCTTAATTGAATTGTCAGTTTGTTACTAAAAAGGACTTGATGACATAATTTACAAGCACTGTTAAGTCAAGCAACAATTACTAAGTATGTGTAGGATCGAAAAATTCAACCTCATAATTCTAGTGCATAAAACTCAAACAAATGATTAATTGTATTGTAAAAATATATACATCGATATAAATATGCCCCAACAATAAATATATATATATATATATATATGCAAATTAGACTGAAAGATAATGTGTAAGTAGGATGAAGAATAAATCTCGCAGATGAAGCTGCATATATAATCATTAACTAATTGCACTAATCACCAAAGAGTCCATTGCTTATAACTTAAAGTCTTCCAAATGTTGCTTTCGGCACCAAGAGTATTCAAGTGTGTAGTCAAGAAATTTATTGAGCCATTTTGCATCCCTAAGAATCGGTCTCTTGCTTTGTAGTTCTTTAAGATCATCTTTGTTAGAATATTCACAATAAAGATCATAAACAAGTTGGATTTTCACTACTAGATCTTTGAAAAAAAAAAATGCAGAACACATTGCTTGCTTTTGGCCTGATAAGATAAAGAACAGTTTTCTCATCAGCTAATGAGTGAATTAAAAAAATTAAAACAAAATAAAAAAAATCTTTGGAAAAAATCTCAAGAGCGATGAAGGATAATCTTAACACATTAGAATTGACATAATTCATATTATAACAAAATATAGCTCACTTAGAAAAAGTATGGTCTTATCTCGATTCAGGTTTATGACTTAATAAAAGATAAATAAGATCATATACATTAGGAATATCTTCCACTCAAGAAAGGTTCAGCTTATTAGCCACAATGTTGTAAATACATTGATTGGGAGTATCACCAAATGGGTGATATCCCCCGATAATACAAAATTTTTTGTCGCCAATTTAGTCGCCAATACTTATCGGCGACCAAAAATCTGGTCGCTAATAATGCAGATTGTTGTAGTTATATTAGCATGTGAAGCTTTACCTCGAATTTGGTACATACAACACCAATGATTCTAAAAGGTTAACTACCTTTTATTATTATTATTACTTTTGTGTTTAACTATTGTGTTGGTTTATAATTTGTTTCTTGCACTTGTTTTTAATTTGATTAAATTAACTTCTTTCTTCCAGAAAACTTGGAGATGTTCGAGAAAAGTAAACTTTTTCACCATTTTGAATTTAGATAAGAAATATGATGCATCTGATATAGTAGTTCACATTTAACTAAAAGAAACGGTAAATATATGTTGCATTTTTTAAGAAATTATAATATTATTTGCAATTAAATTATTTTTTATTTTTCTAGATCATACGATTTAAGAGAGTTTTTCAATAGCCGCATAGATTGTGGTAAATTTTTTTGCTGCAATCACTCGAAACATCTCAAATGTGTGCTATTAGATATCTTGATGTTAGTAATGACATTTAAATGAAAATCTATCTACTACATTTCAATTATGTAAAATAATTATTTAATATAGACTGTTACATTTTGTGATATCTCGATTTTCTTATGTGCGATTATAGACTGTTACATCGAAAAATTCAACCTCATAATCCTAGTGCATAAAACTCATATAGGTTTAGTCATGCTTTTCTTATGTGCGATTATTTATGATAATTAATTGTCATTGGTTTGTAAGTTAGTATTTTACTGCAATATGATCAATTTGATATATTGTCGATTTTAGATGGCTTATGAATATTTGAATATCTTGTTTTGTATGACTAGTCTTTTACTGCGTGATTGTCAAATTTATATCTTGTCGATTTAAGATAGCGTATAAGATAAATATTTATTATTTTAATTGAAAGAGCATTTTCATATCAAAATATATTTATTTATTTTAGATCTTAATTACATATTTTTCAGTTATTTGTTTGGGATGTGAAACTTGCAATTGAGTTATAGGAATCAGAATTCTAAACAGTTAAATAAAATAATTAAGGAATTCTCGACACCTCGTTGAATTTTCTTATTGATTGTTCCCTTTAATCTTAATATCGTCTTCTTCTACTGCAAATTCTTATTCTTTTTATTTTTAAGTTTTAGTTTTACGTTTTAAAGTTTGTTTCGAGTCTTTTAGTTGTCTTATTTTCACCTTTTTGTAGAGACGACTCTGCTTTCATTGTGCTACCAATGACCGCTTTAGCGTTTTTACAATTTGGGTGTGATCAGTATTACATATCCAAGTCTTAAAACTCTCGGGATCTCGTCCCAGCATCAAAATCATAAAATATTTATAATATAATAAAAGTGTAGAAAATATTGCCACGGGTAATCTTCTTCAACGGATACCACACACACCATCTCCACCAACTCCTACTCGTCAATCTTCATTGGCTTCTTACCTACAACACCGAGAACCTATGAGTTGATAAAGTCAGTAAGGGCTAATTAATCTACCCTAAATGATATGTATTGCAAGTTCACGTATTACAATAAATATACAGAGAGAGGTTAGCCGTCCCATACCGACTAACGCCCTTTACACAGCAAATGCAATAAAGTTGTCCTATTACCCTCGTGTATTCCATGTCTCTCAATTCTCACTTTTCCACAGCTGAGTACTTCGTACTCGGTTCACACACCTGAGCTTCCTACGCAAGGTAGCTCGACCTCGTTGCACTAAGCATAATCGAATAACACCCCTGGTTTACCTTGCTCTCAGGAGACAACTCAACTACACTGGCGAGTCTCTTGCACACAGCTTTGATCCTCGTATCGTCAAGGTTTTGTGATCGATTATGAACCCACAACGTTTATTTATAGTCCTACTAGAGTATTTTTCTTGTTAGACTCTCACTCCGGACTTGATGGTTTCACAGAGCATTTATTTCGTTACTTATTTAATCGAGCACGACATCTTTGTCAAGTCTTGGATCCACTGATGGTCACCGCGATTTCTCTAGCATGTAGGCGGGGAGTTGGCCTATCTCCCGACAGTCCCTCGGACTTCATCTTACAATCAATTGGTTGACTTTGAGTGAAGAACAAGCTCACCCTCAGGGAGCGGGGCTCTCTCTCTTCGGAGCCAGGGCTTTCTTCTCTTGGAGCCAAGCGGTACCATCGACTTATTCTTGTTTCAATATTTAGATTGCATTCGTTTACCTTTTATCAACCCCTGTCGGAAGATTGAGGCTTATTTCATATTTCTATCCCTCCTATCTCGTTTATCGAGGAATCAAAACTTTGAACCTGGTATACTTTTCCTCGTCAGATCACACAACAGACAGATATTTAGTATGTTTGAACCCCTTTGTCTGATCATACAGCAGACTCTACTGCAAAAATAAGAATAGTGGACACAATATTTGATATCATAGTCTTTGTTTAGAAATCGCAACATTGAAATTATAAATGTTGTTAAAAGTAATGTTGGAGGGCCTTTTAACAATAGTCAATAAAAGTGTGACATGGTTATATATTTTTAACGACATCAATAATATAATTGTTGTTAAAAACACACTTTCAACAACAATTAGATAAAAAATGATGGTAAATAAATATTTAAGACATTAAAATATGATATGATGTCTATATCATATATTGTTTTGGGGCCTAATAAGAAAAAAAAAAGTTAATTTAATTTGAAAAAAACAAGGAGAAGGAATGAAAAATAAAAAATAAAAAATTTCCCTCGTTCCACCCAAGCCCCGCCGCACGATTCCCCTCTCCCTGAGATCCTTCCAGCCAAGTTCTCGCGAATTTCTTCAAGCCATCGCCGTCTTTCCAGTCCTCCCGAGCCCCCCATCGTGTTTTCCAGCCCCCGCCGCGATTTCTTCAAGCCTCGCCGTCCTTCTAGTCCTCCCGAGCCACCCCTTCCCCCTCACCGTCGAGATTTCGAGCCCCCATCGTGATTTCTTCCAGCCTCGCCGTCCGTTCCTTCCACTCCTCCCGTGCCTCTCGCATCTAGATTTCTAAACGTCACGAATCACTGTACTTTGCAAACTACTTCCCCTGCCTTTGCGAGCCCAGCCCTTTCATTGCTTTCGTGAGGCCAGCCCTCACGAACACTGCCGTCCATTTTCAGCCTCGAACTCGCGGACACTGCCGTATGTTTCCCCTGCCTTCGCGAGTCCATCACTCGTGAGCCATATCAGCGCTGTTTCCCCGACGTTTTTATCCCCAAACTCGCAAGCCTAGTCCGAGCAAAGCCCTAACAAGCCCTCCCGAGCCCAGACATCGAGAGCCAAGGCCGTCTCAGTGCCCCTGTCGTGAGCTTAGACCGTCTCACAGACCTTCGAGCAACCGTCTCAGCCCCTCTACTCGCCAGCCTGACCATCTCATCTCCGCTGTTCAGGAGACCTGCCTTTCCAAACGCAGCCGTCGCCGACGATCGAGCCTGATTTCAAGCCTCGTCTCTTTTCTCGCACTGGTTTCAAGCCTTCGTTCAAGTAATTATTTTGGCAAACTATTGACATATTTTGGCGGCTGATATGATACTGTTGTAATTATTTTTTTTTCTTTTTGTGATTTGTGTTTGGGTCGGTTGACATATTTTGTGTGGTTGTGATTTCAAGCTTCAAGTTTTCGTTCTTGCACTATTTGGTATATTCTTGTGTCGGTTGTTCAATATATCTAATATGCTCTGTGTCGGTTGTGATTTTGAAACTCTTGACATATTTTGGTTGCTGATCTTGTTGCGTTGTTATTTTTTTTTTTTGGTGATTTGTGTTTTAGTTGATTGGCATATTCTATGTCGTCGTGATTTCAAGCTTGGAGTTTCTGATCTAGCATTGGTTTCAAGCCCACGTTCAAGGACAAGAATCACTTTATCAATTTACACATTTTTGTCAGAGATTTGGTACGTTTTAATTGTTATATTGCTTTTTAGTCGCTCATATTATCCTATATTACTAAAAAGAAGGCCATTATTATTTATTAATGTAATTTCTACAGTGCAAGTGGTCAAATTAGGATTATGTCCTTATTAAACTGCTTGAGCTGAAAAAATAAAGGGTTTTTTGGTCATTAAACAATACAAGCCAAGATTTCATTTCTAACCTTCGTACTTCAACTTAGCCAAAGAGTGTTTAGGGGCAATTTCGTATATTTGTCAACCTTATCTTTTAGAATTACCTTGCCCACTCACTCATTTGGGGATAAATTTTATGAATGGCCCCTATAATAAGCCACTGTCCATATTTGGCCCCTAAAATATAAAACTTCTCAAATAGCCCCTCAAAATATAGTCGCAGCAGATTTGTGGCCCTCCCGTTACCTATTTTTGACGGAGATAACAGATCTTTGGGGCAAAAAAGTAATTTTGTCTTTGTGAGTTCACGCAAACTCCATTTCGGGTTTGATTGAGTTAGAGGATGTAATGTATTGTGGAGATGCGATTTCGTGTTTGAGGGACTGCAATTTGTGGTTGAAGGTAGTGAAATTTAAAGGGCTTTTGTTTACGGTGATATAAGCTTCTATCACAATGGCTGTAGGAGATGACCCTGACAAAGTTGAAATCCCCGACTATGGTAAGTCGTTTTTGTTCTTTGATTTGGTTCATGGGTTTCTCATTTGTGGGTGTTTTTAGGTAATTTTGTAAGTGGAATAGATGGAAAGAGTATATCTGAATATCAAAGTTCAGATAAACATATTTGTTAAAAGCAGACAGTTAATAGTACAGACATTTAATAGTTAATAAGGAAAATTTAATAGTACAGACAGTTAATAGTACATCTATATTTATCCTCAAAATAGTTAATAATTAAGCAAAGTTTAATACATCCATCCGGCTGTACATTACTACATTGTAAAAGTAGCTGAAACATAGTTCAACTATACATCAACAATAGCCAATTACAACAACAGCCATTATCAAACACCATAAAAGCATTCTTGATCTTCCTGCTAACATTATTATCTCATCGTTCTTGTACTCAATAACACATTCAAGTCTACCCTTCACAGTCAATAAATTTCTGATCTCCTCTTCCTTCTCCATTAATTTAACATACATGGCCGGTGGTATCTCTTCATCTGGTACACGATCAGGTAGAGGCATAAAAGGTGATTCATCAAGAAAGAGGCAAAACCCACATCCACGATCCAAATCATCCTACCAACAAACAATATAGAATCAAAAAATAATAATAATCAGATTGCAGAGTCTAGTACAAATAGTTCAACATATCTTCACAATATTAGGCCTTACTATACCTTGTAATTAGTGCAGCCCCAAAATATTCTTCCTAAGTTCTTAGGCGTCTTCGCAGTCTTCTCCACCGTCGACAACCCACAACCGCAGATTGGTCTCCCACTTGCGTCATACCTAATAACTCTTCTAGATGAAGAACGCTTGACGCAACTTGAAGAGCAGTTAGACTTTGAAGAAGAAGAAGCCATAAACTCTCTAATGGCGTCTTTCCACAAAAAAAAAAAAAAAAATTAGGGATTTAGGGATTTGAGAGTGGAAAGGGTGCTAAATATACATCATTTGCCCAAAGATCTGTTATCTCCGTCAAAAATAGGTAACGGGAGGGCCACATTTCTGCTGTGACGATATTTTGAGGGGCTATTTGAGAAGTTTTATATTTTAGGGGCCAAATATGGACAGTGGCTTATTATAGGGGCCATTTAAAAAATTTATCCTTTTTCCACAATATATTCCGTTAAACTTTTTATGTTTTTTTTTTAAACAATTCTCTCTCTCTTTTTTTCTAGATGATACATTCCAATGGCTTTTATTTTTGGGTCTTCTATTTTACTTTCCGTCTCTCACATTCTCAGCCATTTCCCAAATTAAAAAAAAAAAAAAATTATCGGTCTCCACCTTCTCTGTGGCGAAGTTTTATTATGTTTTTTCATTTTTTGTCTTCGTTGGTTTTTTATCCTCTGTTGGTTTATTCTCTGTCATTTTCTTTTGGGTTTTTAAAAACTTAAATCTCTCTCTCTCTCTCTCTCTCTTTCTTCTCAGTGGCGATCAATCCGAAGGGTCTGGTTCAATTCTCTTATGGTTGCTAGATATCTTTTTCTACTCCCTCTTTTGTACTTATTAAATAGATCTTAACTGTGTATTTTATTCAGCAAAAAAAAAAAATGTGTATTTCGGGGTTTCAAGGAATTATTTTAGCCTTTTCTGTTTTCAGCTGCTTCTGGGTTACTCGTTACTTAGAGTTTTAGTTTTTACCGATATTTCGGGTTTTCAATAAATGTTTTTATGGTTTTCTGGTTCTGGTCATTGTTATTTTGGGTTTTGTTTTTATAGGTTTCGATATATGCGATCTCTCTGTTATAAACTTCTTCCTAAATATGGTTTTGCGATGAGTTCTGCGCTCGGAGTTCAGAGATAAGTTTGTTTTTGTTTTTTTTTTTCGGTTTTTATTTTTTATTTTTTTTAACTCTGGTTTGGTAGTTGTATATGTTTTGCTTATGCTCTTTACTTATTTGTTGTACGATTTTTTGCTTTAAAGACTGTGTTTTCCCCTTGTTGCGCAAATCTCACTATTGATGTGATAAAGCTCGGGACGTTGTTTAAGACCATCTTTCAATGAGTTTTTCCATTTTCAACATTAAAATACAATAAATATCACATTAAATAGTAATTTATTTTTAAATTATTATATCATTTTTAACACTAAAATAAAATATTCTGATTATATTCCTCTTATCACTTATTATATTAATTTCAATAATTATCTTATATTTACTTTCACAATAACTTAATAAAAGAAGATTCTTCAATAGTGTACGATTTTTTGCACTATCAATAGTGCACGGCTTATAATAGCTTAAAAAATACATAAAAATAATTTTTTTTTGTACACATAAGCACATTATATCATCTATTTACATATTATCGATTCATTTCTTCAAGTTTAACACAAAAAATATGTTTAATCGGTTATGAAAAAATAGAAAAAAAAAGTTTGTCTTTTTTATTTTTTTTCTTATTTTTCTGTTTTCATCTCCGATTGAGTATAATTTTAGTTTTAAATGTGGTAAATGAATTGATAACATGAAAATAGACGATGTAATGTATTTATGTGCAAAAAAAATAATATTTTTATGTATTTTTTAAGCTATTATAAGCCGTGCACTATCGATAGTGCAAAAAAAAGTACACTATTGAAGAACCTTCCCTTAATAAAAAGTTATTTATCATTAGACAATTTCATCAAAAATAAAATATTACATGACAATTTAATTCCTAACAAAATTATGTCATTGTCTAATAATAAACGCTCATTTAATTAAAAAAAATACATTACAACACACAAATAGAAAAGTTAAAAATAGTAAATATGTATTTAAGCATCAGAATTAGTAGATAATTACGTAATTGTATTTTAAATTATTATAAATGATAATTTTTTATTTAAATAAATTAAACACAAAAAATTAAATATATTAAAACTAAAAATCAATATACATCTTACTTAAAAATTATGATTTAAATCAAAAATAAAAATATCTTAAAATTAAAGAGTCATTTATAAATAACAAAACTTAAACCAAAAATGAATTTGATGAATAGTGCAATATTATATTTGGTATTATACTTTTCATAAAACTCATTTTGAGTTTAAATATAGTGTGTTAATTAGAGAGGATTTTTGAGAAGAGAAACGCAAATTTGAGATTTGCGTTTGAATTTGGTGCGTCGTTGAAGATGGCCTAATATAGCTAAGTCTTCTCTCTTTTTTATTTAAATTTATTTTAATGAAGTTGGTCTAATGTCTCTGATTCTGTTTGGTTTGCAAACTTTATGCATATTAGTAATTCCCATAGATTGATTCGTCTCTAATTATAATTCCTTATCTATTTTGAATTTGTTGTTTTATTTATGATGTTCTTGGTTTGATTGTTTGGACATATATATGGAACAGTTTTATATTCGTATTTATGGATGTATGTATCTGCGTATGTATGCATGTCTCTAGGTATTTTTTGGGCATATGTTTATGTTTAAGGCTTTTTCTTTCCGAGGTGATTTTGGATTCATGATTTTCCTATAGAAGTTTTTACATAATCAATCAATTTAGAGTCTTATATTACACATTTATTCTACGATCACATTTAATTTCAAATCAATTCATTTTGATTACGTGGCAATATTTATGAGATAATTTTACCCTTTATTATAAACCCGTTTGTGTTACCCGTATTTATCATTTGACCCAAATTTTTATTTCCAACATTTTTTTTTATTGATTTCATCCCCTGATTTTGGGGAATCAACAAATAATGAATGAGTCGTTAAAATCGTTTATCCTATTCCTAATTTTATGGGATTTAAATGCTATTAAATATTTCACATGTTAGCTAATATACTGCTCCATTTAATATTTTTTTAATTATTTTTTTCGTTACAGAAACGTGTATTTGTTGATAGAAATATTTATTGCTCCATTTAGTTACACGTTTATATTAAAAATATTCTTAACTTCACAAGATATTGAATTATTTCTATTTATTTTAGCACTTTTTAAGGAAAGATTCTCTCAACTATTTTTAATCATATTTGAACGTCAACCACATAACAGTTTTTTTTTTTTCAAACTCAAACAAAGAACCTTGGCGAGCATATTTGTGCAAACTATTATCTTATTTATAGTCTTATGGATATTGTATTAAAGGGTTCATAGTCTTTTATTTTTGTTTTCAGCTTTTAATATTTTATGAGTTTGTAAATTTTGTTGCTTTCTCATTGCATTTTAATATTCTATATCACCATTAATAGGTTTTTAGTCACTTTCTTAATTTTTGTGAGTTTCAATACTTGTTTATAATTCTATATTATATTTTTAATATCATATTCTATAGTCCACAGTTATATGTTGTTTTTCGATAATGTATTGTTGGTTCTTGTTTTACTCTACATCCCTCTTTTATCTATATCTTGTCGACTCACAAAAATTATTCTTTAAGATGCCTCCGTCATATTCTCATATATCCACATCAGTGTAGGATCTCCAGTTAAACCAATGATGAGTGCAAAATCCTTTATAGCACAATTTGCCTATCCCCGATAAAGTATATGCTTATTCTTTGTAAATTTATTTTTTAGATACTCAATATTTTTCAAGTTTTGTGTAGTTATTGATTTATAAATTTGTTGGTCATTATATTCGGTCATTAGGTTTTTTAATTATAACATTTATGAATAACACATAGTTAAGTTTACATGTATAATCCCGTAACACATGCATAATGTAAATTTATTAAAAATATAATATGATATTAAAATTTTCTAAATATGTGTAATACTACCATAAAGAATTGTATCTAATTTGAAATACTAAAAACATTCACAAATAACGTAAAAATGATAAAAGTTCACATCCATTTGAATTAAGGACAAAACTAAAATAAAAACATAGATGGTATTTGCATCAACATTGAAATTAATATCATATCATATTTTCAATATTCATGTTATATTATAATATTAGATTTTTATACAACGTCATGAAGTTTTTGTGAAACAATATTATATGGTTTTTCTAATATGATATTCAATTTTATATATTGAACTATTGAACAATCACATCTATCAAATAATTAATTTTACCTAATAAGGAAGGTCTCTAAAATTCCATCATCTTTTTGCCTCCCATTTTTTTTATCATGTTGGTCAGGTCCTCTGCAAAACAAATTATGTATAGCTTTATCTCAATTCAAATAAGCTAAAAATAGCCAACAATTCTCAAATTTATATTAATTTTATAATATAATATGAATATCTTCACTTTTATTTTGGTGATAAGTCAGTTTGTTTGCATGCCCTTCGATGAAATGAGAAAAAATACTAGGAAAAAGAAATCACTAAACACTATTTGTGATATTAAAAGGAGAAAATAAATATAATGATAATCATGCTTTGGAATTGGGAAACAAAAAATATATCATATTGAATGAAATATGCAAACCCATATTCCAAATGCAATAACATAGCGCATATATATATATATATATATATATATATATATATATATATATATATTACTCACAAATCATGCATAGTACTCGATGACTTCCATTGTTGCTAGTTGTGTTCTTTTTTTTTTTTTTTGTTTATTAAGCAAAAGTCTTTGCTCTGCGTATGAGGAATCACTAAAGGTGCTTGAGTGGCCTTTAATTTGCAGGGACTGTAAAAGGTTGTGGGATGGTGTTTCGTTGGTTTCTGGAGATTTTTTGCTAGAGAATTTTAAAGATGGTGTTTTTTTTTTTTTTCAAAAAATATAATGAGAGTAAATGAAACGTGATTTAAGCTTCAATGGAGGGGGGAGAAACGTAGAGAGAGGAAAAATTTGTTGGGTTCCTAGTTTTTCTCTAAACAAAATTCGAAATTTGGAAACAAACGTGATTTCATTTGATTTTTGAATTTTTTTTTGTTTTGTTTTGTTATTAATGCTGCATTGGGTTTTTTTTTCCATCTTTTTCTCTTACCATGCATGGATCAGGATCTACAATGCGGGTACATATTAAGAAGGGTAGAATAATATTATTAATAGGATGATTGAATAGATTCAATATATCATGTAAATGATGAATATATGTGTAATATTGAATCATATTATGACTATATATGTAAATGACCCTTTCTTATATATGTCGTCTTATTAATTTATTTGAAGTATGTGTTGATTAAAATAGTCTGAAATCAGTTTTACTTTTTGAATCACTAAATGTAATCATAAGATATTAATAAGTAAATTCAAATTGTCATTGTCAATTTTATTACCGAAGATATTTATGAAGAAGGGTAATTGATTGCTTTTGATTTTTTTTTTTTGGATGAATGCTTTTGACTATTTTCAAACACTTCATCCGGACCATTTTTATTTGTAACCAGCTGTAATGGTTATTTTCTACTTATTTTGTAACTGTTTATTGGCCGAGGCATATTAATAACCTTTGATTATTTAAATATTAATAATGAAAAAAAATAAAGCAAACATAATTTTTTATTCCCAATTTATTATCAATGATATTTAATTATCTTTTCCTTTTTTAAATAGTGCTCCCTGATCATTTTTAATTACATACACTCTCAATTGTCATTTTCTATTTATTTTACAACTATTCATTGTAGAGCCTTATTAATGATTGGTAATTTTTTTTTTTACTGTTTGGGCTGTGATCCACTTAGGCAAGCAACAAATCACCAGTCATGATTGTTTTTTTTACAGTACCTAATACTGGCAGAGCCTTGTCCATTTTGCTTGCCAAATTGAAACTGCTTTCTAGAATAGTCTCGATTACATCCGTGTACTAATTGCTTATCTTATTCATAACTATTTTTTTATTTTATTTTATTCCTCTAGTAAAAAATATATTATTATATCGGAGACTCTTTAGTGGGAAACGAAAAAAAAACCTATGGGTGGGAAATAATCTTTAAGAGTTATTATTGGTCTTATAAAAGGAATGTGATAACTAAAATGGTCTTTAATGCATTCAATCTTTTTTTTTTTTTTGAACCCTTCAATCGCGAGCCTCACCTTCGTCGCCCCCGTCCTATCCTCTCCGCATCACCTTTGCCGTCTCCAACACTCCTTCACCTCGACTCTGCCACCTCACCAAATACTCTCCCTCGTCGAGGCCATCGAACCCACTAGAGCCAACCCGCCACCGTGCACTCCCGCCTCCCCTACCTCTTCGCCTACCTTTCCGCTTCTGCGCTTAACAACGCAACACGATTGCTCCCAAAAGCGCCGAACTGGTCGTCAACAAATCCGCAGGCGGCATGCTGGAGCACGATGGCGGTGGTGGTGTTGTCGATAATGTCGACCTTGTCGGCGTTCTCGCGATTTTCCAAGGGGACCTAAGCCAATCTTTTTTTTTTATTATTATATTTAGCTTCTGTTGTATGGATGTTTTTAGGCTCTTTTTATTTGATAGATTATGGTTTATGTTTTGTAAGATCTAAGCCAATCATTTTGGTTTTCAATGAATAATTGCGTTTTTATGATTATTGTTTATTGAGTTGCATTGCTATATCTTTGTTTGAATCTCAAGAGTTTAAGGCTCCCAATGATTTAGGCTTATAAGGGTTGAAATGTTCCCAGAGTTGAAATGTGGAAGGACAGCCATGGTTATGGAAGAGAAAATTACGAAGAAAATAAAAAAGAAAACAAAAAGTTACAGTGTGGTGATGCCTATAGCAGTTAATGTGCATTCTTTTTTATAGCCAATTATACAGTTTAAAATGTTACCCATTCCCATTAAAGAATCCCCGTTATTATATATACTAAAGTGAAGGGGGCAAATGTGAGAGGAACACTGTAGCTTCTAAAGTGCTCAACTCTCTTCCCAAAATGCCCCCCCCCCCCCCCCTTTCACTTATGAGTTATAACCTGACTTAAAGGTCTCTTTGATAACTTCAGCTTCTATTTGGCTTTATTTGGCTTTAGTTTACGGTATTGACGTGCCTTTCTCTTCTTGCTCACTCTCGCACCTTCTACCACTTTTTTTTTTTACTAAAGTGAAGGGGGCAAATGTGAGAGGAACACTGTAGCTTCTACAGTGTTCACTTATGAGTTATAACCTGACTTAAAGGTCTATTTGATAACTTCAGCTTCTATTTGGCTTTAGTTTAGGGTATTGACGTGCCTTTCTCTTCTTGCTCACTCTCGCACCTTCTACCACTTTCTTTTCTTTCTTTTTTTTTTATCTGATTCTCTCTCAATCACTTTAGTTGATGCTGACATAGGTCAAGGACCTTTGATTTTTCTCTCCCATTCTCTCCCATTCGGCCATTCCCTCTTTCTCTCTCTCTATATATATATACATCTCTCTCTCTCTCTATATATATATATATATTGGCCCGAACTATTCGTATGATTTAGTTTCAATATGGGCTTTTGGGGTTTGAAGAGATCAATTTCTTTTGTTTTTTCGTTTGTGTTTTCAAAAAATTAATTCTTTTTTTTTTCTTACTTCTTCAAACTGTTATTTTGTCTTTTAAAGGAATTCTTTTTATTTTTTTCTTTTTTGTTTGGGTTTTCGAAAAATTTTCTGGCTTTGATTTGTTCTCGATGGTGATGTATTCACATGTTTCTCGTTATGCTGTTTCGTCTTCTAGATAATTTTTTTTTTCTATACTTTGGATTTCTAATCTATATTTGATAATGGTTTTTCGCGGATTTGAGTTTTTTTTTTTGGGCCCATTAATTTTTTCTTTAAGGGTTTCTAAAATTTTAACTTCTTTGTTGTTTTCTATTTTCGACCAGGACTTTAAGATATAGTGGTGATATTTATTTCAGATATTTATTTCATATTTCACTCCATTGATTTTTTCTGTAATCTACGGTTTCTTTTTTTTGGAAAGAAGCTAGGCCTCTTTTATTGTGTTTCGTTCATTCCAATATTTTTTTCCAGTGCTTTTTACAAAATTTGAGAGTGATATTCGCTGTTACAAGAAATTTATTTGGCCATTTTTGTTGTCTTTTGGTTATGCATAGTTCACTGTTTAGTTTTTCTTTTTTGCTCTTTAATAATAGAGTTTCCTCTTTGTTTGAAAAAAAAGGTTGCTCTCTCCAAGATTTCGTTCTTTGGCCTATAGAGCTCTGGAAAATACTTTGTTGCATGTGTTTTTTTTATGTACGAAATGCTGTCTAGTTTTATGGAATATTGTTATGGCCGTGGTTGTTGTTTGGATTCTGCAATTGGATTGTTAAGATAAGTTTGTGATCTTTTCCTTAAATATTCATTTTCTAATATTCTTAGTTCTTATTATGATAGTTTCAAGCTTTTGTTTCTATTGTATACTGAATTTTTGCTCTATTTTTGAATTTGAAGGCTAACCATATATGCGCTGCAGTGGAAATGTGGCTCTTGAACTCTTCAAGTTTGGAATGTTGATTCTTATGACTAAGTGCTAATTCAATTTTTTTTTTATATAAATAAATTCATTCTGATGATGTTTTGCTTGACCTTTTTGTGTTTGGTTGGTTTTTATTACATATGTCTTAAATTTTTTGGTGCGATGATTTGTCTTAGGATTTTAATTCCTGATGTGTGTGAAATTTCTGGGCTGTTTTTCGATTTAGTTCTTCTTTCGGTGCATGTATGTCTCTATGTGTTAAGATAATGTTCCAGCTCAGCTTACCAATGCCAACTTGTGTGCTCACGTGGCAAGGTTGTTAGAAAGTCAGCAGTAGTTAGTTACGAGTCTGTAACTAATCTGTAACAACTTAGCTTACTAATCATAGCTTAGGATGTAATATAAATACAGCAATAATAATTTTACAGCTCAGTTGAGCATTATTCAGTTTCAGAAATCTCTCTCTCTTTCTCTTTTCTCTTGTCTTCTCTAAAGTCTCACATGGTATCAGAGCCAAACAGGCCTTGATCGGAGTTACTTTCCAGTGATTTTTCAAGCTTCGCAAGTGTTTTCATGGCGTTGCCTTCACAGTTTAACTCGCAAGCTCAAGCTCAAGCTGCGAATCTAAGTTCGAATCCGATTTCGGCGAATCCGAGTTCGGTGAATCCTAGTTCAAGTCAAAATCCAGTGTTTGCTTTCTCTGCTTCACTTAATCCTCTGTCTCTTCGTCTAGATCGGAACAATTACAATTTCTGGAAGCTGCAAGTTCTTGCCACGGCTCGTGCTCACAATCTCGAAGGTTTTCTTCTTGGTAAATCTTCCTGTCCTTCTCAGTACAATGAAAGCTCTAACTCAAATGGATCTGTTGTTCGGAGTCTCAATCCTGAGTACTTGATATGGATGCGTCATGATCAGTTTTTGGTCAGCTGGTTATTGTCTTCCATGACTGAGTCTATGCTAGGTCACATCAATCATTGTGTTCATGCCTTTGAGATCTGGTCTACTTTAGAACAGTTGTTTCATACGCAGTCCAAAGCGCGACTTTTACAACTTCGTTTCATGTTGCAATCCACAAAGAAAGGTTCGATGTCCATTGATGAGTACATTTTGAAAATGCGTGGCATTGCTGATAGTCTTTCCTCAGCTGGTCATGCAATCTCTGATGAAGAACTTATCCTGTATGTTCTTGGTGGAATTGGATCAGAATATGAGTCAGTGGTGGTCAATTTAACATCTCGGAACGATCCTCTTACTCTTACAGATGTTCAGTTCATGTTGCAATCTCACGAAATGCGTCTTGAACAGCAAATGGCCAATCTCACTTTAAATGGATCAGTTTCTAATCCATCAGCTCATTTCACTACTAATCGAAAAAGTCAGTATAATGGCTCGAATTCACATTCTGGTTCTGGTCAGGGAAGTGGTCGATCTCAGTTCTCAAATCAAAGCCGAGGTCGTGGCCGAGGCAATAGAGGTGGTGGTCGATCAAACTCTTCTCGGTTAATCTGTCAGTTGTGTGGTAGATCTGGTCACATTGCTCTCAAGTGCTATCATAGATTTGATATCAGTTTTCAAGGAACTGAAAGTGGCTCCAGCTCAAATGCGCAAGCTTTCATGGCTACACCAGAAGTTGTGGATGATCAGGCTTGGTATGTGGACAGTGGTGCCTCAACTCATGTCACTCCTGAAGTGGCAAATCTTGGTACTAAATCTGAGTACAAAGGCAAGGAGAAACTGATTGTTGGTAATGGTTCTAAACTTGCTATCTCACATGTTGGCTCATCAATAATCTCTACCAATCTTCCATCCAAACCATTAATACTCAATAACATCTTACATGTTCCTTATGTCACAAAAAATCTTCTTAGTATATCACAATTAACGCATGATAATAACGTTGTTGTTGAATTTTCCTCTCATGGTTGTGTTGTTAAGGACAAGGTTACGAGGATGCCAATACTACAGGGCACTCTAAGTAATGGTCTTTACCAACTTCCAAGTCCTCTGTCCAAGCACAAGTCTTCCCATGGTTTCACGCCAGCACAAGTCAATCTGCTATCAAGTGTTAATCCCTGTAAAATCTCAAGTCCTACTAGTCTTAGCTGCTCTACGTCTTGTAAAAATTTTTCCTCTGATGTTAATCTTTGGCATAAACGCCTTGGACATCCTTCAAATAAAACTCTTTGTCATGTACTCAAGGCTGTAAACATTCCTTTTCATGATAATAAAATGCAGTTCTGTGATGCTTGTAAATATGGCAAAATGCATCAATTTCATTACTCTCGTGTATTAACCACAACAACTCAACCTTTTCAATTGATCCATACAAACTTATGGGGACCTGCCCCGGTTTCTTCTCCTGAAGGGTATCGATTTTATGTCCATTTCATTGATGATTTTACTCGATATGTATGGATTTACCCATTAAAATTGAAGTCAGACACTCTCACTGCTTTTATACACTTTAATGCACTTATTGAGCGTCAATTTGACACAAAGATAAAAAGTGTTCAAGCTGACTGGGGTGGTGAGTATCGAAGTCTAGTTCCTTTACTTTTAAGTCTTGGTATTCATTTTCGTCATCCATGTCCTCTAACTCATCAACAAAATGGCAAAGCTGAAAGAAAACATCAGCATATTGTAGAAACAGGTCTGACTTTGCTTGCACAAGCGTCTCTACCACTAAAATTTTGGTGGGATTCCTTTGTTTCTGCTGTGTATATCATAAATAGATTACCTACATCTGTTTTACAGAATAATAATCCTTTCAAATGTCTATTCCAGCAAGAACCGGATTATACCTTTCTAAAGACTTTTGGTTGTGCTTGTTTTCCGTTTTTAAGACCATACAATAATCACAAGTTTGCTTTTCGTACTTCAAAATGCGTTTTTCTTGGTTATAGTCCACAACACAAAGGGTATAGATGCTTGCATTCTTCGGGTCGTATATACATTGCTCGTAGTGTTGAATTCAATGAATCAGAGTATCCCTATACCACTCTATTCACTAATAATTCCTCTCCTTCTATACAAATTCCGTCATTGCCATTGTCTTTTCCTACAAACACTATGTGCCATTCTTATCCATTTTCTTCTCCTGATGTCTCTGTCTCTCCACTCCAAACCGAATTCCCAAGCACTTCCCTAGATTCATCATCATCTGACGTGTCTATCATTTCTCCACCTCTAAATCCCACTGAACCTCAACCAAGTTCAATTCCTACTCCTCAAAATTCTCATCCTATGGTTACACGATCTAAACACGGGATTCACAAACCAAAGTCTTTCCTTGCTAGTACTTCTAGTTCTCCACCAACTGAGCCTAAATCAGTAAAGCAAGCCCTGTCTGATCCTTTGTGGAAGAGTGCAATGGATGCTGAATTTTCAGCACTTGAAAGAAATAAAACTTGGACATTAGTTCCTTATACACCCAACATGAATGTAGTTGCTAATAAATGGGTGTTTCGTGTCAAACTAAAAGCTGATGGTACAGTTGAGCGCTATAAAGCGCGCCTTGTGGCAAAAGGCTTTCAACAAACTCCAGGACTGGATTTCTCAGAAACGTTTAGTCCTGTGGCCAAGCATTCTACAATCCGGGTTATTCTCACACTTGCTATTACTCATGGCTGGGATATTCAGCAAGTTGATATCAATAATGCCTTTCTAAATGGCGTTGTACAAGAAAATGTTTTCATGGCTCAGCCGAGTGGTTATGAGGATTCAACAAGGCCAAATTATGTCTGCAAACTTCATAAGGCGTTATATGGCCTCAAACAAGCTCCACGGGCCTGGTTTGATCAACTTCGAACTGCCCTATTAGACTCGGGTTTCAAAAATTCGGTGTCTGATAACTCTTTGTTCATCAAGCATTGTGGAAACAAAGTTCTTCTTCTCATCGTCTATGTTGACGATATCCTCATTACTGGTTCTGATTCGTCTCAAGTTCAGCTGCTGGTTTCGGACTTAAATAAAAAATTTGCCTTGAAGACCTTGGGTTCTGTAAGTTTCTTTCTTGGCCTCGAGGCTCAACGAACCTCAAGTGGTCTCTATCTTACACAAGCTAAGTATGTTCGTGAGCTTCTTGAGAAAACGAATATGACAAATGCAAAACCGTGTGCAACACCGATGGCTCTTGGCCAAAAGCTTTGTCTCGGCGATAGTACACTTTTTGAACAACCAACTGTGTATCGAAGTACAATTGGTGCTTTGCAATACTTAACCATGACAAGACCTGATATTTCATTTACTGTCAATAAGCTCAGTCAATTTTTACATGCTCATACTGTTAACCACTGGTCAGCTTGCAAGCGGTTGCTTAGATATCTCAAAGGCACTCCTTCGTTGGGATTATTTTTTCAACCCGCTTCCAAGCTGCAGTTGGAGGGGTATAGTGATGCTGATTGGGCAAGTAATTTGGATGATCGAAAGTCTACTAGTGGCTATTGTATCTTCCTTGGTCCAAACCTTATAAGTTGGTGTTCTCAAAAGCAAAAGACAGTAGCTAAAAGTACTGCTGAATCAGAATATCGAGCTCTTTCCTCAGCTGCTGCAGATGTTGTTTGGTTACAGTCTTTGTTCACAGAACTTGGCCTTAATCTTGTGCAACCAGCGTTGTTATGGTGTGATAATCAAAGTGCATCAGCCTTAGCTTCCAATCCTGTATTTCATGCTCGTACTAAGCATATAGAAATTGATGTACACTTTATTAGAGAGAAAGTTGTTAATAAGGAAATAGATGTTAGATATGTTCCAACAGAGGAGCAAACGGCTGACATATTAACTAAGGCCTTAACAAGTTCAAGGTTTGAGTTTCTTAGACACAAGCTTTCACTATCTTCGCCATAGTTGAGCTTGAGGGAGGCTGTTAAGATAATGTTCCAGCTCAGCTTACCAATGCCAACTTGTGTGCTCACGTGGCAAGGTTGTTAGAAAGTCAGCAGTAGTTAGTTACGAGTCTGTAACTAATCTGTAACAACTTAGCTTACTAATCATAGCTTAGGATGTAATATAAATACAGCAATAATAATTTTACAGCTCAGTTGAGCATTATTCAGTTTCAAAAATCTCTCTCTCTTTCTCTTTTCTCTTGTCTTCTCTAAAGTCTCACACTATGTAGTATGTATGTATGTATGTATGTATGTATGTATGTATGTATGTATGTATGTATGTATGTATGTATGTATGTATATGCTAATGGTTTCTAATATTTTTGTGTTAATATTTTGTTCTTATATTTCTGTTAATTTTGTCCTAGCATTATATCTGTGTGTAGTTGTAATTCGTGTGCATACTTCATGTCGTTTGTTTCTTTATTATAATTATTTCTAAACCATTGTTGCCACTTGCGCAGTCGGGACATGAAAAACACGCGCGCCATTTGTGGGTGAATTTCGTGCTGAGCACGTGTGGGGAAAGAGGTGGTACCTGATTGTTTGGACTTTATATTAAACACGGTAGAATGTTGCTGTTGGACTTTATATTGGGCTTTTGTCTTCAACTTCTGTATTTGGCTAAATAACCAAGAAATGATCATAATAATAATTTATATAATTGTTGAACGATTATATTCAAACCCATAGCAAGAAAAGCAAACTGATAATTGATCATTTAAAAAAAGCAAAAAAAAAAAAAAAAAAAACCCGCAGCAAAGCGCGGGATTTTTAGCTCGTATACTCTACAGTGTTGGATGTGAAATTACGTTTTGCCCTGTTACAATGACTTTAAGTTCACAACTTTGAAGGGGCTTTTCAGTTATTTTATGACATGGTTGTTATCATATGTGTTACATTGTTGTACTTTTTTTGGCTAACTCAGTGAATATTGCTTTTGGGGTTATTTGGTTTTTGGCATTTGTTTAAGGGTAGTCCTTGTTGACCTTTGTCATTTCGTTTTTGTGCGTACTTTCGGGGTTTTGGTTCTCTCTGTTTTTCCTTCCCTCACCGACTTAGCTCACTCTATCTCCGCATATTAGTTTCCATGAGTCATCTTGGTTTTTGATTTTTTATTATCACGCTCTACGATATTTTCTTCTCAGTCGATTTGGTCACGTACTTTCCGTTTGCTTCCCATTGTTCTTTGATCTTCTTCTAGCCATTATATTTTTAAAAATTTTTTTTAAGCAATCTTTGATATTTTCTGTTGACCATATATTTTTAAAGGTATTTAATATTTCTCTTTCTTTTTTCTATGATTTAGCCTCCTCAATCACTTCATTTTCGGCGTTTTTTGAGCAGTTAGTTTTCAAAATTATTAGCCTGTATTTTCCCCTTTTTCTGTGCTGATCTTTTTCATTTCTTTTATTTTTCTTCTTTTTTCTTTAATCTCTTGACACGATCTGAAATGTTTTTCATCATTTGAAGATATTTGTGGTTTTTATATTTATTGCGTTGTGGTTCATTTGTTGCTTAGGATATCATTTCCAGTGGTTTCAAGAAATTGTGTGTGGTAAATCTTACCGCTGCTTGGTTTTTGGGCGACTTCTCTGATTTGTGTTAACAGATAAGTTTTTTTTTCCTTTTTTAAAATATTATGAAATATATATTTTTATTCTGATTATCCTATTTTTATTCTCTCTCTCTTTTTTTAATGATTTGTTGTTTGATTTTTTCATCAGGAATATTATGTGTATTAAGTGGTTGTGGCTCTTGATGTTTTTAACTATTTTTGGGTGAAGTTTTTGTTGAAAATAATCTTCGGAATTCCTCACGAAACGGCTTGAATCACGCACGAAACGCTTTCCTTAAACGTTATTTGCACCCTCTCGAATGCTTTGTGGGTATGAATGCAAATACGTCGCAGGATACGACAAGCCTAAAATCAAATCCGCATCAAAGCACTAGTGAGAATTCGATCGTAGACAAGATTTTAGTGTTTCGAAGTGTTTGTATATATTTTCTTATGTTAGTTCTACGTTAAAAATGTTTAATCATGTTTTATTGCAGAGGAAATGACGTTTTTCAAAGTGAAGACACACTTCTCTTCGCTAAAAAACGGTCAGAAAAACGGTTATAACTGTCGGGCGCCGCGGCGCCATTACTGAGCGCCGCGGCGCTGTTCATGATCACCACCGGCGCCGCGGCGCTAATGCGCTTGCCCAAAATCCTCGAGCTTCTGGATGCCAAGACGCTCTCAGCAGCGCCGCGGTCCCAAGTGGGTTACCCTAGCGCCACGGCGCTGTCCAGTGGGCGCCGCGGCGCCGGCGAGAATCGCCGCGAGAGAGTCCGCGACTCCGCGGACGCGGCGCTCTCGCTCGAGCCACGTGCCACAAGTGCGCCTAAAGGCGCAATGGCGCCTTTACAGCCTCACTGCCCACGACCACGCCCCGCCACGTCCCGCCGCGCGCGCGTCACGACGCGACGGGCTCGGGCTCGGGCTCGGGCTCGCATTCGCTTGCGCGAATGCTCGCTACGTGGCAAGTGTGTGAGTGTACCATGTGGCACACTCTTAGCTTGCACTTAGTTTACACCCACTAAAGAGCTCTTTCCTTATAAAGAGCACAATCTCTTCATAAGTTTCCCATGTGGGACTCTTTCCCACAACACATTTCCTCTACACACACACACTAACTTAGCTTATTTATGAACAAAACCCAACAATCCCCCACTTGTTCAACAGTAAGCTAATCACACTTCCAAAACAAATAAGCAAAGAATGTTAATATAATAAGGTATCTTTCGATTTGAACCTTACTTTAGTGAAAGCACCACAAAGCCTTGACGAAATTTCAGGTAGCATAAAAGCTTTGAACCAGCTATTCCTTGTGACAAGACCGGTGATGCATCACACACACTCTTTAGAATTTCTTGTCTACATCTCTCGCTTAGCACCGTTAATGGCCATGTGCTCATCCTTTTCATGAACTTTTTCATGAGAGAAACTCCAACTCTCACTTGAGACGGCACCATCTCAAAGTTCATATAGGTGAAATTCTTACAGTATCTCTATTACGTTACAGATACTTGTCCTCAACGACTGAATTTCATTAAGAGTTTAAAACTCAACCCTCCAACTGTAATAGCCAATACTTTTAAATATTCAATAATATTTAGTATTGCCACTATTCACTTATCAACGACTTGTTTGTACCTATTGAACCTAATACTAGTCATTTCTTAGTATAAGGTTGGGTTGCCATCGTTGGTGAATCTTTTACTCAAGGAGTTTAAGTCCCATACCTCTTGAGGACTTCTTCACCAAATCTCTTGTAAGTGGTTTTGTAAAAGGATCAGCTAGATTATAGCTTGATCTCACAAATGTGAGTGAAATTATTCCATCCTTGATTAATTTTCTCACATACTCATGTCTAAGACTTATGTGTCTAGACTTTCCATTGTACACTTAACTGTACGCTCTAGCTTAAGTAGCTTGACTATCACAATGTATCGACACCTTCGACACATTCTTCAAAGCCAATGGGATTTCTAATAGAAGATCCCTTAACCACTCAGCCTCTTGTCCCGCTGAAGCCAGAGCCACAAACTCTGATTCCATGGTTGAATGTGTTATACACGTTTGTTTCTTGGATTTCCAAGAAATTGCTCCACCCGCAAGTGTAAACACCCAACCCGTGGTAGATTTGTTATCTCCCTTACTTGATATCCAACTCGCATCGGTATATCCTTCTAATATCCCTGGAAATCTTGAATAATGGAGACCAAGATTTTTAGTTTTCATTAGATAACCAAAGATCCTACCTATGGCCTTCCAATGTTCAACAGTCAGATTGCTAGTAAACCTACTTAGTTTACTAACTGCGAATGCTACATCGGGTCTAGTGCATTGCATCAAATACATTAGACAACCTATAGCACTTGCATACTCTAGTTGAGCCACTGCTCGTCCACTATTCTTTTCAAGTTTAAGACTTGGATCAAATGGGGTATTCACCTCTTTGAATTTTAAATGTTTAAACTTGTCTAACACTTTCTCAGCATAGTGTGATTGACATAGTTCATAACCCCCACTATTTTGTTTCACTTTGATGCCCAAAATAGTGTCTACTTGTCCAAGGTCTTTCATCTTGAAAGTGGAACTTAGAAACCTCTTCGTTTCTAGTATGCCTTTCATCTCATTGCTAATGATCAACATATCATCAACATAAAGACATACATAAATGACAATGTCTTCATACACCTTTGTATACAAACATTTATCAGAACCATTAAGAACAAATCCATTAGAAAGTATGACAGTGTCAAACTTTTCATGCCATTGTTTCGGTGCTTGTTTCAATCCATATAATGATTTAACAAGCTTGCATACCTTATGTTCATTTCCCGTTAGAACAAAACCTTCCGGTTGCTCCATATAGATCTCCTCATCGAGATCTCCATTTAAGAATGCCGTTTTGACATCCATTTGATGAACATAAAGATTATGCAAATAAGCTAAAGCAAACAATACTCTTATTGTTGTTATTCTAGCTACCGGTGCATATGTATCAAAATAATCAATTCATTTCTTTTGTCGAAAGCCCTTGGCTACTAGTCTAGCCTTGTAGGTGTTTAAAATACCATCACTATTGTACTTTCTCTTAAACAACCACTTACACCCAATGGGTTTAGACCCATGTGGAAAATCAACAAGCTCCCAAGTGTGATTTGACATAATAGAATCCATTTCATCTTGAATTGCATCCTTCCAAAAAGCCGAATCTCTTGAAGCCATAGTTTCCTTACAAGTTTTAGGATCATCTTCCACTTGAAGAATGATAGGTACCTTCCGGATAAAATGCTCTATACTTCCTTCTACCAAGTAGAAAGAAATAAGTTGAGAGTCTATCTCGTCAGGTCCTAATTCCTTAAATTTTCGGACTCTTTTGCTTTTTCGAAGCTCTAGTTGTTTTTCAACAACCCTTGAAGAGTTCTCCTTTTGAGAATCTTCGTTTGTAGGAGTTTAAGAACTCTTCCCTTTAGTGGTTAAGTTCTCAAAGAACTCCACATCTCTAGATTCCACTATGACATTAGACTCTAAATCTAGAAGTCTATATGCTTTGCTATTTGAGGCACAACCAACAAAAGCACTCTTAATCCCTCTAGGACCTAACTTGGTCCTTTTTGGATCTAGGTTCATGTAGTAAGCAAGACACCCCCACACTTTGAAATACCCTATATTGGGTTTTCTTCATTTGCATATCTCATATGGAGAGGTTTGATTTTTCTTAGAAGGAATTCTATTAAGAATATGACATGCAGCAAGTAAAGCTTCACCCCACAAATTAAATGACAACTCAGAATGCATCAACATAGCATTTATCATTTCTTGAAATGTTTTATTTTTACGTTCTGCTAAACCGTTTTGTTGAGGTGTACGTGGAGCTGAACATTGATGTATGATTCCATTTTCTTCACAATAAGCATTAAAATCATTAGGAAAATATTCACCACCCCTATCACTCCTAAGGGTTTTAATATTTCTACCTAATTGATTTTCTACTTCAGCTTTATACACTTTAAAAGCATGGAAAGCTTCATCTTTATGCTTTAATAAAAACACATATGTAAATCTAGAGCAATCATCTATGAAAGTGATAAAATACCTATTACCACCTCTTGTCAACATGCTATTAAATTCACATATGTCGGAGTGCACTAGATCTAGCAAATTAGTACTCCTCTCAACACTATGGAAAGGTTTCTTAATCATCTTTGATTTAGTGCAAATTTCATATTTGTTAAAGTTTTTAACATCACACTCAATCAAACCACATTTAACCATTCTTTTCATAGTGCCAATACCAATGTGAGCTAATCTACCATGCCATAAAGAAATGGAATCAACAATATAAGCACAAGACACACTTTTATTATTAATAGAAACATTGTCATTAGTACATAGTTTGACCATTCCCTCAGTAGAATAGCCTTTGCCTACAAACACACCATTACGGGATAAAATAAGCTTGCCCGATTCAAATACAGATTTTATACCCAGTTTGCCCAATAAATCCCCACTAACAAGGTTCCTTTTCATTTCCGGTACATGTAAAACATTCACTAATGTAATTTTCTTGCCAGAAGTGAAATTGAGCTCCACGCTACCTGCCCAACCACCTTGGACCGGCCTTCATTGCCCATTTGTATCTCTTGTCCATCGGTGACTTCAAAAAACGTCTTGAACAACGCCTTGTCATAGGAAACATGAATGGTGGCACAAGTATCATACCACCAACCCAGAACCTTGCCAATTATCGCCATGACTTCGCTCACGGTAGGCGACGATATTGTCGTCTTCGGTATTGGTAGCATTTGCTTCATTGGTTTGGCCCTTGCGGTGCCTGCACTCACGAGCAAAATGCCCGGAGCAAAATGCCCGGGTTTGCCACACACATAGCAACCCACTTTGGGCTTCTTAGCTTGAGAACTCTTGAACTTGTCTTGATCCTTTTTAGGACCAAGTTTGTTCTCACTATTCTTCTTGTTAGACTTATTAGGCTTACTCACAGCATTGGCCTTAGAAGTCGTCCCAAGGTTCCCTTTCTCAAGCTTGTCACACACCCTCGATTCCTCTTCGATTCGAAGGTGTTTCTGTAATTGTTCCAAGGAGTAGTCCTCGGAGTTGTGAAGAAGCTTCTTTCGATAACCATTCCAAGTCGGTGGCAACTTCGCAATAATTGCGCCGACTTGAAACGTCTCAGTTATGTCTATCTTCACCGCCCTTAGTTTGTTGGCTAGTACTTGCAACTCATGCACTTGAACCAAAATAGGTTTATCATCAACCATCTTAAAATCAAAATACTTTGAGATTAAGAACTTTTTGGTACCTTCCTCCTCTGCCTTATATTTGAACTCGAGCGCATTCTAAATCTCCACCGCCGATTGTGTGTCGATGTAGAGATTGTAGAGTCGGTCGGAGAGAGCGTTGAGGATGTGCCCACGGCATATGAGTTCGTCCTCCCTCCGTTTCTTGCGCTCCGCCTTGAGTTCGTCGGAATCTTCATCGGTGGGCTCGGGAATTGGCGCTAATTCGGGGTCGAGCACGTAGAAGATCTTCAAGGCCGTCAGAAGGAATTTTAGTTTGTCTTGCCAACGAGTGAAGTTCGTTCCAGCGAAACGGTCCAACTTTACGAGATCTTGATTCATCAATTTGATTGTCGCCACGGAGGTGTCCGAATCCATAACGTTTAAGATTGTTGAAAATAATCTTCGGAATTCCTCACGAAACGGCTTGAATCACGCACGAAACGCTTTCCTTAAACGTTATTTGCACCCTCTCGAATGCTTTGTGGGTATGAATGCAAATACGTCGCAAGATACGACAAGCCTAAAATCAAATCCGCACCAAAGCACTAGTGAGAATTCGATCGTAGATAAGATTTTAGTGTTTGGAAGTGTTTGTATATATTTTCTTATGTTAGTTCTACGTTAAAAACGTTTAATCATGTTTTATTGCAGAGGAAATGACGTTTTTCCAAGTGAAGAGACACTTCTCTTCGCTAAAAAACGGTCAGAAAAACGGTTATAACTGTCGGGCGCCGCGGCGCCATTACTGAGCGCTGCGGCGCTGTTCATGATCACCACCGGCGCCGCGGCGCTATCTCCATAGCGCCGCGGCGCTAATGCGCTTGCCCAAAATCCTCGAGCTTCTGGATGCCGCGGCGCTCTCAGCAGCGCCGCGGTCCCAAGTGGGTTACCCTAGTGCCGCGGCGCTGTCCAGTGGGCGCCGCGGCGCCGGCGAGAATCGCCGCGAGAGAGTCCGCGACATCCGCGGACACGGCGCTCTCGCTCGAGCCACGTGCCCTAAGTGCCACAAGTGCGCCTAAAGGCGTCAATGGCACCTTTACAGCCTTACTGCCCACGACCATGCCCCGCCCCGTCCAGTCGCGCGCGCGTCGCTCGGGCTCGGGCTCGGGCTCGCACTCACTTGCGCGAATGCTCGCCACATGGCCAAGTGTGTGAGTGTGCCATGTGGCACACTCTTAGCTTGCACTTAGTTTACAGCCACTAAAGAGCTCTTTCCTTATAAAGAGCACAATCTCTTCATAAGTTTCCCATGTGGGACTCTTTCCCACAACACATTTCCTCTACACACACTAACTTAGCTTATTTATGAACAAAACCCAACAGTTTTTATGCAGCAGGATTGCTCTGCGTAATTGTTGTTGTTCTATTTGGGATTTGTGGCTTTATTTATGATGTTGCATACGTTTGTATGTGTGTATATTTCTTGTGTGTATGTGTTTGTATCTATGGTCTTCAATATTTATGTATAAATATTGTTATCAACTATCTATTTTGGATACAGTTGCCGATGTATGATATACTATGTTTATTAATGTTTATCATGTGGGAAATTACGAATTTCCAACATTACAATGATTAAGCTCATAATGTTGCAGAGGTTTTTGATAAAAAATAAATTGCATAGTTAGAATATTACATTCATGTTCTTGCTTGGCTAACTCAATCAATAAGTACGTTTGGGCTGTTTGATCAATTTGGCATTTTGTTTAAAATTTTGTTGCTAATCTTTTTCATTTGTTGATTCTGCATGTTTATTAATTTTTTGGCCAAGATTTAAAATCTATGTGCTTCCTATGAATAATGTTGGTGTTGTTTGAAGCATATGTTTATTTAAGAATAATGTTGGTGTTGAGATACTCTGAAACGAATTTTTGAAACATAAATGTAATAATTAAAATAATAATAATAATTTTAAAGGGGGCAGAAATTGTAGATTCTCACTATACATATTTTTGAACTCCATGTTTGCCCCAACCATTTTACCCATTCCATTCCATTCCATTTTTTACTTTTTTCAATCCTCCAAACCATTCCATTCCATTCCACTTTTTTCAACCATTTTTTCAACTTTCCAAATCCCTATACAATATCTTTAAATCTCAACCATTTATACCACCTCAAAATTTGTAAAGTCAAACCATTTTTCAAACTATTTTTCAAACCATTTTCAAACCATTTAGAATGGTAAAAAATGGTTGGACTGGTTTCCCCAAATACCATGGAATACTTGATTGTTATTTACTGTTTGATTACACACAGTTATAAAGGTCATTTCATATTTGGACTGCCACTATTCACACTAAGATTAGAATGATTGTGCCAGTATTCAGCCTGAGACGTATATCAATGAATGACTCTTGATTTCTTAAATATTTCTATATTTTCACTATTGATATTTTTGAAGTCTACTTGGTTGTTATTTACCGTTTGAAAACAGTGTGTACTGACCATATTAATTACACACAGCTGTTGTTCGCTTGAAAACACACGCGAATTTGTAACCGCAAGTGCACGGATCATTCAAGTAATACAGTGGATTGTGAGTCCGAATATCGTCCCACGGAGAACAAATGCCTATATCTAATTACTACTATTAATAAAGAACTATTTTGTCTAGAAATCGAATTTAGATGAATGTTGTAAATTAAAATAAACAAAACAATGAAATTAAATTGACAAAGAACTGAATTGCAACGGATTCACTCAATTAACTAAATACTAGGGTCGATTGGCTTCCCTCGATGCTTCCTCAACTCAATTCTTTACTAACTCATTACCACATTTTTCAGTTCTATACTAGTCTAAGAGATTATTAATTACGTCGCAGCTTTCGCTTGTTGACCTAATTGTGTGTTTAACCCTAACTCACGCGTCCGTTTGCTAGAATTAAATACAATTACGCTCAGCTCTTATAGTTCTAAATCGATCACCTCTCGGTCCCTACGATTTATAACTAGACTACCTAGACTATCAATCACCTCTCGGTCCTTATGATGTTTAAGTTGTGTTCTTACTATTCCCGATTCAACTCAATTTCCTCTCTCGAGTTTAATTAAATTAAACCTAAATTCTTCTATTCAATCTTTCAATTGCAACAGAAAATAAAATAAACCAGCAAGAATCACAAGCATATAAACTGAATATTGCAGAAATTTATTACTTAAAATTGAAAAGAGTCTACATCGAGTTCAGCCAATCTCTCCTAGACAGAGAGATTTAGCCTCTCATAATTATGTACAGCAAATAATGAATTCTAGAGTTCATGAATAACATAGAATTAGAAGAGAAGAAGATACGAAGAGAATAAGAGTAAGAAAAACTCTGAAAATCGATGATCTTCGCGAATTCTTCAGCTCCGATGAACGCTCAATCTTCTTCTTCTTGTTCTCTTGAGTTTCTCCGTGTCAAGTGTCTTTCTTTTCCGTCCAAGTCTTCTCTCTTCGTCCAAACTGTGTTCTATTTATAGAGCATAAGGTTTGACCTAATTTTGGAGGAATTTCAGAACCTTTCGCGCTTGGAAAACGACGTCATTCTGCTTCAGGAGGTCTGGCCGATCGATCGGCTGATAACTTGCGATCGATCGGCGCTTACGCGTTCTCAGGAACTGTGTCTCCCGATCGATCGGCTTGCATACCACGATCGATCGGCGCTTCCTCTGTGTGAGTTGCGTCGTTTGGCCGATCGATCGGCTAGTTTAGCGCGATCGATCGGCAGGCTCTCTGACTTTTCGTTGTGTTCCTTGAAACTTCGGCCGATCGATCGGCTAATGAGCCGCGATCGATCGGCAAGTCCTCTGCCTTTTGTTCTCGTTTCTGCAACTTCTGCCGATCGATCGGCTGCTATGCCGCGATCGATCGGCGATGTCTCTGTCTTTGTCCTCATGTTTTCCTTTGCTCCAAAATGTTCCGTTTTGTGTACTTTTTCACCTCGGTTTCCGTACTTGTGCTTAAATCACCTGTACACTCACAAAACTCATTAAATAACATAAACTTGAGGAATTTAACAACAATTCAAGCCCGAATTTGCGATATATAAGTGAGTATTTTGCTCGCTTATCACACCCCCAAACTTGAATCATTGCTTGTCCTCAAGCAACAATGAAGCACAAATTTTAATTCTATGATGCATGACTCCTATCTTAAACATGAATAAATGAATGAATGAATAATTGGATAAATTAATGAATGAATGAATGAATGAATAGTCCTAAATGAAAACAAAGCAATGTATGATTCTAATTTCAACATTCGGATTCTTTATCGTGCATGGTATGGATAGTTCTCAGGGACATTTCACCGATTCCCTTGTGGTATCGAAGTCCTCATCCAACTAGAGTTTTTACAGATCAAGCTTACCTCGGAAATGGCCTTTCAAGTGTGTGCGTGTGATTCCTCTTTCATCCAACCGACTACTGCATACTCAAGAAGGCTTAACGGTTCATACCGAAGAGAATCACCATAAGCCCGAACCCGTCGCTAATCTCCACTAATGTAGAACACAAGTAATTGAGGATCAAAAGGACTTTTCGGCTTGTAATATTGCGGCCTCGGCTAAGGTAGGTTGAAGGTTAATTTTAAGCTAGATGTTCACCTAAACCCATGCCTTTACGGCAACACCACTGAATCTTTTTACACCTCCTTTTTCTTTCAATTTTTTTCCAACCGATTACCAAAACACCAAACCACCCTTCCCCCAAACTTCGTTTTGACTACCCTTGTTAAATTAGAACATTGGATACTTTTTTTTTCTTTTTTTTTTTCGATCCAATATTTTTATTGTTGATACGGGTAACGAAATTGAGTTTTAGGCTCTACATTGTTAACCTAATCACTCTCCTTCATACAAAATTAAGCATTGCAGTCTAGGTGAACAAGGGTGATTGTGGATAATGTAAGGCTAGTGGGTGTGTAAATATCACAGGTTGGTAAAATCAGAAATAAATGGTGGTTATAGGCTCAAAACTATGGGTGCAAAGATATATTGTCCAAGGTGTGCTATTTAGGCTCAAACGGTCCAAATGATGGCCTTAATCATTTCCTCAAGTTCTTGTTACTAGGATTTCGCCTCGAAAAGCAACTAAGGTCGGGTTCTAGAGATCTCGAACAAGCATTATCAGAAAGAACTTCTATTGCATACATTCATCAGTCGAATTTCAAGAGAAATATTACGTGCATGGAATGTGAATTAGCCAAATCCTAAGTTTACTATCAATGTTAAACTCAAAGAAGGGGAAAAACTTACGACACAACGCATGACTCGACTTCGTGCCAGTCCTCATCATCGACTCACGCCATTGCACAAATGAAAGAAACACTAAACATTTCGTTAGAATTCATAAAATAGCCAAGTTTATTAACATGCATAAATGAAAACAAGCTACATAAAAATAAACCTAATAACCTAAAAATAAAGTAAATGAAAATGAGATAGTTCAATAATAATGAAAATACAATTAATAGAAAATAAAGATAGAAATTGTGACTCCTCTCGCTCGGGTTGCTGCGGCCTGGCCATGCAATGGAAAGCACCCCCCTAAACTTGGAATAGACAGTGTCCTCACTGTCTCAAATAAGGCGGTGGAAGAGGGCCTATTCGGGCCATGATTCCCACTCAACGTCGGGTCGGTCCGGGGACGGGCTGCGGTATGGCTGCAAGAGGTACTCGGGGAATGGCTCCCGTGGTTGATGCTGCAGGTCCACCTCCAGGTTGTGCAAGTGCTGGGCGAGGTGGTACTGGCGCTGCTGCATGTCGGACACCCGGCGAAGGAGGCTATCCTGACCCAACTGTAGAGACTCCTGACCCAACCGCAGAGTCTCGAAACCCTGAGTCATCAGCGCGGCAATGGAGTCGAGTGAATGGGGCTCTGGTGGTGGGGCACCGGAAGAGGAGCCCTCACCTGGCTGGACTTGGCGACGCGACCGACGCGCTGCTTGCCGGCGCTCCCGTTCTTCATCAACTCCGGCGTCGATGTTCTGCGTCGGGATCATGTTCATGTGCCGAATGCGCAGTGGGGTTGCGGGTGGTGGCGGTGGCAGAGGTTGGTTGGGGAAAGGCACAAAGCCCATCCCGTCACGGTCGGGGATACCGCCGGGCCATTGTTCGAATCTCATCAAGCTGTCGTGGTTAAACTTCTTTGGCCCCAATGTCATCTCCTCATCGCTCATCGGCACACCGGCCTGAGCACACAAGTAGGTAATCAGAATCGGATAAGTGAATGCCGCCGGGTGCTGCCCCAGATTCGCCCGATGGCAGATGGAGTCCTTGATGATTGTGGCGGCATCGACAGAGCGGCCGGAGCAGATGCAGTAGGTGAGGAGGGCGCGGTCTGTGGTAATCTCCGATCTCTGGGAGGTCGGCATGAGATTATGGCGGATGAGATGATACCATGCATGCGCGAAGCGGTTGAGAGTGTTGGCACGAACATGGAGTGGCTTGGTCGGGTTGGAGGCCGAATAAGACCAATGGGAGCATGGGAAACCCATCTCCTGCAAAAGAGCCTCATAGTCGGCACCCTCGTGTAATAAACGATGGAAATCATCATCCGCGACCATTGGGAGGTTGAGAACGCTCCAGAGAGTGGCCGAGCTGAAGGACACCTCCTTGCCGCGAACCAACACGATATTGCCCGGTCTGTTAAAGTGTGCGTTGGCATAGAACTCCCGGACCACGACCACATTAGCTGCGCAAGGTTGATCGCACAACCGTTGCCAGCCGAGCCGGCGTATCTGAGCTTGTAAATGGCCGTCACTGGGCTCGGGTGCAAAATCGCACTCCACGTGCGTTGGTTGGCCAGACTGCACAAAGTGCTGATAGAGTCGTTCAGCATCTGCATTGACAAACACTTGAGAAAAGGCCACGGCGGGTCGGCGCACCATCTCGGCCGGCACTCTAGTCTTTCTCTTAGCCATTACGGAGAAGTCGATAACTGAACGCAACAATCACAACATAGAGCCGCACACGAAGCAAACCCGCAGTAATAGACAACAAAACAAACCCACTAAACGACCACCAATAGAGCTAAAAATCCAATAATGCACCAAAATCCCGACTCCCAGCCCGCAGAACAAATGTAGCAGCAATATTCCAAGCAAAGAACCACTACCCAACAAGCGTGACAATCAAAGGGACACCGAGAAAAATGGCAAACCTCTGAAGAGCGCGAGAGGGCCGGCGGTGCGAGGACGGGATGGCTGACCGGTGTGGAGGGCACGGAGCGGCGCGCGGTGGAAGGGTGAGAGGGCGCTCGATTGAGGGCGTGGAGGCAGGGTGAATGGGTTCGTGAGGGTGTTTGGGGGGGATTGCTGGTGGCGAGGAGGAGGGACTGGTGAGTGTATTGGGATGGAGAGAGAGGCGCGAGAGAAGAACGATCGGCAGGAGTCGAGCAAGGGTGAGGGTATGGTGTTTGGGCGAAATAGGGTTAGTGTGAAGTTAAAAACCCTCGAAGATTAGTGAAACGCCTTGCCGATCGATCGGCCCAAGTCTCGCGATCGATCGACTGCCCTCAGTCCTCTTGCGCGATCGAGCGCAGCAGAAGAAGCCGATCGATCGGCTTCGTATTTGTCTGTCGCTAATGTCTTCTCGCGATCGATCAGCAATTTGCTCCCGACCGATTGGCGATGGCTCGGCTGTGGTGAAGTACACCTGAGGATAGGAGTCACGATCGATCGCCGTGTATAAGCGATCGATCGGCTAATGATTTTTTTTTTGTTATTTATTTATTTATTTATTTTTCTTTTTGCATCTGAAAATCAAAAACAAAATTATTAGTACTCATATCGAACTTTCAACTAGAAAATGAAAAAGAAACAATAAAAATGGAAATAAAATAAAATAAAAATAAAAATAAAAAGAAACAAAACTTAAAAACGAAAACATAAAATACTGCTCAGGTTGCCTCCCGAGAAGCCGATCCGTTTAACGCCCATCTTGACGCTGCATCTCTTTATCAGAGGAAAGTAATGACAGCCACTTGGCGAACTTCATTGCCCATGTACGGTTTGAGTCGTTGACCGTTAACCTTGAAAGTCGCCCCGTCGTCGCTTTTTACTTCAACGGCACCATGGGGAAACACTTTAACCACTGTGAATGGTCCCGACCATCGGGACTTCAACTTACCTGGAAAGAGTTTAAGGCGTGAATTGAACAAAAGGACCTTCGCACCTTCTTCGAATTCCCGTCGGACTAAGTTTTTATCGTGCCATCGCTTTGTCTTTTCCTTGTAGAGACGAGCACTCTCATAAGCCTCAAGACGCATCTCGTCAAGCTCGTTCAAGTCTAGAAGACACTTTTCACCGGCGGATTTCAAATCGAAATTGAGCTTCTTGATTGCCCAATATGCCTTGTGTTCCAACTCCACTGGTAGATGGCAGGCCTTTCCAAACACCAACCGATACGGTGACATTCCTATAGGTGTCTTGAAAGCGGTTCGGTAGGCCCATAGTGCATCATCCAACTTTGTCGACCAATCTTTTCTGTTGGATTGTACCGTCTTCTCCAGGATCGATTTCACTTCTCTGTTAGACACTTCCGCTTGGCCATTTGCTTGAGGATGGTAGGCTAGTGTTTTCTAGTGCTTGATATTATACTTTGCCATTGTGGCATCGAACACCTTGTTACAGAAGTGTGTACCTTCGTCACTAATAATAGCTCGGGGGTGCCGAATCGAGTAAAGATGTTCTTGGAAAGGAACTTCACCACCACCTTCGCATCATTCGTTGTTGTTGCTACTGCTTCCACCCACTTGGAGACGTAGTCCACGGCTAGCAAAATGTATAGATTCCCGAAAGAGGAAGGGAATGGTCCCATGAAATCAAAACCCCAAACATCGAATATTTCAACTTCGAGAATGGAGGTTAATGGCATCTCATGTCGACGGGATATGTTACCCGTCCGTTGGCATCTATCACAACTCATAATAAAAGCATGGGCGTCCTTAAACAATGATGGCCAATAAAAACCAGACTGTAACACCTTATGAGCTGTGCGAATGGCCCCGAAATGTCCTCCATATTGTGCGGAGTGGCAATGGTATAGGATATCGAGGAACTCTTCTTCAGGAACACAACGACAGATGACTTGGTCAGAACACCGCCGAAACAAGAAAGGCTCGTCCCAAAGGTAGTAGTTGGCATCATGGAGGAATTTCTTGCGTTGTTGTGTTGTCAGATCAGGAGGAAGCACATGACAGGAAAGGTAATTCACAAAATTTGCAAACCATGGGATGTAGTCACGAATAGCCATTATCTGTTCATCCGGAAATTACTCGTGTATAAGTGAGGTTTCAGAATTTTCTCTTATGCCCTCGAGACGCGACAGATGGTCAGCCACAACATTTTCTACCCCACGCTTATCACGGATCTCCATATCGAATTCTTGCAAGAGAAGTACCCACCGAATGAGACGAGGTTTGGCATCCTTCTTTTCTAGCAAATAACGGATGGCGGCATGATCAGTGAATACTACAACTTTCGATCCAATGATGTAAGCTCGAAACTTGTCACAAGAATACACAACTGCCAACATTTCTTTCTCAGTTGTAGTGTAGTTTCCTTGAGCCTCGTTCAACGTTCTGCTAGCATAATAAATAGCTCGAAACACCTTATCCTTCCTCTGACCCAACACGGCTCCTACGGCAAAATCACTGGCGTCACACATAATTTCGAATGGAAACCCCCAGTCTGGTACTGCCATAATCGGTGCCTGAATCAGTTTCTCCTTGAGAATGTTGAATGCTTGTAGACATGACTTGCCAAACTCAAACGGCGCATCCTTCTCTAAGAGATTGCACAATGGTCGAGCTATTTTAGAGAAATCCTTGATGAATCTACGATAGAAGCCAGCATGACCTAGAAAACTTCTAATGCCCTTTACATTCACTGGTGGTGGTAGATGTTCTATCGTAGATATTTTGGCTCGATCAACTTCCAACCCATCTTTTGAAACTCTGTGGCCCAGAACAATGCCCTCTTTAACCATGAAGTGACATTTCTCCCAATTTAAGACCAGTTGCTTCTCTTCACATCTTTTCAGCACCATACCCAGATTGGTCAGACAATGATCGAAAGAAGAGCCAAAAACAGAGAAGTCATCCATGAAGATCTCCATGACATCTTCAACCAAATCCGCGAAGATAGCCATCATACAACGCTGAAATGTAGCAGGAGCATTGCAGAGGCCGAATGGCATGCGGCGAAAGGCGAATGTACCATACGGGCAAGTAAATGTAGTCTTCTCTTGGTCCTCAGGAGCTATGGCAATCTGATTATAACCGGAGTATCCATCTAGAAAGCAGTAATACTGGTGGCCAGCCAACCTGTCAAGCATCTGATCAATGAAAGGCAGAGGGAAGTGGTCTTTTCTGGTAGCCTTATTCAACTTTCTGTAGTCAATGCAGATACGCCATCCTGTCACGGTGCGAGTGGGAATTAGGTCATTCTTCTCATTCTTCACCACTGTCATGCCACCCTTTTTTGGAACAACTTGAACTGGACTGACCCAAGAACTGTCTGAGATTGCATATATGAATCCCGCGTTTAACCACTTCAAAACCTCTTTCTTTACTACTTCTTTCATTGCTGGATTCAACCGCCGCTGATGCTCAATAGTGGGTTTGTAGTCATCCTCCATTAAAATCTTATGCATACAGATCGAGGGACTGATTCCTTTTATGTCTGAGATCGACCATGCGAAGGCAGATTGGTGTTGGCGAAGGACCTCAAGAAGCTTTAGCTCTTCTTCTTTAGTTAAAGTCAGATGAGATAATCACTAGCTTCGTTTCATCATCACCCAAAAAGGAGTAGCGGAGGTATTCTGGCAGTTGTTTCAACACTAGACCGTCTGAAGTCTTTACTTCCTCCTCAATCACTGTCTCATCGTCTTTGTTTTCAAGGGCAAGTATGGTCTCAATCACTCCATCGACACAAGTTGGAGTTTCTTTGTCAAGATCTACCTCTGATAAGGACTCACTCAAACACTTCTCCAACGGATCAGTATGAATCAACTCCCGAAAATACTTTTCTGCACATGGCTTTAACACCTCAATTCGCTTGCACGAGGGTTCTTCAGATGGAAATTTCATAGCCTGAGGGATGTTAAACTTCACCTCTTCACCGTTTACTCGCAAAGTGAGATGGCCTTCTCATACATCAATTAATGCTTGTCCCGTTGCTAAAAACGGCCTACCAAGGATAATGGGGACCTCCCTATCTTCCTCCATGTCGAGAACCACAAAGTCCACCGGGAAGATGAACTTATCAATTTTCACAAGCACGTCCTCAAGAATCCCTCGAGGAAAGGCAATAGACCTGTCTGCCATCTGTAAAGAGATCGAAGTCGGTGTGAGGTCTCCGATGACCAGCTTGTTAAGGATGGATGAAGGCATGAGGTTGATACTAGCTCCAAGATCACACAGTGCCTTCTCAATAATGTGGCCTCCAATCGAGCAAGGAATAGTGAAACTTCCTGGATCTTTCAGTTTTTCTGGTAATTTTCTCTGAATGATGGCACTACACTGCTCTGATAAGTTGATCATCCCTTGTTCTTCAATCTTCCTTTTCCTGGTCATTATCTCCTTCATAAACTTGGCGTAATGGGGCATCTGTTCCAAAGCATCGGCAAACGGGATATTCACTTGTAGTTTCTTGAAAATGCTCAGGAACTTGGAGAACTGTTCATCAGTTATCTTCTTTTTGAACCGCTGGGGGTATGGAAGGGGATGGGTTATCTTTGGCGGCTTGTCAGGAAAGGTAATGTTACCAGGTGTGACAATTATAGGTTCTGTGACTTGGGTTAGTGTCTTCGTTTACCTTCTCTAATTCACCTTCTTTCAACTGCTCCTTTTTATTTTCTCCCAACTCCTTTCCACTCCGTAGAGTTACAGCTTTACATTCCCGTGGGTTTTTCTCTGTATCACTAGGAAATGTCTTAGCAGATTGTTCTTGAACTGCTAAAGCCAACTGACTAATCTGAGTCTCTAGTGTTTTGATTGTTGCCCCCATGTTCACATAATGAGTCTCTAAACTGTTGAAGCGCTTGTCGTAAGCGTCCATTCTTTTCCTTGACTCGCTCACAAAAGCATTAATGTTGTCCTCTAGATTCGGCGCCCTCTTTTCCACAGGCGCGTTATAATTCGAGGAGGATTGCCCTTGGAACCCCGGAGGTGGTGCATTCAGAGCGTTTCTTGGGTTGCTATAAGAAAAGTTCTCGTGGTTCCTCAACCCTGGATGATAATGTGCGGGTAGATTGTTGTTTGGCCGAAATTGATAATTCCTGTTTCCCACAAACTGAGCATCTTCTACCCCAAACTGTTCCTCTGAATGTTGTGCCTGCTCCGGCTGGCCCTGCATCATCGCTACTTATCCCATGGTTGGCCCTTTCTGGTTAGCAAGTTGATTGGTCAAGGACGCAATTTGTGCTTGAATTGCAGACAACTGATCGACTTCTAAAACCCCTGCAACTCGTCTACCCATGTTTCTGTCTGAAGGTGCCTGATAATGACTCGTGGCCATCTCCTTATACAAATCACAAGCTTCTTCAGCCGTTTTATTCATCACTGAACCACCTGCTGCAGCATCCACCATACTCCTAGTGGCATAGTTCAAACCATTGTAGAATGTCTGAGCTTGAAACCATAGCTCAAACCCGTGTTGTGGACACCTCCTTAATAGGTCCTTAAACCTGTCCCAAGCATCATACAGTGATTCGTTCTCCCCTTGTCGGAATTGGCTTATCTCAACCCTCAGCTGCGAAGTCATCTGTGGAGGGAAGAACTTTGTGAGAAACTTCTACACCATGGCATCCCAAGTTTCAATGGACCCCTTTGGTAGAGCATGGAACCATGTGCGAGCCTTGTCCCGGAGAGAGAACGGGAACAACTGTAGCTTGATTGTGTCATGGGGCACACCATTATACTTTACGGTTTCAAAGGATGATAGGTGGTTGTGAGGATCTTCAGACGGCAAACCCCCAAACTGTTGCTGCTGTACCATGGCGATCAATCCGGGCTTCAACTCGAAGTTGTTAGCATTAATGGCCTGTCGCCGAATACCCGAATAGTTTTCATTGACTACAGGCCTCAAGTAGTCTCTAAGTATACGGGCTTCATTCTGAGGTTGTTGTCCCTGTTGAGCCTGTAGAACATTAACGTTCCGTGCTTGTTGTGCAGCCGGTAAGTCGTCGGCCATTGTGAACTCAGATGACAAATTCCTATTGATCTTCCTCAACGACCGAAGTGTGCGTTCAATCTCTGGATCGAGTGGTAATATGTCTTGACCACTCGACCTTGGCATACACCTACGAAGCAAATGCACAAAAGAGACTGGCAACGTTAGTTAAGTAAAAATAAAACTCTAAGTCAAAATAATTCTCGTTTATTGTTGTATTAAACAAAGTTAGACGCTTTGTTCCCCGGCAACGGTGCCAAAAACTTGTTCGCTCGAAAACACACGCGAATTTGTAACCGCAAGTGCACGGGTCATTCAAGTAATACAGTGGATTGTGAGTCCGAATATCGTCCCACGGAGAACAAATGCCTATATCTAATTACTACTATTAATAAAGAACTATTTTGTCTAGAAATCGAATTTAGATGAATGTTGTAAATTAAAATAAACAAAACAATGAAATTAAATTGACAAAGAACTGAATTGCAACGGATTCACTCAATTAACTAAATACTAGGGTCGATTGGCTTCCCTCGATGCTTCCTCAACTCAATCCTTTACTAACTCATTACCACAATTTTCAGTTCTATACTAGTCTAAGAGATTATTAATTACGTCGCAGCTTTCGCTTGTTGACCTAATTATGTGTTTAACCCTAACTCACGCGTCCGTTTGCTAGAATTAAATACAATTACGCTCAGCTCTTATAGTTCTAAATTGATCACCTCTCGGTCCTTACGATTTATAACTAGACTACCTAGACTATCAATCACCTCTCGGTCCTTATGATGTTTAAGTTGTGTTCTTACTATTCCCGATTCAACTCAATTTCCTCTCTCGAGTTTAATTAAATTAAACCTAAATTCTTCTATTCAATCTTTCAATTGCAACAGAAAATAAAATAAACCAGCAAGAATCACAAGCATATAAACTGAATATTGCAGAAATTTATTACTTAAAATTGAAAAGAGTCTACATCGAGTTCAGCCAATCTCTCCTAGACAGAGAGATTTAGCCTCTCATAATTATGTACAGCAAATAATGAATTCTAGAGTTCATCAATAACATAGAATTAGAAGAGAAGAATATACGAAGAGAATAAGAGTAAGAAAAACTCTTAAAATCGATGATCTTCGCGAATTCTTCAGCTCCGATGAACGCTCAATCTTCTTCTTCTTGTTCTCTTGAGTTTCTCCGTATCAAGTATCTTTCTTTTCCGTCCAAGTCTTCTCTCTTCGTCCAAACTGTGTTCTATTTAGAGAGCATAAGGTTTGACCTAATTTTGGAGGAATTTCGGAACCTTTCGCGCTTGGAAAACGATGTCGTTCTGCTTCAGGAGGTCTGGCCGATCGATCGGCTGATAACTTGCGATCGATCGGCGCTTAAGCGTTCTCAGGAATTGTATCTCCCGATCGATCGGCTTGCATACCACGATCGATCGGCGCTTCCTCTGTGTGAGTTGCGTCGTTTGGCCGATCGATCGGCTAGTTTAGCGCGATCGATCGGCAGGCTCTCTGACTTTTCGTTGTGTTCCTTGAAACTTCGGTCGATCGATCGGCTAATGAGCCGCGATCGATCGGCAAGTCCTATGCCTTTTGTTCTCGTTTTTGCAACTTCTGCCGATCGATCGGCTGCTATGCCGCGATCGATCGGCGATGTCTCTGTCTTTGTCCTCATGTTTTCCTTTGCTCCAAAATGTTATGTTTTGTGTACTTTTTCACCTCGGTTTCCGTACTTGTGCTTAAATCACCTGTACACTCACAAAACTCATTAAATAACATAAACTTGAGGAATTTAACAACAATTTAAGCCCGAATTTGCGATATATAAGTGAGTATTTTGCTCGCTTATCAGCTGTAAAGGTCATTTCATATTTGGACTGCCACTATTCACACAAAGATTAGAATGATTGTGCCAGTATTCAGCCTTAGACGTATATCAATGAATGACTCTTGATTTTTTAAATATTTCTATATTTTCACTATAGATATTTTTGAAGTCTACTTGATTATTATTTTTACTGTTTGAAAACAGTGTTTACTGACCATACTAATTACATATTTGGATTTTCACTATTCACACTAAGATTAGAATGATTGTGATATAAAAGATTCCAAAGGAAAGTCACAGAGAAAGAAGAAGGAGATGAGAAATCAGAAATCATTCACTGCTCTATCAAATCAGAAATCAGAAATCGTCTGGTATATATATATATATCATCCAAACCTTAGAGTGCTGCTAATAATAAAACGACAAGTCATCAAAGGCACTAAAGCCCATTAACGACATTACATATGGAATGGATATAAAACTGAACGACATAGCAATTGGAGTTGGTCTTCACGTGCGATAGCGCTCGGGCACTTTGGTGAGACGCTTGGGACGACCCGTCGTATGGCTTGGAGGTGTTGATGAAGACGATGCCGTTTCTCTGTTTGTATCAATACCCTGCCCTTCAAAATGGACCTTGTCCTCAAGGTTAAAGTTAGGAAAAGAAGCGTTGAAGGCTTGCTCATCCTCCCAAGAGGCGCTGTCGGGTCCAAGTTCGCCCCAAGAAACAAGCACCTGAGGAACGGTGGCACCGTCGCGTTGAACGGAACGGCGAGCGACGATTGAAGTAGGCTCCAGTGCAGGGGACAGAGTGGTGAGCAAAGATGGGAAAGGAACGGTCTTGGCTGGCAGGGGACCCTTGTACGGTTTGAGGAGGGAAATGTGGAAAACATCGTGGATCCGCGAAGAAGGTGGCAGATCGAGGTGGTAGGCGACGGCACTGACGCGGGCCGTGATGCAGAAAGGTCCGAAATATCGGTTAAAGAGTTTGTGAAAAACACGCCGAGCTACGGAACGTTGGCGATACGGTTGTAAGCGGAGAAAGACCGAGTCGCCAACGGTAGAGGTAGCATCTTTACGGTGTTTATCGGCGTTCTTCTTCATACGGCACTGCGCGGACTCGAGATTGATGCGCAGGTGGTGGAGGATTTGTTGGCGATCGAGTAACTTGCGTTGAACTAAGTCAGATGATGCCGCCAGAGCTAGATGATCGGAGGGTGACGGCGGGTCGCGGCCATAGACAACCCGAAAAGGTGTGGTGCCAGCAGAGGTTTGAAAAGAGGTGTTGAACCAGAGATCAGCCCAGTAGACGATACTAGACCAGCGATGAGGTTGAGCGGAATATAAGGCGTGGAGGTATTGCTCAAGGGTGCAGTTAGTCACCTCGGTTTGGCCGTCAGTTTGCAGGTGAAATGCTGTAGAGTGGTGCCACTAAGTTTCATGAGTTTGGACCAAAAATGTCTCATGAAAATGGGGTTGTGATCAGAAAGAATGACCTTCGGAGATCCATGGAGACGGCAATACTCTTTGGAGAAAAGATCAGCGACTTTAGCCGCGGTGTAATAGGTAGGCAGGGGAATAAAATGGGCATACTTGGAGAGACGGTCGATGATGACGAGAATAGCCGTCGAACCATTCGATGGCGGAAGACCGGTGATGAAATCCATGGAAATTTCTTCCCATATGTTGTGAGGAAGAGGAAGTGGTTGGAGAAGACCTAGTGGCGAATGTGTTGGGTATTTAGTGGATTGACAGATAAAGCATTGTTGAACGAAGGTGGTCACGTCTTTATGGAGGGTGGCCCAAAAGAAGGAACATTGGATACGGGCGATGGTGCGTTGGATACCGGCATGGCCGCCTAGAAGAGTCGAGTGTAACTCTGGTAATGATGGGCACACACAAAGGAGAGGTAGGAGAAAGGAGGATCTTGTCACGATACATGAGAACACCATGGCGTACGGTATAGTCAGCCATGGTGGAAGGCTGCTGGTGGAGGCGAGTGACAAGGTCAGCATAAAAGGAATCACTTGCTTGCTCAGCTTGTATCTCGACGAGGAGGCGGGGTCGTGCAGCGGAGGCAGCTAGTGTGTTGCAGGAAGCATGGGTGGGGTGACGAGACAAGGCATCGGCAACGGCGTTGTCACGAACCGGTTTGTAGGAGATTGTATAATCAAAGCCGATCAATTTAGCGAGGTAAAATTGTTGCTCCGGTGTTTGGACGGCTTGGCTAAGAAGATGGCGAAGGCTCTTTTGGTCCATGCGGATAGTAAAATGTTTGCCGAGAAGATAATGGCACCACTTCTTGACGGCCTCGGTGGTAACATATAGTTCTCAGACATACACGGACGTGGCGCGCATTCGCGGGCACATTTTCTTGCTGAAATAGGCGATCGGGTGCTCGTTCTGATGGAGCACAGTGCCAATTGCAATCCCGGAGGCGTCGGTTTCCACCACAAATTCTAAGGAAAAATTCGGAAGAGCAAGCACCGGGGCAGGTGGTCACGGCTCGCTTGAGGGCGAGGAAGGCAGCGGCGGACAGCGGTGTCCAAGAGAAGGTGGTGGAGCCCAACAAGTCGGTGAGCGGTGCAGCAATGGAGGCAAATCCCTTGATAAAACGGCGGTAATAACTGACAAGGCCAAGGAAGGCACGGGCCTCGAGAACAGTCGCTGGAACAGGCCAATTGAGAATGGCCGTAACCTTGGACGGGTCCATAGTGACACCTTGAGCGAAAATCACATGGCTGAGATAGTGTATGGTAGGCTGTCCAAAGACGCACTTGGAGTGTTTGGCGTACAAACTGTGATTGCAGAGAGTTTGGAAGACAAGCCGCAAATGGTGAGATGGTCATCCAAGTTGGCGGAGAAGAACAAAATGTCGTCGAAGAACACGACGACACACATGCGAAGTAACGGCTGGAGGATGGAGTTCATGAGGCCTTGAAAAGTTGCCGGTGCGTTAGTGAGGCCGAAAGGCATCACGAGGAACTCGTAAAGGCCTTGGTGGGTGCGAAAAGCCGTCTTGTAGGTATCGGGTGGCGCGACACGAATTTAGTGATAACCTGCACGCAAATCAAGTTTAGAAAAAATAGAAGCGTTATGAAGTTCATCAAGTAATTCATCGGTGGTGGGTATAGGAAACTTGTCTTTAACGGTGATGGTGTTTAGGGAGCGGTAGTCGATGCAAAACCGCCACGTGCCGTCTTTCTTTTTGACAAGAAGAACGGGCGACGCAAACGGGCTCGAACTCGGTTGAATGATCCCGGATTTCAGCATCTCAGCAACTTGCTTCTCGATTTCTTCTTTTTGGAATCTCGGGTAACGGTAGGGTCGAAGTAGTGATGGCAAGACGGGCCGGTCCGGGCCGTCCGGCCCGTTCTTTTTTCGGGCCAATCGGGCCACGGGCTAGCCCGGCCCGTTCGTGTGCAGTTGTCGGGCCGGGCCGAGCCCGGCCCATGGAAGGTGTTGGAAGCCCGGCCCGCCCATATGACCGTGTATGATGTGAGCGGGCCGAGCTCGGGCCAAGCCCGCGGGCTAAATGGGCCCGGGTAAAACGGGCGGGCCTAGCGGGCCGGGCAAATTGAGCGGGCTGAGCGGGCCATGTTTTCTTTTTTAATAAACTTATAATGTGATTGAAATTTGATACAAAAAACATAAGTGAAATAAAATACCTTATATAGTTTGATACTTGAAGGAGATAACAAATATAATTAATTAAAATAAATGACACAGTTAAGGAAAAATAAACTTTTAACATTACCATAAACATAAAGTACACAAACACACAATTAAAAAAAAAAAACCTTGACCATAAAGATCATAATATGATAATAATGATCTTTACCAAAAAAAAAAAAAAAAGCTTGACACAAGGAAAAAAAAAAAGAAAGTTCAGAATAAAAAGCGAGAAATTAAAAATAAAGGTACAATCTTTAATCATCACAGAGTATTACTTCCACCAGTAGTAGTAGTAGAATCATCAGAAATGTCCAAGTTTAAGAAATCTGCGAGCATGTCATCCGCAAATTGTTGACCTCTTCGGCGAGCATCTTCCAGTCTTTCACCTTGATGTCTTCATTCATTCTAGCCCTCCGTTCTTCAAGCACTCTACCACTGCAGCTGAAAACTTGTTCACTTTGCTACCGTGGAAACTGGAGTTGTGAGAATATCACGAGCCATTCTACTTAGGACATGAAATGTAGTTGATTGACCTTTCCAAAAATTCAGAAGGTCAAAGTTAGTAAAATCGATCATACCATCCGGTCCTGTAAAAAAAGCAGAAAAGTTTGTCTCGTAATAGTTCTCCAATTCAGAGCGGGATGAAGATGAAGAACTGGATAGCTGTAACTGGAGGTGTTCATGATATTTTGCCATGACGCAGCAGACGGCGAGATTATGCAACTTGAAGTGGTTGTTGAGGATGTTGTAGAAGAACCTCCATACTTGCGATTGTAAGACTCAAACATTCTTGACATCTGAGCTCGAACGTCTTGAATGGTAATGACTTCATCACCCTGGACCGAGAGTTTCTCCGCTATCCCTCTCAACAGAGAATCCACACCATGCAGTTTCATCCTTGGTTCCAACGCGGCTGCCACACAGTAGAGAAAAGGGACTTTCTGCCAGTATTTCTTGAATTTGTTCTCCATGAATACAACAGTAGCACTAAAGATTTCAACATCTCTATGCATCTCGAAGGCATTAGCAATATCATATAACTTATGTAATGCATGATGAGAGGTTGGATAGTACACACCAGAAAGTGTCACTGTTGCATCATAAAAAACTTTCAAGAAATAGTAGAAGCACTGACAGATCTGCCAATCAACCTCGGTGAGAATTCTATTTGCATTACGGCTGTTGTTATATGTTGTGACCACATCTTTGTACGGAAGGGCAGCCTCTAACATCAAGTACGTAGCATTCCACCTGTTCGGGACATTGGTTGGCAGCCGCTTTGGTGTCATCCCGAACCGCTGACAGTTTTGCGCGAACTCTTGCATTCTTGTCCCAGAGCTTGAAATGAAGGACAAACCAGCTCGAACGTTGTCTAAATACACCTCAAACTGCTTCATGCCGTCTTGAACCACCAAGTTGATGATGTGGCAAGCACACCGTTGATGAAAGAACGATCCGCCATAGGGGGGCTTCAAAGTTTGTTTAAAGAGGCTTATGGCAGCATTGTTAGAAGAGGCATTGTCAAATGTAATGCTTAAAACTTTTTCCTTAATGCCATATAGGTCAAATACCTCCATTATAGTGTTGTAAATTACTTGCGCATCGTGTGGATAAGGAATTTGGCGAAATGCAATTAATCTCTTTTGAAATTGCCAACTCCTATCTACATAATGTGCAGTGACACATATATAACCAGATCTGGTGCGACCGGTCCAAATGTCGGACGTGCATGCTATAGAGGCGTGAAAAGTGTTAAACTCATATATCAATTTCTGCCTCATCTCTGTAAAGGTTTTAATACAATCGGCACGAATGGTGTTTCTACTTACTGCCTTAAACTGTGGGTTATATGCTTGACGAATGTATTCTTCAAAGGTTGGGTCCTCTGCTAATCCTAAAGGGAGTTGTGCACTAGCTATGTATTTAGCATGAAGTTCTCTAGCCCTATTTGGATCATAGGTGAAAGTGCCAAGGTTACCATCGGGAGTGAAGTTTAGGGTTGTTTGGCGGGGATCGACAGGACCGCTATTAAGTCCGGGACACCTAGGTATGTGCCTCTTGAGATGTGTTGTGCCACATGAAGAGGTAGCAGTGTATATTTTCGGACAATACTTACAGTATGCACGTTCTATGATCTTTCCTTCTTCATCATTCTCTTTCCTCAAGTCGAATATGTTCCAAACGTCCGAGGTACGTCTAACCTTCCTCTTCCCTTTTTTGGACCCTAAAACGCCCGATCTGCCTTCCACCGTGTCTTGATTCAGGCTGTCTACTTCTTGCTCCTCGTCATCTTCAATAATCATGTTTAGGTTTGAAGGTGCTCCCCTTGATGATGCCATTGATTGTCTACATACAAATGTACATTACCTTACTATCAACATAAACACTTAATAGCCTTAAAACATATTAGAGAAGAAATAAATTAAATACCGTAGAGTGAAGTTTCAAGAAAAATGTAGAGTGCTTCGAGATATAAGAAGAGAGATTTTTAAGAGAGTGTTGTACGAGAGATTTCTTAGACTGAGCTTTGAGTAATTGCGAGAAGAGAGGAAGAAGTTGTATGTATTTATAGGGGAAAGAGAGGTTGGAATTTGAATGCTTTAATTAAGTGTTTGTTTTTTTATGGCATTGACTTGTCAAATCAAAAGTGGAAGAGTGTGAAGTTTGTATTTTGTGGCATAGACTCGTCTAATCAATATTGGGGAAGAGTGATGTTTTTTATTTTTTGTGGTGGGAGTTGTCGAATCAAACTTTAATTAGAGTATGATATTTGTTTTTTTATGCCATTGAGATGTCGAATCGGTATTAGAGAAGTGTGTAAAAGTTTATTTTTTGTGACATTGACTTGTCAAATCAATGTTGGAGAAGAGTAAGAGATTTATTTATTTTTTTGGTAGGGAGTTGTCAAGTCAAACTTTAATTGGAGTATGGAGTTTGTTTTTTATGTCATTTAATTGTCGAATCAATGTTGGAGAAGAGTGTAAAAATTTATTTTTTATGGCATTGACTTGTCAAATCAATATTGGAGAAGAGTATGAATTTTAATTTTTATAATAGAGAGTTGTCAAATCAAAATTTAATTGGGGTGCGAGATTTCTTTTTAATTGTAGTAAATAATATTTACTTTTTTAATTATATAAATTTCTTTTTAATGGTATGAATTTAATTTTTTAATGTTTAAAATAATAATAATAATAAATTTAAAAAAGTCACCGAGCGGGCCGAACGGGCGGGGTTGAGCAGGCCATGACGAGCGGGCCGAACGGGCCGGGTTGAGCGGGCCATGACGAGCGGGCCAAACGGGCCAAGATGAGCGGGCCGGGCTGAGCCCATCCAAAAGGCTTCGTCGGGCCGGGCCGGGCCGGCCTGTGGACAACAACTTAAAGCCCAGCCCGTCTATTGAAACCTATACGGGCTGGACAAGCCCGATATCACATCGGACCGGGCCGGCCCGGCCCATCGAATTGTCGGGCCGCCCGTCGGGCCCGGCCCATATTGCCACCACTAGGTCGAAGGGAAAATGGAGGTGTATTGGGAAGAAGGGTAATGTGGTGGTCGATGGAGCGGTGCGTGGGTAGAGTAGTAGGTTCTTGGAAGATATCCGCGAACTCATTAAGTAAGGCGGTAATGGGCGGGACTGTTTCGGTGGGTAATGCTGGTGTGTCAATCGGGAAGGACGAGAGTAGTGCGACATGGAAGGAGCAAAGGATAAAGTCTCGTCGTAGGAGGTGGCAAAGTTGGGGGTATGTGATGGGTGTGGGTTGAAAAGCATTTTGGCCATGGAGGGTGATCTGGCCCGTGCGAGTGGGGAAGGACATGGTCAAGGTATTATAGTAAAAAAGGACTGGGCCGAGGCTTCGCAGCCAATCCACACCAAGGATAAGTTCGGCACCATGTATAGGGAGAGCAAAACAGTCCACAGAGAATACCGATCGTTGGATGGAGATCGGGACGGCGTTGCATTTACCTTCACATGTAATGGTCGACCCATTGCCAACCGTGATGTTAAAAGACGGCGCTCGATGGACAGGTAAGTTGAGTAAGGTGGCCACACGTGGTTGGATAAAGTTGTGGGTACTCCCGGAGTCAACCAAAATTGTAAGTGGCTTGCCATTAATGTACCCAACAAAGCGAAGTGTGCGGGGGTCGGCGGACCCGGCAAGTGCGTGCAAACTGATTTCCGAGGAACCCTCAATGTCCACAAAGTCATAATCGAGAAGAGGTTCATCGGCAAGGTCCTCCTCGCCAAGGAGAATATTAAAGGACGGTTTGCATTTATGGCCGAATGTATAGTTGTCGTTGCAGTAGTAACAAAGCCCTTTGAGGCGCTTTTCATGCAGTTGGCTTTGGGAAAGACGGTGAGTGGGGCGGCAAGAGGAATTAGGCGGATTATGGGGTAGTATGTTTGGTGGTTTTGGGTAATTCGGGGAGAACCCGGAGAACCCGGAGACGCGTTCGGACAATAATTCGAATTGTTCTTGGTATTCGAGGACAGTCCCGGTTTGGGTCAGTTTTGACAATAGTCCCTCGGCATTATCGATTTGTGCAGCGCCGAAACGAACCGCAAGTTCGGCCAAGAATGAGTTCCAATCAAAGATCTTATTATGACGTTCCATCCATTAGAACCACGAGCATGCTTTGCCATCAAAGTAAAAACTAGCGAGCTTAACCCGCTGATCTGCTGGTACGTTATGGTATTCAAAGTATTGTTGTATTTTTGGAATCTATTCACAGACATCGGCACCATTAAAGCGAGGTACATCAAGGCGAATACCTTTAAGTGGGTTGGTTGTTGGGGATGCAGGGTGCTGGTCAGTCGGGGTATAGCGAGGCGGGGTTGTAGTTGTGGAAGACGACGAGGCAGTGGCGGAGGTGGGGAACGTTGGCTGAGAGTGGGCAGAGGCGATTTGGATGGTGAGGGCGCGGAGTTCGTCGGAAACCGCCGCAAAATTTGTCTGCGTAATTTGGTTTTGCGAATGCAAGGCTTGAATTTCCTTGAGCACCGTTTCAAAACCCAGCTCAATGCGGTCCAATCGTTCCTCCGTTTTGCCACGGGTATTGGCGGCCATGAAAATGGCAAATGAATGAAAGCACCAATTGATATAAAAGGTTCCAAAGGGAAGTCACAGAGAAAGAAGAAGGAGATGAGAAATCAGAAATCATTCACTGCTCTATCAAATGGGTCATTCCCCTTTGCATTTCTTTCGTCTGGTATATATATCATCCAAACATTAGAGTGCTGCTAATAATAAAATGACAAGTCATCAAAGGCACTAAAGCCCATTAACGACATTACATATGGAATGGACTATAAAACTGAACGACATAGCAATTGGAGTTGGTCTTCACGTGCGATAGCGCTCGGGCACTTTGGTGAGATGCTTGGGACGACCCGTCGTTTGGCTTGGAGGTGTTGATGAAGACGACGCCGTTTCTCTGTTTGTATCAGATTGATTATGCCAATATTCAGCCTCAGACGTATATCAATGAATGACTCTTGATTTTTTAAATATTTCTATATTTTTAATTATTTTACTTGCTCGGCCTTTTGTTTCACAAGATCAAAAAGATATTAATTTTTTAATCGCTAAAACCATAGATATTCTGGAATAATCATGGTTGTATTCCTTCATTAGTTTGCTTACCTTTTATGATGATTTTTTAGACTCATGTCTCCTTACTGTTCCTCCTTACTTTGATAACTCTTTCGTTTATGCTATCTCTACTACAATTCTTTTCTTTGGTTCTTTTCTGTCTTTGCTTTCTCCAATAGTTTAAATGTTAAAATTTCTTGGTTGACACAGGTTTTTCTTCTACCTTTGATGATAATAAATTTTTAGTTATACATGTTTGTTTTTTAATTCTAATATGGATGCTCAAAAATTGCCTATGAGCAATGTTTGTTGTGAGTAATGTACTTTTGTAATTCAACATTAATGAATTACTTATTAGTTGAATTTATGACTTTTCCTCATTTCCTATATTACTAATTGGGAGGTCGCTATTACTGTAGTAGGAACAGTAACTAGCACAAATCCAAAAATGCCCCTCTAAACATGCTTTACGTCAAAAATAAGTTCGGGGATGTTTTGGTTATTTTACATTTAATTTTGTTAAATTACGTAGTTATCCTTGTATTTATAACTGGACTAAAAAAAGGCTTAAGGCTTTTTTTTGTAAATTCAAATTCAAGTGGGGGACATATGGGACCCATACACACACAAAACTTGCTTCTAATTGGCTATACGTTGACGCACGGGCCCACCTGTCGAAAAGGTTACTTGGTTTGCGTACCACTTGCGTGCTTGGGACGTGAAGGACACGCGGCATTCTGGTTCCTTTTGTGCGCAAATTCGGGCTCTGCACACGTGGGGAAGGAGGTGGGCTGGCGCACATTGTGGTCCTTTAAAAAATTCAACTAATGGCTGTTGGGCTTTTGCTTGAACTTTTGCAATTGGGCTAATATTTTGTATTCACTATTCAGGCTAAAAGAAAAAAAACATACACATATATACATATATATATATATATATGATTGATAAAATAAAAACGATTATAGTGTACTTATTCAACAAATTTTAGGTATATCATATATGCCTCAGTTTTCAAGATCTGATTTCCCTATAGTTTCTTATTTTGGTTCTAAACATCATTAATGCAATTTGAAAATCTAAAGTACTCAATTATAAGAGTTTGAAAATTGAAATATAAAATCATATAGGAAAAACTAAAATAATATTATAAACATAGTAATCAAGAGCAAATTAAAAAAAATATATGGTATCAAAAATTATATATGATATTAAAAGTATCAAAGAGTCCACACAAATCTTCCTCGTGAAACAAAAGCTAGACCCATACAAATCTTCTTCGTGAAAGAAAAGCTAGATCCACTAAAGTGATATGCAAAATTTACCTCCAAGTGTCACGTTCTTACGCAAGGAAGACTGCTGGATATATGTCAAGTTCATTAATAAAGATTTCAAGCAAACTAAAAAAAATAAAATTGAAACAAAAGTATAAGCAAAGAAAAAAAAGCAGCTAATGTGCTATATGTATCATTTACGGATTATGTTATGTTAGTTCCATTTATATTATCAATCAACAATAGCTCTCAAATGTTTAAAATAACGAAAAAGTATTTAATATAGTACTTTTAACAATGTTAATTGTTATCAGATCATAAGGAACAAATGTTTAAAAAGTTTAATAAAATAATCTATAATAATTTAACAAAATATCTAACACGTGACTTGATAATTTGATAACATAAATATAATAATATTCAAATTATTATATAATATAAAAATGGGTCACAACATCTACATATATTATAATATTAGTGATTTGATAGATTTTTACATTTAATAACAATAATATAAAAAATATTTATAATAATGTTACTTGGACTTGCTAGATAAAAACGATAACTATATGAATAATTCTATATATAATTGAGATTCGTTAATAAGTTTTTATCACAAAAAGGTAATTAAATACTTATAATAAAATTAATTCAAGTTAGTATACAATTAAAAAAAGGGCCAATTAAGCAATTAGCAATTTTAAAGTTAAAATTTGAAGTATTTAACCATAGTTTCACGAAATTAGGGATTTAGCCATAGCATGTAATATTTTTTGTAACATGTAGCATATATACGTGTAAAAAAATGTAACATTTTTTGTAACATGTATGTAACATAAAATGTTACACTTTTACACGTATATATGTTTCATGTAACAAAAAATGTTATTTTTTATGACTAAATCCCTAATTTCGCGAAACTATGGCCAAATCCTAAAAAAATTACTTAAAAATTTGGTTAAATGCCTAAAAAACTCTTAAAAAAAGGACAACTTTAATTTTCTTAGAGATATAGGTGCATTTATAATAATAATGAACATAGTAATAATAATGATAATTAATTATCAATTGAAATAATTTATCCAAAATTTTAGAATTTATTTGGTATTTACCCGTTTTCAGACTTATATTTTATGTTAATAGCCAATGTTTTCAAAAATTAAAAAATTAGCCATTGCCCATTTAATTAATGAACTAAGGTTATATAGATGAAATCAAAGGATCATGTAATAAAAAAATAATCATTAAAAAATAATTATTTACTTAATAACGTCCTAATTATTTACTATTTCATTAAAAAAAAAAAAAACAAAAAGACCAACCCCGCTGCAAGGCGCGGGTGTTTGAGCTCGTTTATTACTAATTTGATTCAACTAAAATTTAAAAAAAAGGGATAAATCATTAAAAGAAATGGTCTATTAGTGTGTTTATTGTTATTAGCAGCAGATTATTTATTATTTCAGTCATTGATTTTAATTATTATATTGCTTTAGTCGTGTTTGCTCAAATCCTGTTATGTTTGTTGTTTTACAAACAAAATAGGCTGGTTTAATTTTGTCTCTGATGCTACCGCATTTGTTTATACTCTTCATTGTTTCAAATAAGCTGTAGTTTGTATAATATAAACTACAGCCTTTTTTCACCTACTCTAATTATATAAAAGTTGATGATTAAATTTCTTAGTCTTTAAATCATATTGATTACTTCTTTAGTGTATTTACTTATACTCTATGTTCTTATATTGCAGGTACATTGTTACCAATATCCACAAAATTCAGAAATAAAAAGCAGAGAAAGGAGATGAGAAGAACAGAAACTTCAATGCATAACAATAGCCATGGAAAATTGGCCTTTGTCTCAGTAAGGTTATATATATCAAACCTGATACAATTCTTGCTAAACAGCTATTAAGCAACGACAATTTAAAAGAGAGTAGTAGATAAACAAAAACGACAACTAGTTGGGTCTCTTGAGCTACAAGTCGTTCGACTCAATCACGAAGGCGCACTGGTAGACGAATATCCCTTCCTGAACGACGCGTAGTTTCGCCATTAACGACAGCTTCTGAAATGACGTCCTCTGAACTCGTCGTTTTTCCTTGCTCATTAAACCTCAAGTGTATCATCATTCGTAACAATACTCCCTTGCTGAATGGAGACCTTGCCCTCAAGGTCAAATTGTGGGAAAGAGGCAAGAAAAACTCCTTCATCCTCCCAAGAAGAGTTTTCCCGTCCCAGATGTTTCCATTCGACTAGGACCTGTGGAAAGAAGGCGCCGTCGAGGGTGACAGATCGACGATCGAGGATGGCGGTCGGCTCCAGAAAAGAAGGGATTTCAGCAAGACCGGTGGGCAAAGGTGCGAGCTTTGGGGGAAGGGGACCGTAATAAGCTTTTAGTTGGGAGATGTGGATGACGTTATGGATGCGGGCGGAGGAAGGCAAGAGACGCTCGTAAGCCACAGACCCGATGCAGCGAGAGATCTGAAACGGCCCAAAGTAACGTTTGGAAAGTTTGGAACTTGTGCGAGATGCAACCGAAAGCTGCCTGTAAGGCTGAAGTTTGAGCAAAACCCAGGCGCCAGGAAGGAAAGACGCATCCTTTCGGTGAGAATCGACATATTTCTTCATTTTTGTCTAAGCATAGTGGAGATTGGTTTTGAGGCAACCGAGTATCGTTTGGCGATCGCAGAGTTCCATGTGAGTGGCGTTGAGGACAGCGGTTGGTTGGAGATAGTCGAGTAATGATGATGGATCGCGGCCGTAGACTGCGCGATACGGGGTCATCCCAATAAAGGAGTGTTCGGAGGTGTTATACCAAAGTTCAGCCCAATGAAGGATTGTAGGCCAGCGTTTTGGGTGCTCGTTGCAAAAAGCTCGTAGGTACTGCTCCAATGTTTTGTTGGTAGCCTCGGTTTGGCCGTCGGACTGTGGATGATAGGCCGATGTGTGTTTGAGGCTAGTGCCGCTGAGGTGAAATAGTTTGGTCCAAAACTTGCCCAAGAAAAGTGGGTCGCGATCGGAGATGATGGAGAGGGGAAAGCCATGGAGACGGCAAAATTCACGAGCAAAGACAGCGGTGACCCGCGGAGCAGTATAGGATGGTGGAAGGGAGCAAAAATGGGCATATTTCGACAAGCGATCGACAATGAAGAAGATGGTAGCAAGTTCATGTGAGGGTGGCAACCCGGTGATGAAATCGATGGAAACTTCATCCCAAATACGTTCCGGCAGTGGAATGGGCTGTAGCAACCCGAGCGGACGGTGGTTGGGTGTCTTGGTTGTTTGGCAAATGAGACATTGCTTGACAAACTCAGTGGTGTCTTTCCGGAGAGAAGACCAGTAAAAGGCAGCTTGTACCCGGGCAAATGTGCGCCGTAGGCCGGCATGTCCACCGTGAAGGGTGGAGTGGAACTCGTGGAGTATGGTGGAACGCAACAGGGAATGTGGGGCGATGACGATACGGTCTTGGAACAAAAGAAGGTCGTCGCGAAGTCGGTGCTCAGGGAAGTCAGAAGGCCGTTGGAGTAAGTCTGATATAAGAGAAGTGTAGAACGGGTCGGTGGTGTGTTCATGGCGGATAGCGGAAAGGAGGGTCAGTTGTGCAGAGGAAATCGAAAGTGTGAAGCACGAAGAGTGGTCCGGGTGTCGGGAGAGGGCGTCAGCGATGGCGTTGTCACGGCTGGGTTTGTATGAGATCGTGTAAGAGTAGCCAACCAGTTTGGCCAAGTAAACTTGTTGTTCTGGCATCTAAATGGATTGGTTGAGCAAATGACGGATACTTTTCTAATCTGTGCGGATAGTGAAGTGGCGGCCGAGAAGGTGGTGACGCCATTTTTTGACCGCCTCAGTAATGGCAAACAACTCCCGAACATACACAGAGGCCGCTTGCATACGAGCACACATCTTCTTGCTAAAGAAGGCGATGGGATGCTCATGTTGCAAGAGAACGGCACCGATGGAGACACCGGAGGCGTCGGTCTCCATGGTGAATTTGGCCGAGAAATCTGGAATGGCAAGGACCGAGGCCGAGGTAATCGCTGTTTTCATCATTGTAAAAGCGGAAGCCGCTGCTTGGGTCCATTGGAATTGATCATTTTTTAGAAGGTCTGTGAGAGGGGCTGCCAAATGAGCAAAGCCGCGGATGAAGCGGCGGTAGTAGCTCGCGAGACCATGGAAAGCGCAAACATGCTTGATGGATTGCGGGGTTGGCCAAGCAAGAATCGCAGCGACTTTCTCAGGGGCCATGGTGAGGCCGGTAGCAGAAATAATGTGACCCAAATATGGAACGCTCGGACGCGCAAACACACACTTGGATAACTTGATGAACAACATATGGTCACGAAGGACGGTGAGAACTTGGCGGAGGTGGTCCACATGGGCGTCCAACGAAGGGCTATATGCACGAAGATCAAGTTTGGTGAAAAGAACGGCACCATATAATTCATCAAGTAACTCATCGGTGGTAGGGATAGGGAATTTATCTTTCACGGTGGCGGCATTGAGGGATCGGTAATCCACACAAAATCGCGAAGTACCATCTTTTTTTTTACAAGGAGAACGGGCGAGGCAAAAGGGCTATTGCTTGGCTTAATAATTCCTGTTCGTAGCATCTCCTCCACCTGCTTTTCTATTTCCTCCTTTTGAAAGCGGGGATATCGATAAGGACGTGCTGATATGGGAGATGTATTGGGTAAGAGGGGAATGTGATGGTCTATGGGGCGTGGTGGTGGTAAGGAGGTGGGCTCGGCAAAGAGAGCCGAGTACTCATTGAGTAAGGCAGTGATAGGTGGTGGAAGAGGGGGGGCTGGCGTGTTTGGGGAACTGGTTAGTGGTGATGTTGGGGTGAGTAGGAAGCATGATGGGATGAGGTCTTTGGCAAAGAGTTTTTGGATATGAGAAAAGCTAGCAGGCTCGGTGTGGAATGGGGAAGAACCAAGAAGGGTTATGTGCTTGTCATCATGAGTGAAAGTCATGGAAATGTTGTCATAGTCAAACAATATTGGACCCAAGGAGCGTAGCCAATGAACTCCGAGAATGAGCTCGGCACCATGTACGGGTAAGAGGTAAAGGTCAACCTCAAATATGTTCTTTTGAATGGCAAGAGGAACGGCCGTGCAGAGTCCTTCACAAGAGAGCGTGTTCCCATTGCCGACCATTACATCAAAGTCACTTGTGGGTTGTATGGAAAGGTTAACCAGTTTAGTAATACGGGGCTGCACAAAATTGTGTGTGCTGCCGGTATCAATCAGGATAGTGATCGGTTTTCCGTTGATATAGCCGTAGAGGCGAAGTGTGCGAGCATCGGTAGGTCCCGACAAGGCATGGAGGCTAATATCGGGTGGAATAGTTGGGGAGAGCAGATCGAACATGGCATGATCAGCTGGCAAGGGTTCAAGGTCCGCCGGGTATGAGTTATTGTCCATGGAAGTATCGTCATCCACTAAGAGGATGTTAAATGACGGTTTACATTTGTGTCCGAAAGTATATTTTTCATCGCAATAGTAGCACAACCCACGTTGTCATTTGTCTTGGATTTCCTTTTGAGTGAGGCGGTGTGTAGGTTGGGTGGGAGCTGGTTTGGGTGGCAATGGGTCGGTGTTTGTGGTAGTGTTGGGGCGGGGAAATGGGGTGAGGGTTCGCTGTGGAGGTTTGGTGAGAAAATATGGGGTTGGAAGTAACGGTGGAAAAGGAGAGTGGAGGCGAGGTGGGCGGGTAAGTTGGAGTTTGCGCTCTTGTAATTGAGCCAAACGGAAGGCCATGGTGAGAGATGTGGGTTGTAAGGGTTCTACCTCATAACGAATGGATGGTTTGAGTCCCGAGAGGAAGCAATTTAAGAGAAATGTCGGGGAAAATCCGGAGACGCGCTCGGACAGCGCCTCGAACTGTTCCTGGTATTCGAGGACCGAACCTGTTGTGTTAGTTTAGCCAAGAGTCCTTCTGTGTTGTCAATTGGCTGAGAACCGAAGCGGACGGCGAGTTCAGATAAGAACGTGGGCCAGTCGAGTATGCGGTTGTGCCTCTCCATCCATTGGAACCACGCACAAGCTTTGCCGTCAAAGTAAAAACTTGCCAAACGGACACGCTCAGAGTCAGGTATGTGGTAATAGGTGAAATACTGTTGGATTTTTGGAATCCACTCCATGGGATCTCGTCCTTGGTAACGAGGGACTTCTAAACAGGGTCCCTGGAGAGCTGGGTGGGTGAGAGTGGTGTCGGCTTTGGCTGGGCTGGTTAGATCGGGGGGTAATGGCTCGATAGGAGTAGCGGAAGGGGATGGGGTATGGAGGAGAGGTTGGGAGTTGTGGAGGTGGGTCGGGGAAGAAGAAAGGCGGAGGTTGAGGGCCTTGAATTCTTCGGACAAGGCGACGAGCTGGGTTTGGTTGATTTGGGTTTGGGTAGCTGATTGGGCATGCAGATTACGGATTTCTTGGAAAAGAGAGTCAAAGTGGGACTGAAATTGCGTTTGCTGGGTTTCGATCCGATCGAGACGTTCGTCGGTCTTAGCGCGAGTGTTGGTGGCCATGAGTGGGAAAATGAAACGGAGGGAAAGAGCAATGAAAGCACCAATGTTACCACTATCCACAAAATTTAGAAATAAAAAGCAGAGAAAGGAGATGAGAAGAACAGAAACTTCAATGCATAACAATAGCCATGGAAAATTGGCCTTTGTCTCAGTAAGGTTATATATATCAAACCTGAAACAATTCTTGCTAAACAGCTATTAAGCAACGACAATTTAAAAGAGAGTAGTAGATAAACAAAAACGATAACTAGTTGGGTCTCCTGAGCTACAAGTCGTTCGACTCAGTTACGAAGGCGCACTGGTAGACGAATATCCCTTCCTGAACGACGTGTAGTTTCGCCATTAACGGCAGCTTCTGAAATGACGTCCTCTGAACTCGTCGTTTTTCCTTGCTTATTAACCTCAAGTGTATCATCATTCGTAACATACATGAACGAAGTAATCTTCTGGAATGAGCTTCAACTTTTTTCTTTTTTGTTTTCCATTTTTGAACAAGACTTTGTTTGGATAAATGTTTAAATTACCAAATCAATTTAAAGTAGACCGTAGTTAACTTTTCTTTCACTCAGAAATGGGCAAAAAATAGACATGGTCTATTTAGCGTAATAAAAACACAAATCAAGATGAAGAAGTAATAGGTATATTACTTACTTGGTTTCTATTCTAATTTGATCAAATTTCTTAACTTTTGCTTTTGACTTTAACATTTCAGCGAAGAAGAACAAATTAGAAAAATAAGATGCAAAAGATTTTAAAAATTTATATCTTTATCGTATATATATATATATATATATTTATATATATAATGCTAACTAAATGAAAAGGAAAATATTGTCATAATTAATATCATCAATTTTTTGTAGTGCTATTAACATGCATTATTAACATGTATAAAAATTTGAATATAAATTTTACTCTTTATATTACCTATTCCTTGTATAATTTTAATATTTTTCGAATATTATTAATTTTTACTATCTTATTTAAAAAAAAAAACCCGCTGTAACGCGCGGGCTCTTAAGCTCGTTGTAAACTATTTGTTTGTATCTAGCATTCATGTTGTAAACTAGCAAATTTTCGTACCTTGGAGTACTGGATAAATAATATTATAATTTAAATATTTTACAGATATGTTATGTTAGTTAAATTCGCTTCATTAAACTAACGTTGTTGGATGATTGTTTTGTAACATAAAATGATAAAATAGGAGTCATTGGATTCTAGTATTTATTCGGCCATTGGATTCTATTCTTGTGAACGTAGAGGAAGTATATATTTTCAATCTGCCTCATGTAAAAAAAAATAGACGTAGATGTCAAAACTACCATGATCACCCAGTAAGATTTTAATAGGTAAATTTTTTATTTTGATATAAAGTACCTTATATATTTAAGTGATTATTATATGTTGACTTGTTAATTGTTATTTTAAGCGCTTTTATGTATTTAGCACAAGATCAAAAAAGAAAACGGGAGAAAGATTACGTTTTCAAAAAATATGAGATATGTAATAGTTTATTTGTTAACTAATTGAGTTTCACATGAGTAATTATATCATAAAGTTGTCATCTTTTCTATCTATCTTGCAGGGTCCAACTCGACCTTCAAATTTTGAATGCAGATGATGAAGAAACTTTTAGAAACCGGAGACTCCATTGGAGACATAATCAATTCAAAAGTATGTTGAGAAACCACATTTTATTTTATATTATTTATTTATATATTTTTACATATCATTAATGTAATTACTTATAATTAATCTAACACTTATTTCTTAATTTGCAGTTTAATAAAAAATAAATATATGATGTACATGAAATTGATGAAATATGCGAAGAATGAACCTCTTGCGTAATAGATGGTTTATAACTTGATCTTAATTGTGGTTAAACCATTTTTGTGAGTTTTCTCTTAGGGGGTATTTGGTTCGCGTGTATTTTAAACAAGGAAATGATAATCTTAAAGATTACCATGTTTGGTACGCAGTAATATGAGATTTAGATACCCGGGTATCTTATTCCTGGGAATCAGATTCCCTTAAAACGTGGTAATCTGAACCTTAAAATATGTGATCTTCACATTACCGTAATATTTTAAACACGGTAATGTTGTATAGTTTACTCAATTATCCTTGTAAAAACCATTCAAATTCGTTTATTAAAAACAAAACAAAACTATGGAATAGTTCAACTAGTCCATACTTCTCTAACGTCTCCCACTTTTTTCTCAGATCAGCACCTAATTTTTCCCATTCTCACGCCTCCACCCTTCCTATTTTTTATCTTCTTTTCTCACAGCCAGCCAACGTGGTTCTCCGTTGCCGACCCTCTCCTCCGAGCGACTCATACGCTGCCCCACGGTTGTTTCTCGAAGTCGACAGTTGTCTTCCAAGTAACTCGCTGGCTCACACGACGCTGCGAACGCGCCGACTCCCATGACGTTGCAAACTCTCCGACGATGCTGCTTAAGGTTCGTCAATCTCTCTCTCTCTCTCTGTGTTCTTTACGAAATTTTTTTTATCAAGTTGTCACAAAAATATATTTGATCACATTAACAAATATTTATATGATCCAAAAAAAAAAAGATTGTCATTTAGTGAAAGATTAATGCAATACCAAATAATCTAAACGTGTATATCTTTTATGTGAGCAAAAGAATGTTTGATTACGGGACTTTGTTTAGCTTCTTTTTGTCTTTAAACACCAAGTGCTTGATAATTTGCCTGAACGAATGTGTGTTTGTCGTTTACCTTTCTTTCTTTTTTTATTTATTCCAAATATGATTAAATTATTGGGATGTTTTTGTACTTTTTACTCTCTCTCAAGGTTTCTTAGGAATTATTTACATGGGTTTTCAACTAGTTATTGTTGGAGTCCGTCTTTGCTTTCTCGACTGCTTTTTCTTTCTTTTTTTTTAAATCAAAATTCTCCACTACTTTAGCTTGCTTGTTTTTAGTATATGTTTGGAATTTAAAACATAAATGTCTTTAGTAATTTCTTCATACTGCTGGAGATATATTTGAGTGCATTTCTTTGATTACTTTCACTCTAACTTTGGACAAGTTTTCTAGATAATCTGGTTACACTCGATCATAATAGGTACTTTTTTTTTTCCTAATTGAGATTTTAGTTGATGATCGGTTAAATTATGATGGCTGTAATTTTTTTTTTGAACCTTGATGATACAGTATAATTTGCTCTTCTAGAAAATTCGTATATATAGTTTGGTACTCTTGATCATTCAACAACCAAAGACAATGACAGAGTACTCTGCTCTCATACACTTTTTTTTTTTTGGAAAATTATAGTAAATAGCCAAAAAAAAATTATGTTTTTAAATGATAGCCTATGTTTCAAAAAATTAAAAAAAATAGTCATATTACGAATTATATAACAGAAAAGTGTTACACAAAATATTACACATTTGTAAAAATTTGTAAGATATTTTGTAGCACTTTAACTTTTACTTATCTTTTTTTGAAATGTTAAATAATATCTTCCAAATGTTTGCAGATATGAAAATATTTGTTTGATATTTTTTGTTACGAAATTCTTTACAGTGGCTATTTTTTTATTTTTCGAAACACGGACTATCATTTAAAAGACACATTTAATTTTGGCCTATTTTTACAACTCACCCTTATTTTTTTTAATGTAGATATATACTAATATTTCATGTTCTTTTTTGTCTGTTTTATGTGCATTCAAGTTAGCTTATTAGTTTGGTCTACTTTCTATTTTTGAGAATTATTCAATATGTCTATCTATATCTGCAGATATGAATGGTGTTGGTCAAATACGTCGACGTTTGAGAATTATTGTTGTCTTAGTGCAACATATGTAGAAGTTAAACCAAATCTCAGTTTTATATATTTTTCTTATAGTAACAATTATTCGTAGGCATTACTTGTTGAGAGCCAGTAAACATAAAATAGAAAATCCTATACACAGGTCTAGAGTTCGATATGCATGAATGCATTTTCAAAAGTGATCTGGCATGTTTATAAACCACTCGTATGGATAGGAGAGCATTTTTTATTCTCTATGGAATGCTAAGGGATCATGGAAAATTGAAGAGAACAAGAAATATTGACATTGAGGAAATAGTTGCTATATTTCTTAAAATTTTGTCACATGACGAGAAAAATATGATGATGAAACGCCTCTTTGCGCGTTCTGGTGAAACTATTAGTAGGCACTTTAACTTAGTGCTCAATGCAATACTGCAACTTCAAGGGCGTTTATTTAAGACTCCAGAACCAGTCCTAGAGAATTCCTCTAATGAGCGATGGAAGTGGTTTAAGGTGACATTAAAAATTCTTTCATGATTTATTTATTTATTTATTTTAAACCAAATTTTTTTTGAGGCTAACTTCAATTTTAATTTTTATAGAACTGCTTAGGAGCTCTAGATGGAACTTACATTAAGGTCAATGTACTTGGAAAAGATATACCGAGGTTTCGAACTAGAAAGGGTGGTATTGCTACCAATGTCTTAGGGGTATGTTCTCAAGACATGGAATTTATCTTTGTTTTGCCTGGGTAGGAGGGTTCGGCAGCTGACTCGAGAGTTCTACGTGATGCAATTCATAGGCCACAAGGATTGAAAGTTCTACAATGTCAATTTAATAATTTAGTTAGATAGGAAATTATTTCAATACATTAAGATCTTAAGTAACACATTTTATGTGCAGGATATTACTATTCCTGTGATGCCGGATATCCTAATGGCGAAGGCTTCTTAGTACTATATAGAGGTCAAATATATCATATGACAAACTGGGAGCATCCACCACAAACTCCTAAAGAATTTTTTAATATGAAACATTCCTCTTGTAGGAATGTCATCGAGTGAGCTTTTGGACTTTCGAAGGGTAGATGGGCAATTTTAAGAGGAAAATCGTTTTATCCAATCAAGACACAATGTAAAATAATTGTAGCATGTTGTCTTCTTCATAACTTTATCAAACAAGAAAACGAATAATATTTTGATCAACCATTTGATTATGAAGATGAAATTAACGTCGACAATGGTCATGACGGTGATAGTGGCAGTGGTGATGATGATGCAGAAGAGGATCAACATTACGCATATATAAATTCATCCAATACTTGAAAAGCTTGGAGAGATAGTTTAGCTCAAGACATATTTGACCTATGGCGTAGGAATCGACGTGCATAGTTGATAATACTTTCCAATTTGTTTTTGTTATTGATTGTTTCTAAAGATGTTTGACTTCTTTGTTTAAGATTTAATATTTAAAGTTGTTTGATGTATATAAGTAATCATATTTTGTTTTTTTTTTCAATCTTGTGGGAATATTGTCTATATCTTATTCAATAGATAATTATTCCAAAATGCCAATGGACTAAGTTGGAGGATGAAAAACTGGTTGAATCTTTGTTGGAATTAGTTCGTAATGGGAGGTGGAAAACTGATAATGATATATTTAGACCTGGTTAACAACAAGAATTGGAGAAAAAGCTCGAAGAAAAGATCTCGAGGTGCGGACTTAAAACAAAAAATATTGAGTCTCGTTATAAATTATTGAAAAGAAAATATCAGCAAATTTGCGAAATATTGGGACCAAATGCTAGCGGGTTTGGTTGGAATGAAGAAGAAAAATGCGTCACTGTAGATTCTGAAGTCTTTGCAGAATGGGTTAAGGTTAGTTTTAATTAATTACTTGGTGATATAATCATGAAAAATTATTTATGATTTTTTCCTTTTTTTGTTTAACACTATTTGTTTGTGGGTTTTTATTTTATTTTATTTTTACTTGTAGAGTCATCCATAGGCAAAAGGTTTGTTGAATGAATCATTTTCATATTTTGATGATTTTGCATTGATAGTCGGCAAAGACCGTGCTACTCGAAGCGATTGTAGGACCCATGGAGAAATGATTGAAGAACTTGATAGAGAAGTTGAAAATGGTGAGGCTAACTTATTTGGAAACAATAATGAGGATACAGAAGCAATGGAAATAAATGATGACAGTACAAGAAGTAGCGCCCCAACATTTTCAGCACAATCAACTAGAAGAAAGAGAAAAACATCGATAAATGGAGATAGCTTGATGGAGTCATTGTCGGATAATATTGGTAAATTTTCTGAGGTTTGTGATGTTTCGGCTGAAAATATTGAACAAATTGCAAAATGCTTCCAATTTGAAACTGCAATGCAAAATGAAGCAAGCCAACGAAGGATGAATATATATCCTGAGGTGAGGAAGATATATGGATTGAGACGAGACGACATTCTTCGTGCTGCTCATCTTCTTATCCAAAACCAACTAAATATTGACTTCTTTTTCAGCTTGACTGAAGAGGAGAGCAAATTTGAATTTATTCAAATAATATTAGGATCTGGTTGATGTGATTGGATAATATTTTATCATTTAGTAAACTCTTCTTTTACGATTTTTATTTTTTATTTTTTTATTTTATAATTTAGATAACGATTGATTTAATAAGTTTGGACTATTATTATTTTGCATCTTTAACAAGAGATGCGAATTTTAGCAGCGCTATACTAATAAAAGCAACATGCTTATTTCTTTTTTGTTTTGGCGTATATGTTGGAAAATTAAATATAGATAGCAGCGTGAAATACTTATAAGATAGTTGGTTCATGCTTAAAGGGAAGTGGTTCTAGTTCAGTCCATTTATGAATTGACATAAAATAATGCTCATATCCTTTAAGAACCTTTATGTAGATTGACATTTTGAAACAACCATCCTTATAAACTGTGACTATTTAATTGTCTGATGGTATTAAATTATAGGCTTGAGAAAAATCGTGAACCAAATGCAGTTTATGTTTAAAAATATTAAATCTAACTTCATTAGCTTTAATAATTTTTTTTTGTTTTTCTTTAAGGATATTATTGTCTTTTATTTTAAATAATATTCCATTACCGTACTCAATCAAACACATTACTTTAACATTCCTGGGAATGTTATTAAATATTACTATTAATAACCAAACACGGTAATTTAAGATCTCCGAGAATCAGATTAGTCATCTGATACACTTAGATTACCACGTACTAAATGCCCCCTTAGAGTAATAAAGTTTTTCAATACGTTGAACTTTCATGTCATTCTATTCTTTTTTTTTTCTGCTTATTTTAACTTCATCTATTCTAGAAAGGTGTAAGGGGTTTAAAACCTTCTCTTTACTCAATCAGTTTACATGATGCCAATATGAATAATTATTTAATTAGATCGTGTGGTTGAATAATAAGATGTTTAAATATTAGATCAATTTTGAATTTTTATTTTACATATATACATATGTATTTATCGTCAATAGTCAAAAGTTATATTAAAATATAATGAATAATAATTTTAAAATTAAAATTAATGAAAATTATTTTTCAATTGATTTAAAATAAATTGAAAATCATATTAAAAAAATGACGTTGTATCTTGGCGGGAAGCATAAATTTCATTGTCATATGACAAGCAAATGATGTCAAAATCATTAGACAACATTTTGTGACTGACCTTATTGATTTTTAACAACATACGATGAGTATATGTCGTTGAAAGTATGAAAAATATTATTAAAAACTTTCAACAGTAGTTGTGAAATAATTAAAAATTGATGTTAATATAGAGTTTTAATAACACACGGACTTTTGACAATACATGCATCAACAACAGACGGATATATGATGTTAAAAACATATAACATCATTTTTTGCTGGGATTTCACAAGAGGCCTCTTTACAGTTTTAGTTTGCAGTTTTAAAACACCGAGTGGACTTCTCACGAGTCCCACACTTTGGCCTCTAGCGTTTGGGTTCGAGACCCATGATTTAATCGTTCGAGGGGTTCACAGCAAACATACAATAGGCTGGGTAGATTTTCCTACAATATTATTGTGACAGACCACAGTCCGTAAGGCATAGTGCACGGGTAAAGACCCGGCTGTGCCATTAGTATTATGATTTACGGATCTCGGGGATCGATGTCTAATTATTTTCACAATTCTTAAAGAACTACATTCTTAATGATTTATTATTCTTAGTAGTTCAAAGATTCATCCTTTACTTTGGCGTTCACAGCCTCAGTTATTACCAGCGGCTCAGGGCCACTTTCTCTTGTCTTTAGGCTGTATTTTAATTATAAGTTCGGCTTAAAGCCGACCTTCTCCTCACACTTGAGTTATAAACTCAGTGGAGATCAAGTACGAGCGAACTCGTACTAATGAGTTTTATCACAGCTTATTCTCTCTTATTGAGGCTTATGAAAAAAGATTAGATTATTTCTAATTATGAATGTTTTATTCGAGATTTATTGATGCTAGGGTCCTCTTTCGGCTATTATAGTTTATACACTACACAGTACAAAGATATAGCATTCACACAACATTTATTCACAAAGTACTAATGCAACCATAGCAAACATTTCAAACATATACTCGGTGCTGTAGGTGCATCACCACTTACAGTTGTAGGCTTTGCAGCGGTACCGAGGCCTTTTCAGGAACTTGTTCCGAGCTCCGACCACCTTCTTGTCTTCTTTGTCCTTGGAAAGAAGACATAATCTCGTTAGTTTACCCGTCTTGTAAACACAAGAGCGAACTAGAAGAGTTAATTCCTAAGTACTCGGGTTTCCATCTTAAACTTTCCTAGACGGTCTCTCGTCTTTTGAAATCTTCAGACTATACAAAGTCCGTCTGAGCTTAGGAAAGTCTAATCTTAACTTGATGGGTTTCTACCGACTTATTTTGTATGGGCTACTTAAAGTTTCCCACTACAAGGTTCAAAGCCTTCTTACACATTTGGCCTTGATATATGTGGGCCTTTGCCACTTCTGAGGCCTAAATGGGTAATTTGAGTTTCGGGCTAGAACAAGGCCCAAATTGGCCCTCACAGCTTCCTTGCTGTTAAGTTCACTAATGGTTTGGGATTTTCAACAAAGTGAAGGCCCAAAATAGCCTTCATAATTTAAAACACTTTGGCCCAACAAGTTTTGTGCTTCAAAGACTAAGGCAAGGCCCAAAATGGCCTTGACATTTTAAACGTCTCTAAGACGGGACACTTGGTCCATTTTAACGTTTTCGCAAAAATACTTTTGAACACTAAGCTCAACTAATAAGTTCTCTTTCATTTAAAAATTATTCGTTAAATTCTTTTTCAATTAGGATATAATTTACAAAATGTTCTTGGGCTTGGTATAATAGTTTTTACGCACTATAGTTGTTTCTTAAGAAAATGCTCGGTTTCAAAGAAACCGAGTCTCGTTTCGTTTGAAAAAAGCTCGTCTTAGTTTAATTTGAATATCTATAGTTCTCATCTCACTATGTATGGGCTGGACTAAGTCCATTTAAGTCTCGGCACCCTTTTATATTAGTTTGAGACTTCCTTGAACCTTTGGTTTCGACTAAGTTGTGAAAACGTCGTTTTGAGCCTTTAAATTTAACTCGTTCTTTTATCATTTTTAAAATTGCTTAAGGGCAACAAGTTTTACATTTGAAAAGCATGTATGTTTGGTTTCCAAACTTATCTTGACAATAGAAAAATTGGTGCACAATTCTGACTTGCAAAAACATGGCATTTTTTGAAACTGGTCTCGCGATCTCTTGCGAAACCGTCGTTTTCGGTAAAGCGTTGTTCTTAACTTTTTCTGAATATCATTGCTAACACTAAGATAAGTTGCTTCTAGGTTCTAAGGAGATTTTTCAGTCCTTTTTGAAACCTTTCATCGAAGCTTTAATCCCGCACGAAAACGATTCTCAAGCTAAACACTTTCGAACCATTTTCACGGGTTTTGATCGAGACACTTGTTTCATTGTGTCTTTTCGGTTTTATTTTATTTTTAACATAAAATTTGATTAAAAACAATAACTAAACATTCAAAATAATAAATCAAACAAACCATGATATTAACACAAGTTTGGATTCGAATTTTCCAAAGAAATTTACCAATTTTTATCTTTTGAACGGCTTCACTTCGGTCCGTTGGAAACCGTCGTGTGCATGGTCATTTCGAAAACATTTTCACATTTTGAACACAAATAAGAAGCCATGCAAACACATCAAAAGACAAGCAAAAAGCTCAAGGGTCACGGTCACAAAGAATCCGAACCCTAGATATGCAAGCGAAACAAACAAACACAAACACAATCGAACACGAGTTAAAATATCTGGAAGTTACCTGATCTAGCTTCCTTAAACTCGTGTTCGGCAAGATTAACCTAAAAGAGGCCATGCACGCTTACAACTCAAACCTAATTACAACCAAGGTTAACCTAATGAACTTTGAGGAAAGAGAAGGAACCTTACTCCATTCCAGTGTTAGAGATTATACCTAGTTCTCGGATTTTTTGAGTGTCATTCGGCGTGCTTTCTCCTTGGCCGAATGGTCACCTTGATTTTTCTCCAAACCATCACGTGTGGTTTCCTAACCCTTAAAGCAGAATGGCACAAGGTTTTGGAGCACAAAAAATGTGGAGAAGAAGGCTAGCCAAGGTCACGGATTTTTACATTGGTGAAGCTAGGGTTTCGAAGCCTTTCTCCTTGCTTCTTCTTTCTTTCCTTGCTCGGCTCTTCTCTCTCTCTCTCAACCTTGTTTTTATTTTATTTTCTTTGGTTTCTCTTTCTCAAAGCTTTCTCTCTTTTCTCTTTTCTCTCTCTATCCCATGGTTTTCTCTCTCAAGATTTTGCAATGGAAAAGCACAAATGGGAGTTTAAGGGTCAAAAAAACTATTTATTCTTAGGAGAGTTTTAGAGAGAATTTTCACTTATCTCTCTCTCTCTCTCTCTCTCTCTCTCTCTCTCTCTCTCTCTCTCTCTTTTGTCCAAATTTCTCCTCTCTCTCTCTTTCAATTATTTTAATTCCTCATTTAAAATAATTGTTAGGTCTTATGGCTCATCTTAGCCCTTAATTCTTTACATCAATCAATTCTACGGCTATAGTTTATCAAGAGGAGAACTTTTTATTTTTCAAGGCCGTCATCATTAAGTTGCATTCAAAAAGCAACTTAATGAGTTTTTCTTCTCTCTCTCTTCTCGTTAATGGCCGAATATAATGTATGCCATTTCTCTAAATAATCACTCCAGTTAAATATAATCAATTTGCTATTTCAAGTCAATCTTGGCCCTTGATTCAAACTTGGTGATTAAGTACTCTAAATCCAATGGTTAGGATTTAACAAGAGCATCTAGGTTGAAAAGCCTTTCAATTTCCTTTTTCTTTTCTTCAAAATGGTGCCCATAATGACCATTTTTCTGATTGGTAGGATTAAATGTGCCACCAATGAAAAAATTCTTGGATTTATTTCATTGGTTCACTAATTATTCCACTTAAACCATTTAAAATCCTCAACTATTTTTCTGCACTTGGGCCTACGGTTTTCACTTTAATTTTGGGCCTGAAATTATTTCTTAACACACTAAGCTCACCAAGGTTTAATTAGGGACAATTATGGAATGGTCCGAGGGGTCGGGAACCTTTCCCGAGATCCATTTCGCTCGAAGAGACCTAATCGTCCCTTTCTCAAGCCATCGATCAGTATTTTGACCTAATTCAAATTCCGTTTAATCCGAGACTTAACGAGACTTACTTATGTCACTAGAAACTTCTAAAATACTGTTTAGAATTCAAATATAAAATTATAAGTGGTCGTTCCGAGCTCTTTCCCTTTCTTTAACCGTGTTTACACGGTTTATCTCAACTTTTCGAGTTTAAGATGTTTCGGCTTCGTTTTAACTTGGAATGGTTTCAAATTTAAAACTAAAGTTAATTATATGATTATGAAACATATTGTAACCTTAAAAATAGATTAATTGGGACAATTTTGTAATTGCTTAAAAGTTTAGGGACTCGCAGTGTAATTTTGCACTTTAAGGAGTCAATTTCAAATTAAATGGCCACTAAGAGATTAAACACAAGCATTCTAATTATAAATTAGATAATGCTATGATGGGAGTGAATTCTAATCGCAAGATGGGTTATAATTAAATTAACGAAGGGTCGTTAATTACAAAAATGATTGTCTCGTTTGTTGAAAAGTACCGTAAGGGATAACCACAAGGGCTGGGGTTATCCCTTATGTTATTTTATTATGAAATGAATAAGTTTTTATTAGAAAATTCCTTTATAATTTCGAGAATTATTTTCATGATGTTTGACTCGACACTTTGTATCGAGTAGAATTAAGATGGATACTAATAAAATTTGTTGGATGAATGAATGTTGCAGTTATATGAAAAACTACAATAATTTTAGTGTAGTTTGATATTTAAACCATAACAAAATTATTAGGTATAATAGTTGTTAAAACTACGTGTAATTTTACAAAGAAAAAAATAATAAACTACATGTGGATTCATGAAACATAACATGAACATCACACAATGCAAAAAATAATAAAATTACATATAGTTTTATTTAACGTCACATGATATTAAATGAGAGCAACTATCTTTAGGGTATAATTTTTATGAGAATGAGACATGTTCTAAGAAGTGAAGATTTCAAACCTTTTAGGTGTTAAATCTTATTGAAAAGTGGAAGAGACATTATTATGGGATTTAGGCTATGGATATATTTTTAAATTATTATTAAACTATATAAAATTTTCATATCGCATCATGTATATCAATTTAAAGATCTTTGAACTTTTCATCGATATATCATGTGTGTCAATCGGATTAGTATAGAGAAAGTTATGACTGATTAAAGTTTAGTACGCGATTTAGTCCTGGAAAACGACACAATTTCTAGGGCATACAACAAAAGGACATAGTTTTGTACGTTAGCCCCTTTGTGCGAATTTTGAAACCATATGAGCCTCAAAAAATACAGAGACCAAGAAACCTAGAAGTCGCCCCCAAGGCCTTCAAGAGTCAATTCCTTAAAATTTCAAGGTAAATAAAATTCCTTTATGTGATTTAGATTGATAAGTTTCAAATTCGAGTGGATTTGTAACGTTCTCGTAAAAAATCGGGCTTCAGAAAGAGGATTTCGAGATTAACAAAAGCTTCCAGGGTAAATCTCTAACCTAGAACTCTTGAGATCTATTTTATGAAGATTAATTAGGGTTTATGTTTTTATTTTAGTGAGTTGTGATCTCAGATCGATTTTAGAAACATCGTTCTACGCACATGATAATAATTTTACAAGTCTTTGAAACTTATATGACTTTTTCGAGTTACTTTATAGCAGAAACAATTTTATTATTATTTTAAAAAAAATTTGGTGGTACATGTGTGAGTGCTTATTATGTATATCAATTTTTGTAATTTTTTTATGAGTGGAGTTTTTATTAAAAACTTAGAACCAAGGACTGCCTGAACGATTTCTGCATCGTTTCTGAGCACATCTAGACTTTTGGCCATTTTGAAAACTTTAAAAGCCGAATTAGATTTTTATAAAAAAAGAGAAGACGTTGGAAATTTAATTTTAAACAACTTTCTAGTTTTAAGATCATGAATATTATGATGTTAAGATGGAAAAATTTGTGGTTCAAAATCTAAATTGAATTTAAGTTTGTTAATAAACTATATTATGAAAATATTTTCTGACAAAAGTCAAAAGAAAAAAGTTGCAGATGTTAAAAAATGAATATGAGTCTTTTTAAAAAACTTTTATAGAAAAGGAACTTATTTTGTGATATCTTAAAATTATAATTTTGCCCCTGAATTTTTATCATTGTTTTTGAACAAGTTAGAAGTTGATTTTCAACATGATATTTAGCAAAAATGGCTTGGTTTTATATGCATTTCAAATCCGAAATTTGGATTAAATCTGTTGATAAACATTTTTGTCAAAAATTTATATTTTGGTGTCAAAATTATAATTTTATAAATACTGCATGCTGAAATTGTAATTTTCATATTATTGTGCATTCTAAATATCATGTCGAAGTTAGATTAAGCGTGTAGCATACACTAGGAGTTGTAATGATATATTTCATTTTTAGGTTTTGTGTGTCATTGAGATCGAACCATCAAGTTTGAGAATTTTTAAGCCATAGTTTTATTATTGTGAGTGCACGCTGCATTTGCATATCATGTTGGATATCTAAGATATGTTTATTTTGGTATTATATGGTAAATTTGGTTGTGTATTGGTATTTATTTGCTGAATTTTGTCTTGGTTTTTTCTAGTAAATTTGATTTGTGGATGCTTTGTATGCGTATTTTCTTGTTATTTGGTTGTAGTTTTTGGTCTCAATTTTGATTGGTGTACAACATCTTTTGGAATAAATATGGTAATTGTAAACTGACAAAAATGAAAAAATCATATGTAAAGGTGGGTTAAAAATAAACGTCTTAAAAAAGTTTGATTAGTTTATGACGGGATACAAAAATGCGTATTTAAAAGTTATGGCCAATTTATGTCAAGATACAAAAATATGTCTTAGAAAATAATGTCGAATTTATGATGGGAGAAAGAAATGCGTCTTAGAAACATACATTATCAAGACACGTTTTTTTATGTAAATATTTGAATGCAACCCTTTTTATGACGCATTTTATGAGTCTTTGAAAATCCAGTAGTTATAATGACACCTCTTTTTATGACTCATATTTACCCGTTTTGAAAACTTTTTATGACTCACAAAATACGTCATTAAATATCATTTTTGTACTAGTGTGTTTTCAGAATTAAGGTAAGTGCAATCTCACTACAGTACGGATTAGTTTGCAAAGAAAATGTTAAGTTATGTCATGCCATGAGTTACATGCCTGTGATGTTTGATTTATGTTTACGATTCATCATATTGAATATTTTATTTGTGAAGAAAGAAATATTTATGTTATCTTCAATTTAATTTTGTATAATATTTGAGAAAATTTTTAGAAATAAAAGAAAAAGAAAGAAGAAAGCTAATTATGATATTTTACATATAGAAAGAAATAACGTATAATGGTTTTTATGCATATGTTTGTTTATTACTTGTCACAATTGCATGTAACCTAAATAAATAAGTGAGACCTAAGTTAATGAGACGTGCCGTACCACCCTCCTATGTGAGCTTTAAATAATGTCGTTACCCTGAGTCGACCTAAGGGTAATATAGATACAGTGACTAGCACTCATAAATCCTGAGCCGCCGAGAGGCAACGACGAGGAGTGAGACACAAAGAAAGAAAGAAAGAAAGAAAGAATGGACCCTTATTCGTTGAGGACATGTGCCCTTCGTCATCTATTTGTCAAGCGCACTCGGTACGTCGACACAAGGGGATCCCATAGATAGAAAAAGAATGAGTATGAGAAAGAGAATGATAATTGTTGGTGTTAAATTTGAACCAACGCCGTGATCCGTACCCCTAGTGTGTGATACGGCAATGAAAAGGAAGAATACGATCGGAAACAGTAAAACACGGGGTTACTTTTCAAGTGGTTCGGCCCTCCTCTAGAGTAATAGCCTACATCCACTGTTTATGGAATTACTCGTGAGATTTTACAGAGAGTTTGACCAAAATTCTTCCAACCCATTCCCCTCTCCTTCTCTTCCTCTAATAGGCTAGCTCAGAGGAGAGAGGAGAAGATGAGACCATTAAAGTCTGACCATCTATCCCTAAATTTAAGGGATTAGGTAACCTAAAACAAGGTCAACCATAACCTAAAACAAGGTCAACCATACCCCCTGAATTACGGTATTGGTTTAACAACTAACTGCAAATGTGCAGTGGGGACGGACAGGCTACAGTACCTGTCAGACTCCCCTTACAGTCGGGGGAAGTTGATTATTACAAAGAGAGACCTAGACTAACAATCTCGGGCGCAAACTTCACTCTCCTTCGGGGGTCGCTAGCGGAAAACCGTGAGGTGAGTTGGCGCCACTAAGTACGAAATTAAGAGGTGAAAGGACATGGGTTTCTCATGCCTTACCACACTCCAAACCAAACCAAGGGCCAAGATCTACTGCTTAACCGAACCAAGGGCCAAGATTTTCTCTTGAGAGAGAGAGAGAGCTAAAGGGGTCAAACTCGCCAAGTGTAAGGGAAAAGCGAAGTGTTGGGCTAGGTGGAGGGATGATGATTACTGACAAGACAAAGGTTTGTGAGTTGGATTAAAATCAATTAAAGAAATAAGGAGAAGAGAGAGAGAAGGTACATGAAATTTAAGAGGCAACACTACTAAAATGGAGGGCATCCCCGAGTGTACTATCCGCGACTGATTTGAGAAAAAAAATCAGTCGTGGATAGTTGAAAATCTGGAGAAATCGGCTGTGCTTTTCCCCGACTGATTATTTTACCAAATCAATCGCGGTTACCTATCCGCGACTGATATTGCTAAAATATCAGTCTTGGATAGTTGACAGAAATTTTTTTGGCTCTAATTCTGCTCGCCATTTCCCAATGCTTTCCGCAACTGAAGTTTCAGTCGCTGATAGGTGTTTCTACGAGTGAACCTTCACTCGCAGATAAGTGTCGGGAAAATGAAAAGACGCGTAGGTAATGATAATTCAATTTATTTTGTGGCGACTAATAAATCAGTCCCGGATACATCTATCCACGACTGACGTATTAGTCGTGGATACTTCAAACCACGTCCCGAGGTGAAATAATTGTGCCGTTATTACGCTTGGTTTTCTACGATTCACGCATCAGTCGCGAAAAGCCTCTTCCTCGACTGATGAGTTCGTCGCAGAAAGACCTCGAAAATTCGATATACACACTTCGTTCACCTCGTTCCTGGAAAGCCACGCTCTCTCATTTCTCTCCCTCTGCCAACTCCGCCACCCTTTCCCTCCCCATACTTCGGCTCTCCCTCCCTGTTACTCTCTCCCTCTCCATTTCGCTGCTCAGCCCGTCCCCCCTCCGCCGCGCTGCCAGTCTCCCGCTCTACCGCTTTGCCGCGCCGCTGCTCCATCCGCCGCCCGCTATTTCGGTTTAGCCGGTCTGCCGCGTCGTTCCTCGTCGCCCTGCCGCCATTGCAGTCCGCTGCCGGTAAGTTATAGTTATTTATTTATTTAGTTATTTAGTTATGTTTTATTTTTAGTTATTCGATGCCGTAGGTGCATCGCCACTTACTTTGGTGGCCGTTGTGGCGGTTCTGAGATTTTTTTGGAAACTTGCTCTGAGCTACGACCACTTCCTTGTCTTCTTGTCCTTGAACATAAGACATGGTCTTGTTAGTTTGCTTAACTCATAAGATTAGCAATAGAAATAGAGGCTTCCTTACTTACATTATTTATCCTTTATTTCCGATTCTGACGATAATGGGATTTTGTTGTAGGATGTCCTTTAGGAGACCATTCCGTTGATTCTGCCCAGTATAGCACAGTTGGACCCGTTCCCGCTCTCCATACCCTCGCCGAGTATATGCTTTTGATTCCTCCACGCGTACCTACTTATTATGGGGAGCCCAGCACGACGCCATTCTGGGAGTGGACGATGCTTTCCTAATGAGTATCGCGTCGACTTAGCCCAAACCCTGCTCCGTGGCACTGTGCTTTACCATTGGAATCGTTAAAAGGAGCTATTGGGACACGAACGTAGTTGGGATGCATTTATAGCCGATCTGGCAGGATTCTTCGATGAGACCGATCGAAGGACGATTAGAGTCAGAGATCCAAGCGTTTTAGATAGTACCAAAGAGAGACTATCGGCGCCTATACCGATTGTTTCTATAGTGTCGTAGTTGGCACGCACCCTTTTGACAACGATCTCGACTTGCTTTTCATGTAGACCTATTCCCGCGGAGTCCACCTGTATTTCCAGCTCCCTGACCCTCGGCCAGCCTTCGGTACCCTAGACAGCATGATCCAGGCTTATAAGGACCATGCTGATAGTCTTTATCCCGAACCCGTACCAGATCATGTAGTAGATCCCGATCCCGCTCCTGTCGCTTCTAACTAGTTTCCCAATATTCCACCAGTATTGGTAGACATGGACAACGAGAGCTCCAGTAGTAGCGACGATTCTAGCTACGACCCCGAGGGCAAGTCGGAAATGGAGTTAGAGAGTGACGCCTCTGACGTTGTACCCGAACCCAATCTCTCCGACTAACAGACTTTTTCTTTCTTTTGATTCTTAGCGTTCTCAAGTATTTTAGTGTCTCGAGAAATGCCGCTATGACGTCCCGACATACTGCTCATTTGAAGCTATATCGCTACTATATAGACATTTCTTCTTATATACTTACTTGCGATTTTTCCCGGCTCGTGAAGGAAGGTTTCATTATTTTTACTACCACTAGCGAAGCTATTAATGTTATATTTGGATATTTGTGTTTATTTCGAAATACTTACAACTTATGAGAAACTTATATATATGAATGATGATGATTATTATACATACGTCTATCATGTTTTAACAATGACTGAATATCATGTGAAACTTCAATATGAAAATTAACACCTTCTGTTTAATCAAAAGCTTTAAATGTAGTAGAATTAAGGGCTCATAATGTGCGTGACTGTAGGAATACGATAACTGCAAAAGAGAACCATGCCGCCAAGACGTGTTCCTACCGCTATTCGTAGGGAACTCGGTAGAGTCCATGAGTAGATGACAGAGAAGTAAGAGGTACTCGCCAACAAGACGACAAAGCTCGCGCTCAGGCCAGCTCTTGCGCCGCTGGTGCCAACAGAACAGAATCTTCCTCCTTCCACACATCCAGCGCCCCAGGCAGCCTTTTTCGATGGTTCTGGAAGCGCCTCCTACTATAAATCAGGTTAAGGAAACACATCTTTAGGTACATGAGACTCACAGATATTGAGAAAGTGGCATGTGTTGTGAACCAACTGGACAAGGAAATGATGTGTTGGTGGGAAATAGTAGGTCATACTGAGGATCTCAATGTTATGACCTAGGAGCGTTTCACTAAGTTGTTCCGAGACAAGTACAAAGTACTTGGGAGAAGCCTGTCTAGCAGGGAAAGTCTGAAGGACTACTGGGAGTTAGGCCAACTCCCTGCTTGTGCGCTAGAGAAATTGCGGTGACCATCAGTAGATCCCAGACTTGAGAGAGGAATCGAGCTCGAATAAATAACGAACTGATTTCTATGTGAAACCATTAAGTCCGGAGTGATTCTGATAAGATATATCCTCCAAAAGGACTATAAAGAAGCATGGTGGGTCCATAACCTATCACATGGCCTTGTAAATACGGGGAGGTGCTGTGTGCAAGAGACTCACCATTGAAGGATGGGTTGCTTCCTCAGTATACGTCGAATCAGGGGTATTGCACGGGTATGCGTAGAACGACGAGATCGAGCTACCTTGTGTAGGAAGCTCGTGTGTGTGAATCGAGTACAAAGTACTCGGCTGTGGAAAAAAGTAAGAGTTGGGTGACGTGGGAAAACTTTTGGTAATAAATTACCTTGGTTATGTTTGCTGGGTTAAGGGAGTTAGTTGGTGTAGGATGGCTAACCCTCTGTGTAATCGTTGTATTTTGTGAATTCATGTGCATATTATTTTAGAGTAGACTAGTTCACCCTTACTGAGTTTATCAACTCATAGGTTATCGATGTTGCAGGTAAGAAGCTAATGAAGACAGACGAGTAGGAGCCGTCTGAGATGGTGTGTGTGGCACATGTTGAGAAGAATACTCGTGGCATTATTTTTCGCACTTTTGTTATGATATAAACAAATTATTGTTTTGATGCCGGGACGAGATTCTGAGGGTTTTAACCTATTGGTAATTTTATGGTAAAAGACTCCATGTGAGTCATTACCTGCTTAGTTATTGCAATATTATAGTAAAAGACTCCATGTGAGTCATAACCTATTTTGAGAACGGAACGTGATCCCGAGGACTCCAAAAAAAATATATGTATGTAATAATAACCATGCCCGGACAAACTTATTATAAATTTTGTATATGGTAAAGACTTTCGCATTACGAAAAAAAAATTACTTAGATTTCTGCTTTCAATGGATTAAAAGAGTAAACGAGAGTTTGAAAAGGAGATTGTACTCTCCTATCGCGGCCTCCGCCAAGCCGACGGGTCGTGACACTCGATTTCGACAAACTAGTTCCAATTACTTTGTTTCAGCGCGAATTGTCTTTTTAAGACTTGTTGGAGCTGCAAATAAGTCCCTAAGACTTATTATAATATATTATATGTTCAAAAAAAAGCTCTTTAAGGGCTCAACTTTTTCAAAACTAGTTCCAATGACTTTGTTTTAGCGCGAAGTAACTTTTTATGGCCTTTTGGAGCTTCAAATGGGTCTCTAAGACCTATTAAAGTATACTATATGTTCAAATACTCATTTGAAATCAAAACAAATTCGCTAGAGTCACTTCGGAGTCGAAAAAGCCCTTTAAAGACTAGATTTCGTCAAAATTAATTCTAATACAAATAACAATTTTTAAATATATATATATATATAATATTATATAGATAGATAACATATATATATATATAGGTTTGAAATTTTTATGATTTTATCTATGTATATATTTAAATAGAAAGTCGTAGTTTTCTTGTTTTTTTTTTTTAAATTATCTTTCAAAGAAAAATATTTAACTGCTGCAAGAAATAATGCCTATTAAAAGATTGTTTATCTCCTAAAATTTATCCTCAACTTTCTTCATTTCTCACTATATAGTGATTATCCAAACTAATTCTCTCTTGTAAATTTTGAATTTATTTAAAAAAATATCCCTACAAAAATAATAAAATCTTCTAGTAATTATCAGGGTGAGTTATAAAAGTAGGCCAAGATGAAATTTATCTTTTAAATAATAGTCTATGTTTCAAAAAATTAAAAAAATAACCATTGTAAAGAATTTCGTAACAAAGAATGTCAATCAAATTTTTATACATCTGTAATTATTTGTGAGATATTTATACTTCTGTAACCATTTGTAAAATGTCAGACAAATATTTACACATCTGTAATCGTTTGTAAGATATGATTTGACACTTAAAAAATGATAAGTAAAAGTTGAAATGTTACAAAATAATTTATATATGTTTGCAAATATGTGATATTTTGTATGATACTTTTCTGTAATACAATTAATAACATGACTATTTTTTTAATTTTTTGAAATATGGCTAGCATTTAAAGATATAAATTTTTTTTGCCTATTTGTTACAATTTCCCTAATTATCCACGTACTCTACTGGAATTTAAATAATATGAATAATTTCTCCCTAATTTAGTATTGAATCTTCAGAAGCAAAACACAATAAAGCAGTACAAAAAATAGTAAATAATTAAAACGCAGACAATTTTCGTCTCATACTGACTGCATGAGTTCATTCTACAAATGGCACACAACGGTAAGTTCTATGATAAGTTAAGAATTTCTCAATATTGATTAGAATGAAAATATACATATTGAGGTTTGCATGCCAAAGTCTTAAGTGTTTCTCGAGGAAGGACTTACAGCTGGGAATGGTAAGCTTTCTGGAAGCACATAAGGATTCGCCAATGTCAATAGCAACCAAAATAGCACACTAGTTGCTTTTTAAATGCAGAAAAAGTATAAAGACAGCAGTAAAAAGCAAACAGGCGTTGAAAGGAAAAAAAAAACAATAACAGGTACAATTTTTTTTATAAAGGTATTAAGCAGATGTTTACAAAACCAAAAGAGAGATACAACCAAGTAAAGAAAAGTTACAAATATGTTCACTAGTAGTCCCATAACCATACAAAAAAGGGACTCATTTGGAGCTCCAAGAAGACTTAAAAATTCACTTCGCGAAAACAAAGTGATTATAACTAATTTTGCCAAAATCGAGCCTTGAAAGGACTTTTTTTTTTTGCTCTGAAGTAACTCTAGCAAATTTAATTGAATCGCAAATTAGTATTTAAACATAAAATATTTTATAGTAAGTCTTAGGAACTCATTTGGAGCTCCAAAAAGCTTAAAAAAGTCACTTCCTATTGAAACAAAGTCATTATAGCTCGTTCAGCCAAAATCGAGTCTTTCAATGGCCTTTTTGGCTCCAAAGTGACTCCAGCAATTTTCTTTTGATCCCAAATTAGTATTTGAACAATCATATATTGTAAAATTCGTATGGACTCAGCTGGAGCTCCAACAAACCTTTAAAATTCACTTCATAGTGAAACAAAGTCATTAGAACTAGTTTTTCTGAAATCAATTCTTTAAAGGGTTTTTTTTGGCTCCGAAGTGACTCTAGCGAATATATTTTCTTTCCAAATGAGTATTTGAAACAAATATAATATTATAATAAGTCTTATGAATTCATTTGGAAATCCAAGAAGCCTAAAAAAGTCACTTCGCTTTGAAACAAAGTAAAGGAAACTAGTTTGTCGAAATCGAGCATCTAAAGGGCTTTTTTTGGCTCTGAAATAACTCTAGCAAATATGTTTTGATTTCAAATGAGTTAATATATTATAGTAACTCTTAGGGATTCATTTGGAGCTCCTACAAGTCTTAAGAAGTCAGTTTGCGGAGAAACAAAGTCGTTAGAACTAATTTTGTCGAAGTGACTCTAGCAAAATCTAAAGGGCTTTTTTTTGTCTCCGAAGTGACTCTAGCAAAATATTTTATCCAAAATAAATATCTGGACATCGAATTTATTATAATAAGTCTTAGGGTCTCATTTGGAGCTCTAACAAGCTTTAAAAAGTTACTTCACACTGAAACAAAGTCATTTGAACTAGTTTTGTCGAAATCGAGCTTTTTATGAGCTTTTCTGGTGCTATGTGACTCTGACAAATTTGTTTTGATCACAAATAATAAATTGAACAAATAAAATATTAGAGTAAGTCTTAAGGACTCATTTGCATCTCCAATAAGCCCTAAAAAGTCATTTCGTGGTGAAACAAAGTCATTAGAACTAGTTTTGCCGAAATCGAGCCTTTAAAGGTCTTTTTTGGCTCTAAAGTGACTCTAGAAAATTTATTTTGATCCAAAATTAGTATTTGAACATATAATATATTATAATAAGTCTAAGGGACTCATTTGGAGCTCCAAAATCCCTTAAAAGTCACTTCGCGCTGAAACAAAGTCATTAGAACTAGTTTTGCTGAAATAAAAACTTAAAAGGGTTTTTTTTACTCCGAAGTGACTCTAGCAAAATTTTTTAGATCCAAAATGAGTATTTTAACATATAGTCTTAAGGACTCATTTGGAGCTCCAACAAGCTTAAAACAGTCATTTCGTGCCGAAATAAAGTCATTGAAAATTTTGCTTAAATCAAGCGTTTAAATGACTTTTTTGACTCTAAAGTGACTCTAGCGAATTTGTTTTCATCCGGAATGAGTATATAAATATATAATATATTATAATAAGTCTTGGGGACTCATTTGGAGCTCCAAAAGCCTCAGAAAGTCAGTTCGCGGTGAAACAAAGTCATTAGAACTAGTTTTGCTGAAATCGATCTTTTTTTGGCTCCGCAGTGACTCTAGCATTTTTTCAATCCCAAATGAGTATTTGAACAGACAATATATTATAGTAAGTCTTAGGGACTTATTTGGAGCTCTAAGAAGCCTGAAAAACTCACTTCGAGTTAAAACAAAGTCATCAGAACTAGTTTGGCCGAAATCGAGACTTTAAATGAATTTTTTGCCTCCGGTGTGACTCTAGGAAGTTTTTTTTTATCATAATTGAGTATTTAACATATAATATATTATAATAAGTCTTAGAGTCTCATTTAGAGCTCAAAAAATCTTTAAAAATTCACTTCGCGTTGAAACAAAGTCAATGGAACTAGTTTTGTCAAAATCGAGCCTTTAAAGGAGTTTTTTTTTTTGCTCCGAAGTGGCTCTAGTAATTCTTTTTAATTATAAATAAGTATTTGAACAAAAAAAATTATAGTAAGTGTTAGGGACTCATTTGGAGTTCCAACAAGCCTTGAAAACTCACTTCGCGGTTAAACAAAATCATTAGAACTAGTTTTGTACAAATCTAGCCTTTAAAGGTCTTTTTTGTCTCCGAAGTGACTGCAAAAAAAAAAAAAAAAAATTTGGATCCACAATGAGTATTGAATATATAATATATTATAATAAATCTCAGAGACTCATTTGGGGATACACCAACAAGCTTAAAATAGTCACTTTATGCTGAAACAAAGCCATTGGAAGTAGTTTTGCTGAAATCGATCCTTTAAAGGTCTTTTTTGGCTCTGAAGTGACTCTAACACATTTGTTTTTTTTTTTCGCAAATGAGTATTTGAACAGTTCATATATTATAATGAGTCTTAGGGATTCATTTGGAGCTACAACAAGGCTTAAAAAGTTAGTTCGTAGTGAAACAAATTAATTAGAACCAGTTTTACTGAAATCTAGCCTTTAAAGGACTTTTTTGGCTCCGAAGTAACTCTAGCAAATTTTTTGATCCCAAATGAGAATTTTTAAATATAATTTATTATATTAAGTCTTAGAGTCTCATTTGTGGCTCCGTTAAGCATTTCACTTCGCACAGAAACAAAGTCATTGGAACTAGTTTTGCCAAAATCGAGATCTTAAAGAGTTTTTTTGGCTCCGAAATAACTCTAGCAAATTTGATTTGATCCGAAATAAGTATTTTAACAAATAAATATTATTTTAAGTCTTAGGGACTCATTTAGACCTCAAATAAGCATTAAAAAGTCACTTCACGGTGAAACAAAGTCATTAGAACTAGTTTTGCCAAAATCAAGCCTTTAAAGGTCTTTTTTTGTCTTCAAAGTAACTCTAGAAAATTTGTTTTGATAAAAAATTAGTGTATGAACATATAATATAATATAATAAGTCTTAGGGACTCATTTGGATCTCCAATAAGCTTTAAAAGTCACGTCATCGTGAAACAAAGTCATTGGAACTAGTTTTGCCGAAATCGAGCCTTAAAAGTACTTTTTTTGGCTCCAAAATGACTCTAGCACATTTGTTTTGATCACAAATGAGTATTTGAACATATAATATATTCTAATGAGTTTTAGCTAGTCATTTAGAGCTCTAGCAAGCCTTAGAAAGTTAGTTTGCAGTTTAAGAAAGTAATTAGAACTAGTTTTGCCGAAATCGAGCCTTTAAAGAGCTTTTTTGGCTCCTAAGTGACTCTAGCAAATTTTTTGATCTTAAATGAATATTTGTAAGTATAATATGTAATAACAAGTCTTAGGCACAAATTTAGAGCTCTAAAAAGTCTTAAAAAGTCACTTGTGGTCAGATAAAGTGATTAGAACTTGTTTTGCCGAAATAGATCATTTAAAGGGCTTTTTAAACTCCGAAGTGACCCTAGTAAATTTGTTTTGATTTCACCTTAGTATTTTGACATAAAGTATATTATAATAAGTCTTAGGAACTCATTTAGTGAAACATAGTCATTAGAACTAGTTTTGCCGAAATGGAGCCTACAAAAGGCTTCTTGGGCTACGAAGTGACTCTAGCAAATTTTTGACCCCGAACGAGTATTTAAACATATAATATATTATAATGTCTTAGGAATTAATTTGGAGCTCCAACAGGACTTCAAAAGTCACTTTGGCTTGAAGCAAAGTCATTTGAACTAGGTTTGCTGAAATCGAACCTTTAAAGAGCATTTTTGGCAGCGAAGTGACTCTAGCAAATTTGTTTTGATGCCATATGTATTTAAAAATATAATATACTATAATAAGTATTAGGGACTCATTTTGAGCTCCAAAAAGACTTAAAAAGTCAGTTTACGGTGAAACTAAGTCATTAGAACTAATTTTATCGAAATGCAACCTCTAAATTTGAACATATAATATATAATAATAAGTCTTAGGGTCTTATTTGTAGCTCCAAAAAGCCTTAAAATATCATTTTACGCTAAAGTAAAGTCAATATTAGTGCTAATTTTGCCGAAATCGAGCCTTTAAAGGGCTTTTTTTTTTGTCTCGGAAGTGGCTCTAGCAAATTTTTTTTAGTCCGAAATGAGCGTTTGAACAAGTAAACTATTATAGTAAGTCTTAGGGACTTATTTAGTGCTCCAACAGGGTTTAAAGACTCACTTCACAGTGAAACAAAGTCATTGGAATTAGTTTTGCCGAAATCACGTCTTAAAAGGGGTTTTCTTGCTCCAAAGAGACTCTAGCGTATTTGTTTTGATCCCAAATGAGTATTTTAACATATAATAAATTATTATAAGTATTTCAGACTGATTTGGAGCTCAAACAAGTCGTACAAAGTCCATTCACAGTAAAACAAAGTCATTGGAACTAGTTTCTCCGAAATGGATCCTTTGGATGTCTTTTTTAGCACCAAAGTGATTCTAGTAAATTTTTGTTGATCCCAAATGAGTTTATGAACATATAATATATGGTAATAAGTCTTAGCAAAGCATTTAGAGCTTCAAAAAGCCTTCAAAAGTCACTTCGGCTTATAACAAAGTCATTAGAACTAGTTTTGCCGAAATCGAGCCTTTAAACGGTTTATTTGGCTCCGAAGTTACTCGAGAAACTTTGTTTAGATCCAAAATATATTTGAACATTTAAAGTATTATAATAACTCTTAGGGACACATTTGGAGCTACAAAAAGCCTTAAAAAGTCCTATCGCGATGTAACAAAGTCATTAGAACTAGTTTTGCCGAAATCGAGCCTTCAAAGGACTTTTTTTGGCTCCGTAGTGACTCTAAAAAATTTGTTTTAATTCCAAATGAGCATTTTAACATATAATAATATATTATAATAAGTCTTACGGACTCATTTGCAACTCCAACAAGTCTTATAAAGTCAATTTGTGGTGAAATAAAGTCATTTGAACTAGTTTTTTTTTTTTTGAAATCGAGCCTTTAAACGGCTTTTTTGGTTCCGAAGTGAGTCTAGCAAATTTGTTTTAGCTCAAATGAGTATTTGAACATATAACATATTATAATAATTCTTAGGTAATTATTTAGAGCTCCCAAAAGCCTTTAAAAGTCACTTCGGCTTGAAATAAAGTCAATAGAACTTGTTTTACCAAAATCGAGCCTTAAAATGGATTATTTGGCTCCGAAGGGACTGTAGTAAATTTTTTTAAATCTCAAATGTATTTGAACATTTAATATATAATAATAAGTCTTAGGGAGTCATTTGGAGCTCCAAAAAGGCTTAAAAGTTCACTTCACAGTGAAGCAAATTCATTGAAACTAGTTTTGCCAAAACGAGAGTTTAGAGGGCATTTTTGGCACCGAAATAACTCTGTAACCCCGGCCCCTAGGGTTATCCTTTACGGTACTTTTTTGATAGACGAGATATTCATTTTTATAATTAACGACCCCTCGATAATTTATTTATATTCCGTCTTGTGACTCGAACGCACTACCATCGTTGCATTATCCAATTTCTAATTGGAATACTTGTGTTTGATTTTTTATTAGCCATTTAATTTGAAATTGACTCCTTAAAGTATAAAATTGCACTGTGAGTCCCCAAACTTTTAAAGAAATTATAAAATTGGCCCAATTTAGAAAAATGACTTTTTTTGGGTTTTAATCTATTTTGAAGGTTGTGATATGATTTATAATCTTACAACTAACCTTAGTTTCAAATTTGGAAACATTTTGAGTTAAAACAAAGCCGAAACGACTTAAACTCGAAAAGTCGGGATAAATCGTGTAGACACGGTTAAAGAAAAGGGAATGAGCTTGGAACGACCACTTAAAATTTTATATTTGACTTCTAAACAGTGTTTTAGAAGTTCTAGTGACATAGGTAAGCCTCGTTAGCTCTCGGGTTAAACGGAGTTTGAATTAGGTCAAAACCCCGACCGATGGCTCGAGAAAGGGACGATTAGGTCTTTTCTAGAAAAACGGGCCTTGAGAAAGGTTCCTGACCCCTCGGGCCAGCCCATAACCGTCCCTAAATAAACCTTAGTGGGTCCAACAGATAAGAAATAATCCTAGGCCCAAAATCAAAGTGAAAACCGTGGGTCCAAGTATTAAGAAATGGTTGAGTGCTTTAATGGTTTAAGTGGAATAATTAGTGAACCGATAAAATAAATCTAAGGATTTTTTCATTGGTGGCACGTTTAAACTAACCAATTAGAGAATGAGCTATTTTGGGTGCCATTTTTTGAAGAGTGAAAAGGGAAAATAAAAAGTTTTGAGCCTTATTACTCTTTTTAAATCCTAGCCGTTGGATTTGACTCTCTTAACCACCAAGTTTGAATCAAGGGCCAAAATTGATTCGAATTATCAATTAAATGACATTATTGGAATTAAAATTTGAAGAATATGAGTGAATGATGTTCAGCTATTGAGGAGAAGAGAGAGAGAGGAAAATAGTCATTAAGTTGCTTGGAGAATGCAACTTAATGATGAGTGCCTTGAGAAATAAAAAGTTTCCTCTAGGTGAATCACAACCGTAGGATTGGATGGTGAAAAAGATTGAGGACTAGGATAAAACATGGGACTTAACAATTGTTTTAATTTAGAATTTGAAATAATTAGAAGAAAGAGTGTGTAAAAATTCGGCCAAGAGAGAGAGATAAAGACAAGTGAAATTATCTCTAAAACTCTCTCAAGTATAAATAGGATTTTGACTCTTAAGCTCCCATTTTTACTTTTTCTTTCCAAAATTTTGAGAGAAAACCGCGGGAAAGAGAGAAGAGAAAAGAAAAGAGAAAGCTTGAGAGAAAGAAAAAGCAAGAAAAGAAATAAAAGATTTGGGATAGAGAGCGAGAGAGTGGCCGAGCAAAGAAGAAGCAGAGGAAGGCTTCGAAATCCTAGCTTCACTAAGGTAAGAAAATCCGTGATCATGGCTAACCTTTTCTCCACGTTTTGTACTCCAAAAACCTAACCAAAACTTCTTATTATTCTGCTCTAAGAATCAGCAAACCACGAGTGGTGGTTTGGAGCAAAACCAAGGTGACCATTCAGCCAAGAAGGAAGAACGCCAAAGGACACTCAAAGAAAACTGAAATCTAGTTATATATCTAACCCTTGAGCGATGTGAGGAGTTTTTATATTTTCTTAAGTCTCCTTAAGTTAACCATAGATGTATATAGGTTTGAGTTGTAATAGTTGCATGGCCTCTATATGGTTAAGTTTTGCCGAACACACTTTTCAGGAAGCTAGATTGGCTAGCTTCTGGATATTTCAACTTGTGTTCGGTTCTGTTTGTTTGTTTGGCTTGGTTACATGTCTAGGGGTCGGATCCTTTGTGACCGTGATCCTTGACTTTTTGTTATTACTTTTGATTTGTTTGCAAGGCTTCCTAGATGTGTTTCAAATGCAAAAATAATTTCAAAATCACGATGCCCACGGCAGTTTCTAACAAATCGGAGTGTAACTGTTCCAAAGATAAAATTTGGTAATTTTCTACTAAAAATGCGAATCCAAACTTGTGGAATTATTATGTTTTGTTTGATTCAATATTTGAATGTTTAGTTACTGTTTTTAATTACTTTTTATGTTAAAAATCAAATGGAAACCGAAAAGATATGATGAAATGAGTGTCTCGGTTAAAACTCATGAAAACGGTTCGAAAGCGTTTAGCTTGAGAATCGTTCGATGAAAGGTTACAAAAAATGAGTGAAAATATGCTTAGAACCTAGAAGCAACTTATCTTATTGTTAATAATTAGGTTTAAAAAAACGTTAAAAGCAATGTTTAACCGAAAATGACGATTTTGTCAGAGATAGCGAAACTAGTTTCAAAAAATGCCATGTTTTATATGTTAGAATTGTGCACCCTTTTTCTATTATAAAAAAAGGTTTGGAATCAGACATATATGCCTATTAAAATGTCAAGCTTGCTGCCCTTAAACAATTTTAAGAATGATAAAAGAACGAGTTAAAATTAAAAGCTCAAAACGACGTTCATAACTTAGTCGAAATCGAAGGTTCGATGAAATCTCAAACTAATGTAAAACGGGTGTCGAAACTTAAGTGGACTTAGTCCAGCCCAAACATAGTGAGATGAGAACCATAGTTGTTCAAATAGAATTAAAAAGGTTTTTGTTAAATGAAGCGAGACTCGGTTTTCTTGAAACCGAGCATTTTCTCTTAAGAAATGGTTATATCGCGTTTGAACCACTATAAAGAGCCCAATTTTGTAAATTATATCCTACTTGAAAAAGGGTTTAATGAATACTTTTTAAATAAAAAAAAGCTTATTAATTAAGCTTAGTGTTCAAAAGTATTTTGCGTAAACGTTAAAACGGACAAACGTCTCGTCTTAGAGATGCTTAAAATGCTAAGGCCATTTTCGGCCTTGCCTAATCTTTGAAGCCGAAAACTTGTTGGGCCAAACTGTTTGAAATTGTTAAGGCCATTTTGGCCTTCACTTTGTTGAAAGACCAAACCATTAGTGGGCCTAATAGCAAGGAAGTTGTGAAGGCCACTTTGGGCCTTGTTCTAGCCCGAAGCCTAAATTACCCGTTTGGGCCTCAGAAGTGACCAAGGTCTATATGTATCAAGGCTAAATGTGTAAGAAGGACTTGAACCTAATAGTGGGCCATTTAAAGTGGCCCAATCAAAGTGAATGAGTAAAAAACCCATCGAGTTAAGATTAGACTTTCCTAAGCTTAGACGGACTTTAAATAGTTCAAAGATTTCAAACGACGAGAGACCGTCTAGGAAAATTTAAGATGGAAACCCGAGCACTTAGGAATTTACTCTTAATAGTTTGCTCTCGTGTTTACGAGACAAGCAAACTAACGAGACCATCTCTTCTGTTCAAGGACAAGGAGACAAGAAGGTGGTCGGAGCTTGGAGCAGATTCCTGAAAAGACCTCGGAACCGCTGTAACGCCTACAACGATAAGTGGCGATGCACCTACGGCACCGAGTATATGTGTGAATTGTTTGCTAGAGTTAGATTAGTACTTTATGAATAAATATTGTGTAACTGATATATCTTTGTGCTGTGTAGTGTATAAACTATAATAACCGAAGGAGAACCCTAGCATAAACAAAGCTCGAAAAAATGTTCGTAATTAGATACAATCTAATCTGTAGATTAGATTTTTATAAGCCTCAATAAGAGAGAATAAGCTGTAATAAAACACATGAGTATGAGTTTGCTCGTACCCGATCTCTACCGAGTTTATAACTCGAGTGTGAGAAGAAGGTCTGCTTTAAGCCGAACTTATAATTAAAAGAGAAACAGCTTAAGGACGAAGGGAAGCAATCTTGAGCCACCAGCAATAGTTAAGGCTACGAATAACAAAGTAGAGGTTGAATCTTTAATTAGTAATGAATAGGTAATTCTTTAAGAATCGTAAAAGGAATTAGACATCGATCCCTGAGGTCGATAAAACATAATACTAATGGCAATACCGGGTCCTTAACCGTGCGCTGTGCCTTACGGACTGTGGTTCGTTAGAATAATCTTGTAGGAAAACCTACCTAGCCTATTGTATGTTTGTCGTGAATCCCTCGAACGACTAAATCATGGATCTTGGACCCAAACGCAAGAGGCCAAAGTGTGAGACTCATGAAAAGTCCATCCAGTATCATATAACCACAAACTAAAATTTAAAGAGGCCTCTTCTGAAATCCTAGTCTGCTATGTGATCAGAAAAGAGGGTTCATGTAACGACCCAGAATATAGTACTACGAAAATATCATAAAAGATTATAAATCACAATAATCTATAACGATATAAGTATTCAATATCCCAAAAATACGGTTAAATTTGAACTTTTTACACAATACTAATAATAATAAATACATTTTAACTCCTAAGCACGGGTTCCCAGCCGTGACCCCATAATCATCAAAATTAGGTTTCGTGTGAGGATTTGTCAAAATGAGTTTAGGACTTCAAAAACTTTTGCCATCGGATAGCCGACGGTCCACACGACGTCCACAAGGTCAACCCGTATGCAACCACCGTCTTCCATCATTGCCGCCTAGCCTTCGATCTTCCCCTTTAACTTACCTGTAACACGAGCACACTAGTGAGCTAATAGCCAAATAAGTGGATTAGGGACATAAGTAATAACGTTCATCACAAATTTAATAAATCATAAATATCACAATAGAAAGTCCCTATTGAAGAATCAAGTTACCAATCTAACGGTTGCAACCCGAGTCATAGATTCAACCCACCTCTGGTTTTACTTTAAGAATTTACATTACGATCTTACTTTACCAAATATACGTGTGCACACGGCCTATTAATTTAAAGGATCCTTACTTAACATTCATTGGGCCCGTCGGCCATTCCGAAATCTTTTGCGGCCAATGGCCCCGTCGGGTCGTTTCGGAATTGATTTCACAATCGCCCCATCGGGCCTTTTTGGGACTTGAAACAATATTGGGCCCTTTGGGCCGTCCCGTCTAATTTATATTCTCATGGGGACATCGTCTCCCTTCGGGCCTCCTTGCCCTTTCCGAAACCTTTCGCGACCAATGACCCCGTCGGGTCGTTTCGGAATTATTAACTTTAATTTGCCCCGTTGGGCCAATCCGGATTGTTAAACAACACAAGGTGAGGAAGGCCATCCGCCAACCTCCTCTGAGCCCCTCGGCCCGTTCCGAGACCTTTTTCGGCCAATAGCCCTATCGGGCCGTCTCGGGATGGACAAAATGAACCCTCGAAGTGGAAACTCTTCGTGGATGGATCCTCGAACGAGAATAGTTCTGGGGCAGGGCTCATGATGGTCAGCTCCGAAAATCATCGGATCAGCAGCGCGTTGCGATTCACCTTCAAGGCCTCAAACAATGAAACGGAGTACGAAGCCTTGCTTGCCGGCCTCAGACTCGCCAAAAAACTTCAGGTAGATTCGCTTATAATCTATAGCACCTCGAAGCTGGTGGTCTCTCAAGTTTTGGGCGAGTTTTAAGCCCGTGATGATAGAATGGCCGCTTATCTGGAGAAGGTTAAGGCTGAGCTTCGGAACTTCTCAAGGCACGAAGTGATGCACATTGACTGCGAAGATAATGCGAACGCTGATGCCCTGGCAAAATTGGCTACCAGCCGAGATGCGGAGCTTCTTTGCCTGGTCCCGATCGAAATCGTCACAGAGCCAAGTATCGCGAAGCAGAATTCGATAGAGGCAATCGACGCTCAACCTTCGTGGATGGATGATATTGTCGTCTATTTGAAGGATGACAGGCTACCTGAAAATCGAGACCTGGCGCGAAAAATCAAGTATCACGCTGAGCATTACTTGCTGCTGAACGACAAGCTTTACAAGAGAGGGATCTCGACCCCATTGCTACGGTGCCTCAACGACGAAGAAGCCAAGCGAGTCCTCAGTGAGATCCACGACGGAGTCTGTGGAAACCACTCCGGTGGACAGTCACTCGCGCACAAGGCATTATTACAAGGATTCTACTGGCCCACCATGAAACAAGATGCCGCCGAGTACGTAAGGAAGTGTGATAAGTGCCAGAGGTACTCTCCACTCATCCGAGCTCATCCAGAATGACTCACGGTCATCTTCTGTCTGTGGCCCTTTGCGAAGTGGGGAATCGACATCATCGGCCCAATGCCAACAGCACCCGGAGGACTCAAATTCGCCGTGGTGGCGATCGACTATTTCACCAAATGGGCCGAGGCAATTCCCTTAGCCGCTATCACCGAGAAGAACCTGACGAAGTTCATTCGCAAACACCTCATCTATAGGTTCGGGATACCCCACTCCTTGGTTTTGGACAACGCCATTCAGTTCGATAACCAGGCAGTGAGAGACATCTATGACCAGTTCGGCATCAATAAAGACTTCTCTGCACCATACCACCCGCAAAGCAATGGCCAGGTCGAGGCCGTCAACAAGATCATTAAGACCACTTTGAAGAGATGACTTGACGCACTCAAAGGACGGTGGGCCGCAGAGCTGCCCCTAGTCCTCTGGAGCTATCGCACCACAGCCCGCACGGCCACTAGAGAAACCCCTTTCTCTATGGCATATGGCACAGAGGCGATGATTCCGGCGGAAGTAAAAGTCCCTTCGTTTCGTTACGAGTGCTTCGATGAAGCCACCAATGATTCACTCCTAGCTGCAGAGCAGGATACGATCGAAGAACGGCGAGAAGTCGTGAGGATCCGAATGGAGGCCCAGAAGCGGCGTATGGCGAGGTACTACGACTCCAAGGTGAAGGAAAGAAAGTTTAAGGTCGGGGACACCATCCTCAGACAAGTATTTCAGAACACCAAGGAGGCCGGAGCGGGGGCGCTTGGGTATTCGTGGGAGGGACCCTATCAAGTCACCGAGGTTTTGCGATCGGGGGCCTACCGACTCGCGGATCTCGCAGGGATCCAAATGAGACTTCCTTGGAATGCGGAGCATCTAAAAAAGTATTATCAGTAGGCTCTCCTAACTTGTAATTTTATTCCCCTCTGTATGCAATATTTAAATCAATAAGAATATATTTATTTTTACACATTCTCGAATACGTTTGATTAAAAGTCTGCGGAGTAGACTATAAACTCGGTGTAAAGGGTAGATTCGCGGAGCGGACAAATCGACAACCCCGTATGCACAAGCGTGATTCCTCGTTGTCGCAACTGTAAGTGCCTTTCCATAACTTCACGAGTATTACCACATTGCCTTAGGTTGAAATACTTGCAGATTAACGCTCTACGATGTCAGAACGAGGAGATAGAGCGGAGACTTAGAACTCCAGCTAGCAACAGAGGGAGCGTGTGTCTAAGTAATATAGGCGTTTCATGCATCAGATAGTGGAGATGCAACGATGTGTTTCGAGCGCCTGTACGTTCAAGAGATGGGTGCATACGTGGACGACTTCCGAGCCAGCAACGGTACGCCGACGATGGAGGACACTTTAGAGGAGGATGATCCCAGCAAGGATGGTCGTTATATCATATCGGTGGAGGCACTAACCATAATTTCGTAGCCCTAGGGTATTCGTATGAGTATCAGTTTAACGTAGCTTAACATCGTACCTAACCGAATAAAAAGTGACGTACGTAGTAATTTATAATTGGCATTTATTTATTTATTTTGACTAATTGAGGTAGAAGCTAAATCTGACTAGTTATGTGTTGTGTCATCCTCTTTGAAGGATCTTTATATCTGTGATGATGCTTGTGTTATTCTCGTCACAATACAACTATGTATGGCGAATTAGTATTTGTTTGTGCTATGTGATGTTAACTTGTCTTCTCCCTGATTTTATGACGATTGCTTCAAATTTGCATGTTTTTGTCTAGTTTATGTAGTGAACTTAACCTTAGTGCGTTGACTCAGGTCATTTGTTATTCTACTTCCTCGTTGACTATGACGAGGCCAAACTTGTCGAGGACAATGGCCGAACTTCGCGAGGCCATGGAACGCCAAATCGAGATTCAGCGACAGCAAACGGAGGTGTTAAATCGCCTGATGGAGCACATGGGACGTGGGGCCTTACCTCTCCCTTCCCCGCCTCCGGTTGAGGCCCAAGGGCAAGTAGAGGGCGAAGAACCACCCGAGCATCCAGATCCAGCTCTAGGAGCCGATGCAGTTCACTCGGGGGCAGCGGAGATTCTCGCGGGAGGCCCTCCAGTATAAGGCAGGGCAGCGGCGTACCCTAACCATGCAGTGGACGCCCCTTACCCCGCGAGGCATCCTATTCCGGGCATACCACTACATCCCCTGATGATGCAAGCTCATGCTCCGGCGATTTGACCTCCGGCACCCGGTTTAGCGCCACTCGCCTATGCCCAAGGAGTACCAGTGCCACATATGACTTTGGAGATAGTCTACGAGAGGTTTCGTAGGGCCCAACCTCCATCGTTCGATGGTGCTCCGGATCCCCTCGCTGCTGAAGAATGGATAAGTCGCATTGAACTTATATTTGACATGATGCAAATCTCAGACCATGAAAAGGTCTCCTGCGCCGTCTTTATGCTTAATAAAGACGCGCGTTATTGGTGGAGTGTGGTGAAGCATACTAGGGATGTTAGTACCATGACATAGGCCAAATTTCAGCGAGTCTTCCACGAGAAGTACTTCAGTGAAGCCGTTCAAAATAGCGAGATGAACGAGTTCATCAATTTGTGTCAAGGAAAGCTAAGTGTCGTAAATTATGTCTTGAAGTTTGACCAGTTGGCCAAGTTTGCGCCGCACATTGTGGCCACCAACGCTAGTCGGAAGAATAAGTTTATGCGAGGTATAAATTCTTACATTGCTCGTTTTGTCGACACGGGCAGAGAAGGACTCACCAGCTAGGCAGACGCCGTCCAGCGTGCTCTACGCTCGGAGTCTTTGGGGACTAAGCATGAAGAGAAGCCCGAGCCCCACTCGTCACAGCAGACGGAGAACATAACAGATCACATTTTGGCCGCTCACATAGCGGTAACTTTCTTTCACGTCCCCACAACGGCAGAAACCGATCGAATTATAACTCACCCAACCTATCGGGCGGGAACAACTCTGGGAACAAGCGCAAGTCAGAAGCCAACTTCCCGAATCGGTCTGACCAGGCAAAGAAGTGCGACACCAATATTCCTCCGTGCCCTACGTGTGGGAGAAACCATCCAGGAGAGTGCCGGTACAACAACAACAACATCCCAAGGTGTTACAATTGCGGCAAACCAGGCCACTACGCTAGAGAGTGCCGAGAACCAGGAGGTCAAGTACGGAACCAGGGAAATCAAGGCGAAAATCAAGCTAAGTCTAATGCTCGAGTTTTTGCAATTACTGAAGGCAAAGTGGCCGCGGGACCCTTAACCGTTGTTATAGGTCAGATCTCTATTGCCAACACTATCGCTTTCGTTCCCATATATTCAAGGGCTTTTTTTTTACTCTTTTATTGCGGGAGGATGTGTTAAGAAGTTAGATAGAAAACCCAACGACTTGACACAATCTTTCCTAGCGGCTATCCCTACAAGCGAGACTATGGGGTCTCGGTTCTGGTTCAGGGGTGTCCTGATAAGCCTCCTTCGCAGTTCACTTACGCTAGGAGGAACAAGAAAATGATTGTGGTGAAGAAATAAAATTGTGATGAGATGGAAGGACTTATTTGCTATTTTTTTATTATTATTAGATTTACCCTTTTTATTATCGTTAGAAATGTTATTTTGCTTCTTGTCATTTTGTATTGTTGATGTCATTGTTAGTTACAAATGTGTATAGAATATGTGAGAATATATGCCAAGTAATGAGAAAGATGAGGTACCAGATATTTTCAACAAAATATTATGGGTGAGGAGAGTAGGGGTCTCTCGAATAACCTGTTTTACTAGTTTGTTTCATGTTTATATATATATATATATATATATTAGTGGCCGTGAATTGTCAATTGATCTCGTGATCCTTGAGATGCGAGACTTTAATATTATTTTGGACATGGATTGGTTATCCAAGTACCATGCAACAATTGATTGTAAGAGAAAGATCGTATTTTTTTCAACCTCCTAGAGCGGAGAACTTTAAGTTTAAAGGGTTGCCCAGAGTGTTAACCAGACCCATAATCTCTTCCCTTCAAGCGTGAAAGATGCTTGATGGCGGTAGTTAGGGTTATCACCAGTTTAAAATACAAGAGGAAGACATACCCAAGGCCGCTTTCTGTACCCGTTGCGGGCATTATGAATTCTTGGTGATATCCTTCGGACTCACCAATGCTCCGGCCGCGTTCATTGGTCTAATAAATCGCGTCTTCGAAGACTATCTCATCAAGATTGTTTTAGTCTTTATCAATGATATTCTCGTTCATTCCAAGACAAAGGAGGAGCATGAAGAGCATTTGCGAGCCGTTTTGGAAAGGTTACCCAAAGCGCTTTATGAGAAGTTCAAGAAGTGTGAGTTTCGGTTGGAAAAAGTCTCTTTTCTTCGTCTCATGGTGTCTAAGGAACGAATTTCGGTGGATCCATCTAAGATTGAACAGTTAGTTCATGGAATTAGCCGACGACGGTCACGAAAGTTAGTAGTTTCTTGGGCTTAACCGGGTACTATAGGCGATTTTTATAGGAGTTCTCCAAACTCGCTCTACCTTTAACTCGCCTTACTCGAAAGAATACCAAGTTTTCTTGGACTCCGGCTTGTGAAGAGAGCTTTTAAGAGCTCAAAAGGCGTTTCACAACTGCTCCAGTGTTGATAATCCCCACGGGGACCATTGGATTTACCCGTATTGCGATGTCATTTTAGTGATTGAAGATAAGCTTATAATGTCAGCTCACTTTTTGCCGGTCGAATGATATACCCTATGGATAGGTTGACGGAGATTTATGTTCAGGAGCTAGTGAGGCTCCACTGAGTACCAGTATCTCTTGTCTTAGACAGAGATACTAGGTTCACTTTCGCTTTTTGCAAGAGCTTGCACAAAGCTATGGGAACCCAGTTGAGGTTTAGCACGGCGTTTCACCCACAAACTGACGGCTAAACAGAGTGCACCAATTAGACAGTTGAATACATGGTCTGTGCGTGTATCTTGAATTTTCAAGGTTGTTAGAGTAAGTACTTGCTCTTGGTCGGGTTCGTCCACAACAATAATTATTAAGCAACAATCCAAACGGCTCCCTATGAAGCGACAACACAGACGGCTCCCTATAAAACCCTCTATGGTCGGAAGTGTTGCTCTCCTCTCTATTGGCATGAAGTTGGAGAGAGAACGTTCTCGGACCTGGAACTCGTAGAGCTGAGAAACAGGACTATCCCGATGGTCAAGGTTCTGTGGTGAAACCACACAAAATAGAGGCAACGTGGGAGCTGGAGTCTGCAATGAGAGATGATATCCCACTTGTTCTAAGTTTTGAGGACGAAACTTTTGTAAGGGGGTAGAATTATAATGACCTGAGCCAAGAAAACTTTTACAAGTATTTATCTTATTTTCTGAGACAAATGTGCGTGTAATATTATCTTGGTTAATTTAGTTTTGAAGGAAGTTGGTCAGTTTCGTCAAATCTGACTAACTCTTGGCCATTCTAAAATATTTGTACAAGTGTCACAATTTATGCATTTTTGGAAATTTTGGGCATGTTAGGAATTTATTTTCAACATGAAAATAAATAAATAAAATAGATGAAAATAAATAAATAAAATAGAAGCTTAGTATTAATATTAATATTTTTTCCCCTAGGGTTCTATCTTTTTCTCCTTTCCCTCTTATTCACGCCGACACCTCTCTCTCTCTCTCTCTCTCTCTCTCTCTCTCTCTCTCTCTCTCTCTCTCTCTCTCTCTCTCTCTCTCTCTCTCTCTCTTCGCACAACTCTCTCTCTCTGTCTGCCTCCTCCACCTATCGCTGACGATCGAGCCGCGCCGCCCCTCCCCTCTCCGAGCTCCGTCCGAACATCGCACAATCGCACGCTGCTCCCTAGCTCAGCGCTGCCTCTTTCGCACGCCTCCTCCGCCCAGCCAGCGAGTGCGAGCCCCTTCACGCGTCGTCACCCCATCTCACAGCCTCGCCAGCGCTGCCCGAGCTCCACGCCGAGCCCCTTTGCGCGAGCTCAGCCCCTTCAACGTCAACGCGAGATACCCCGCGCTGTTGCCACCTAAGATTCACGACGTGTTGTACATCTCCTGCCGTCGTGTCTCCATCCGGCAGCCACGTGACCCCGGCGACGCTTCACCTCCGTGCAGCCACGCAACCCCTCCGCGAGCCCTGCTCGTCCTCGCTAACCCCCAAGTCTGCTTGCCGCGTCGAGGCCTCTTCGCACCGAGCTCTTCTTGCTCGTCGCCGGCGAAGTCAACACTACTCTCGTGCTATCATTGTCCGAGTCCTCGAGCTCTAAGCTGACACTGACGTAAACTTCGTGTTCGTCGCGTTGGCATCGTATGTTCTAGTTTTTCCTCGTGGTAGAAATTAGTGTCAATGATAATATTATGGTTGGGGAATCTGATTTGGGGTTGGTGACTGTGAAAAACTTAGTAAATTTCTCAATGGAGAAATTATATACGAGTATGAATTACGCTGTGTTTTGCAATTGCATTGAGCTTGTTATATCGATTGTTTTGGTATTATAAATCCTCTTTGCTAAGTGTGGTTTTGGAAAATCTAAAGTCTTGGAGTAGTGTTATTTGAGATTACATTTCGAGAATTTAGCAATTGACGAGAGTTACCTTTTCGTGTCGTTATCTTTCTAAAATTTAGAAGACGCTTTTATTAATGTGTGAGTTAGCGTTAAGTTTGGAACTTTTAAACTAAGAAACTTTTGAAATAAATTTCCTAAAGAAATATTTTGTGACCTTGAGGGTCGGGTTTTGCGCTAACCTTGTGTCGGTGTGGAATTTGAACCAACGCCGTGACCCGTATCTCTAGATTGTGATACGGCAATGAACAGGAAAAGACGGTGATAAATAGTAAAACACCGATAAATTTTTGAAGTGGTTCGACCCTCCTCCGGAGTAATAGTCTACATCCACTGTTTATGAGATTGCTTGTAAAGTGTTTAACAGAGTGTTTTCTGTTTTTTTTTTCCAACCCCTTCCCCTTTCACCTCTTTTTCCTTTTATAGGCTTTTCGGAGGAGAGAGGAGAGGGTGCATTAATGGCGTCTAACAAACTATCCCCTAAATCATGGGATTAGGTAACCTTAATACTGTCGACCATACCTTGCCCTGAATTAAGGGAGTGGGTTACCTACTAATCAACTCACGTCCATCAAAAACGAGACGTCTATAGTACTCGTCAGACGCTTCTAACATCGGGGTTAATCAATCACCACCACACATGCTTCAACTTTCGGCCGGGGATCCCCAGCACTGTGGGGAGACCCCTGACTTGACTAATCTTCTATCCTGTTAACGGTTACTATCGCCAGTCTGATTCATCCTCGGGCTCATAGGGTTTCCAGCTCAACTGTCCTCCTCCGAAGACCTCGCTTCAAGCCGGGGTCCACCTTCGATGTTGCCCCTACTCACCACCCTCGCGGATATTTCTCCAAGGCCAATGTTCAACGATCTCGCTTTCAATGTCGTTGATGCTGGCGCTCTTGATGACGTGGTGATGCCACGCTGTCACTCGGACACTTTCTCTTGAGGTCGTACTCGATTGGGGGGGTCACCCCCGATGATAGCTCCTCGGACGAAAATCAGCCTACAACATCTGCCCTCCAATCCTCGAGGGTACGTGTCGCGCCCTCTGGGATTCCTTCTTGGGTACGCTCCTCTACCGAAAAGTCGCGCCGTTCGAGTGATGGGCAGTTAATGCCCTGACACACTTTTTGGGGATCATTCCTTTTTCGATGGCATAAGCTGACGTCAGGTAATAATTACTTTTCGTCGAAAATCCCTGGCCGTTGGATGATGATGGGAAGATTCCCATCCGACGGTTCGAGGGCGGGGTCGAGGGTTGAAGATGAAACGACGCGAAGGGACTTCGCCCCTTTGCCTCCTCACTTTGCCTACAAATTCCTCCTCACTTCCCTTTATCCGAACTTTTGGACAACTTGCCCTTTCTCTGAAAACTTCGAGTCTACTTTTCTCTCGATATTCCGACGAACAAGCTCTAAGGTCTCTGACGTCTGTAATTTCGGCGTTCCTCTCTCGCTCACTCACTACCGGTAAGTTTCCTCGAACCCATTTCAGTCCGTCATTTTTCTGGGTAGCACTGGATTTAGCAGTCCCTGAGTTTTTTTGGGTTTGGGAGAACTCACCCGTGGGTTTTCTCTTCTCAGAAAATTTCTGGCGAATCTGCCTGTTCTTCGTCCGGTGCCCAGCTCGGCTCCGCCGCTCCGTCGAAGTGATCGGCCCCAGCTCCTCCGGCTCCGCCAGTAGCGTCTCCACCGCCACTGCTGGTGGTTGTAAGAAATTAGAAAAGAGCGGCAAAGCAAACCTCAACCGCGTCAGGTCCTTCACTGGCATCCGCTGCGAGAAAACCCTCTATTGGCACCAGGTCCTCCGCCACAGCATCTGGTTCCCGAGTCATCAGGGCTGGGGACGTTCGACCTCAGCGGTCGTCGGCCGCTGCGCGATCCCGCGCCCCCAACTTCCCGGAGCCTCCAGCATCTACCGTCGACGACGACAAAGTCTCCAAGTGTTCTGCGGTCGACATGGAACATATCCGGGAGCAATTCCATCTACCTGCGGCCATAACCACTAGGGCAATATCCGCAGAGGAACACTCGACTCGACCCCCGCCCTCGATGGTGGCCTTTAACAAGGCCATCATGAAGAATGGGGCAAGACTTCCGCTACACTACTTGGTCCGTGGCGTCTTAGTCCATTGGGGTCTCGCCCCAAGTCAACTCAACCCCAACGCCGACAAGATCATGCCCGGGATGCACATCTTATGGAGGTTGTAGTTCAAGGTTGACCTGTCGGTGGAGGAGGTCTGCTACATGTACAAACCGTCCTCCAAGAAGTCCGAGGCGGGATATTTCTTCTTGGCCCCGTGGGAAAAGAAGAAAATCATGATGACAAATCTGTCATCGTCCTGCGAGGAGTGGAAAGACAGGAACTTCTGGGTCAGAGGGGACTTCGACCCATGCGGCTCCATTCAGGGAACCCCGCCCATCCCACGGGCCTATCAAGTTCCTGGTAAGTCTTCGTATTCTCAACCTCTTAACTTCTCTTTTTGCATACCACATTGCTGACGTTCGCTGTTTCGCGCAGATTCCTTCATTCGCGCCTCCGTGACCACAGAGCAGGAAGAGCGGATCAACACCGCCTTAGCCTACCCTGACGAGGCCAGAGACGTCAGGGCTCTCATCAACGAAGACAACCTGATCTCCCACGGGTGGATCCGGACTCGCATGGAGCTGGACCCAGACCAGCTTCGGGAATAGAAGCCGAGCCCGACACAGCCCAAAGCGCCTGCGATGGCTGCCGGGGGAGCGACCACCTCTCCTCTCAAGAGGAAGAGAGCGGCATCCTCCTCGAAGAAGACTTCTTCATCCGAGACCGCCGTTGCTCCATCCCTTCCCCCGATCGAGGAGGCCGAGGACGAAGAGGAAGCTCCAGAAGAGCCTCTGACATGGAGGAAACGATCAAGGACGGAGCTTACGGCAGCTCTAGAGGTCCCGTGCACGGCCTCTCCTCCCCAGGACCAAGGCGCCTCCGGGGCGACGCTCGGGGGGACCTCCTTTGGCGAGGCCGCTCGCCAAGTGCTCTCAGCCACGGAGGAAATCTTTAGCGAGCAGCCGCCAACCGCTCCCAGCCCACCAACAAACCTGGTGCGGGAGCCCCTGCTGAGCGTAGAGGACTTCGTGGCGGAGCAGGCCGATCCATCTCCTTCGGGGGCAGTTTCCTCACCGGGGCAGGAGACGCCCGATGGGTCTTCGACCCACATCCCCTCAGGGTCGCACCGCTCAGCTCTCATCGTCATCGATGACGGTAAGAGATGGCTTCTTTGCGAGTCTTTAGGTATTTATTTCAATGCTAAATCGATATTGACTTGTGTTGCCTGCAACTGAGCTTTTTGGGCTTTTGGGGTCTTTGGCTTCAGCAGGAGCCCCCGCTTGCGCGGCTACTTCCCCCGGAGCTTCCGCCAGGGACAAGGGGAAGCAACCGGTAGAGGACGCTACCCTAAGGACCGCGTCACCGGAGGAGCAGATCGCTGCGGCAGCCGCAGCGGGCCCCTCTTCTAGAGCTCCGACCGTGATCGCCTCAAGGGTAGACCCCGCTGAGGCTTCTCGGGACTCTCCCGAAGGGTCTGGCCCCGCCAGGGATCCCTTGGAGGATTTTGAAGTTCCTCCAGCCGGGACTCTCTTTAGGGCGGAGTCATACACCCCTTCGGGGTCCTTCCCCTGGGTGCCAGAGCTCGGGCCTATGCTGGACGAGATCTGGTCGGAGGAGAGCGTTAAGCAGCTCTCCGAGGAGCCGCTCTAGGCAGGCAACCGAGATGGCATGCGGCTGCTCGCGAAGGTAAACTTCACCGAATCGCTCGCATTTCTCTCTTTTATTTTTTAATTTGTTTTTTACTCACTGCTGATTGTTACACGCATTCCTGGCCAACTTCACCTACTCCCGGAGGTCCGAAGCCCTCTTCGCCCAGGGCAAGGAGGCTCTGCTTCATCTTCGAAGGGAGAAGGAAAAGCTCGATGCAAAGCTCCAGAATGCCCACGCTCAGGCAGAGACCTCTATCCAAATGATGGAGTTAGCAAATGAGAGTCTGAGGAAGTCCAGGGATCAGCGGAGAGCGCACGCGAAGGAGACCTCCAAGCTCTGGGAGGAGCTGGAGAAGGAGAGGAGGGCCCAAGCGGAGTCCAAGATCCAATTCGAGCTGGAGCTGGCTCAAGCGACGGCTCAGCAGACGGAGGCGTGGGACGCGCTGGAGGAGGAGTGTCGAGCTCGCAAGGAGAGCACTCTCTCGGAGAAGGCCGTGTTCGAGGCTGCACTTGAGGAGGAGAATGGCTTGCGAGACGCGGCTGAGTCGAGGATTCAAGCCCTCGAGGGAGAGCTTAAGGAAGCGCGGGGCGAACTAAGCCGGACCGAGGATGATCTCAACGGGGCTAGAGTGCGAATTCGCTCTGCAGTGGCCGACTTCAAGAACAGCCCCGCGTTCGATAACCTCATCGAACTGAGGAGACGGCATTGGCTTGCCGATTTACATCAAAGCGAGGGTTATCGAAACGAGATCAAGTATGCCACCCTCGATGGAGCCAACCGCGCACTGGACAGGCTTCAGGCCCTCTACCCCGAGTGGAAATTCATCGAGAAAATCCGGCGCGAGACGCGTCGTCTCCAGCAGCAGCCTCCTGCGCAGCCGCCACCTTAGCTCGTAGGGTCATTTTTGTATATATTTATTTTTTTTTTGTTCGGGTTCCTTATTCTGGACGCCCACCTCGTGTATTCTTTTTCAAACAATAAATAAAATAAGAATTTGGTTTCAGTGTATCGTCTACTAACTGACTAAATCCCTTCGGGACCCATCAACAACTAATTAACTGACTAAATCCCTTCGAGATCCATCAATGGTTGAAAAATGTCCTCTCCGAGGGCATGAATAGTGTGTGACCTCTTTTTTTTTTCACGCTTTGGCGACCTAATTTCTTAGAAATTAGTCTGCCTCGAAATTCTTCCTTTGAGCGTGCCTAGTTTTTCTATCTTCTAAGAAGAATAGAATGGTTCTAGGAACAAATCAGCCAAACTTCCCAAGTTAGTCTCCGAACAGGTTTCCTTCTATGAAGGAAAGACCCGACAAGATAAACCTTTGTGCGGTAGGAAGTTTCAACAAGTAAAGCCTACGTAAGCCCTTCGGAACTCACGCGTTCTAGCCTCGTTCGCCTTTCGAGACACCTATAGAGCGCATCTATTTCTTTCTGGTACCCCGGATGCCCTCCGGCTTCTTGGGCGCTTCGCGACCGAGACTTAATAATTCCGAAACGACCCGACGGGGTCATTGGTCGCGAAATATTTCGGAAAGGGCAAAGTGGCTCGAAGGGAGACGATGTCCCCATGAGAATATAAATTGGACGGGACGGCCCAAGGGGCCCAATATTATTTCAAGTCCCGAAAAGGCCCGATGGGGCGATTGTGAAATCAATTCCGAAACGGCCCGACGGGGCCATTTGCCGCAAAAGGTTTCGGAATGGCCGACGGGCCCAATGAATGTTAAGTAAAGATCCTTTAAATTAATAGGCCGTGTGCACACGTATATTTGGTAAAGTAAGATCGTAATTTAAAGTCTTAAAGTAAAACCAGAGGTGGGTTGAATCTATGACTCGGGTTGCAACCATTGGATTGGTAACTTGATTCTTCAATAGGGACTTTCTATTGTGATATTTATGATTTATTGAATTTGTGATGAATGTTATTACTTATGTCCCTAATCCACTTATTGGGCTATTAGCTCACTAGTATGCTCGTGTTACAGGTAAGTTAAAGGGGAAGATCGAAGGGTAGGCGGCAATGAAGGAAGACGGCAGGTGTATACGGGTTCAACCTTGTGGGCGTCGTGTGGACCGTCGGCTATCCGATGGCAAAAGTTTTTGAAGTCCTAAACTCATTTTGACAAATCCTCATACGAAACCTAATTTTGATGATTATGGGGTCACGGTTGGGAACCCGTGCCTAGGAGTTAAAATGTATTTATTATTATTATTGTGTAAAAAGTTCAAATTTAACCGTATTTTTGGGATATTGAATACTTATATCGTTATAGATTATTGTGATTTATAATCTTTTATGATATTTTCGTAGTACTATATTCTGGGTCGTTACAAAGTTTGTATCAGAGCCACGGTTTAGCCGGTCCTGTCGGGCCGATTCGGATCGTTAAACAACGCAGGGTGAGGAAGGCCATCCGCCAACCTCCTCTGAGCCCCTCGACCCGTTCCGAGACCTTTTTCGACCAATGGCCCCGTCGGGCCGTCTCGGAATGAATCTCACAAATGCTCCGTCGGGCCTATCGAGAAATAAGACGCTTCCTGTTCTTTGAACTATTCTGAAAATCATTCAATCTCAATACAATCTCAACAACGATACTCAGATAGTTTTATGTCCATGGTCCCATACCCACAGACAGATTGACACACACATGTACATATAAGACACTTAAACCCATAATCTCATACCCATGGGTTGGACACAAAATAAAAGTACGTGATCCCATACCCTAAACATGTATTAATGCAACTAAATTAAACGAACACCTAATTGTAACACCACAAGCTAGCACAAATTCACAACATAAATGATCGGCTGACCACGACCAAGTCTACTCGTGTTACAGAGGGGATCCACTTACTTGAGGTCCCAAGCTTCCTGCCTCGGTCTTCGGGATCCTTCCTAAGCAGTGTCCCTTCTTGGAGCTCGACGTGTGACACCTCTGTCCAATATGAGAATTTGAGGGTTAACGCCGAGGTTTACCAATTATAAGAGAGGAAGGAAACTTTAAAGCTCAACGCGACACTAGGAATGGATTTTAAATAGCGGGACGACAAACGGTCTGACGGGAAATCCCTTAAGAGCAGTCCCATCCTGAGTGTCGTTGCTTTAAAGGTTTGCTGTCAATCTCGACTAATGGTTACATCAATGACTAGATTAGTTGAGAAAGAATTTCTTGGACCTAAGCGGTCCTTAACTTAGCCATAATAAGTGACTAAATTTTGAGCTGGAAATCCGGCAGAGTTTCCCCTATTTTTCGGATATCCCGGCCGAAGCCTTCACCTAATTTCAACCCAGCACCGAACTAATTTCGATCACAGTCCATCACAATAACAAATAAGAATAATTCAACACAATACCAAAGACATTTCAAAACATCTTAGTACAATAAATCTCGAGTCTCAAAGGTTTATCACATAACACTCTTCTCGATGACTAACAGTTACAAAACTTAAGTCACAGCTCTAATGTCGTTTCATTTTACGATTAAAACTCGATTTCGGGTGCTCGGATATACCTTTAGTATACGAAGGTGAGGAGTAGTGCGTCCACATTGGCTTCGTAGGCGTTCCTGCCGATTGAGAGAATAGAAAAAAAGAAATTGAATCAAGCTTCGAAAAACTAAAGTATGGCACGAAATGCTCGGCCTCGCAACCAGATACTCGTTTTAGGCTCAAGCAGACAGGTTTTCAAAAATACAAATCCAATAAAATTAGATTACAAGGTTAGCGCAAAACCCGATCCTCAAGGTCACAAAATATTTCTTTAGAAAATACATTTCAAAAGTTTCTTAGTTTGAAATTTCCAAACTTGACGCTAACTCACACATTAATAAAAACGTCTTCTAAATTTTACAAAGATAACCACACGAAAAGGTAACTCTCGTCAATTGCTAAATTCTCAAAATGTAATCTCAAATAACACTACTCCAAGACTTTAGATTTTCCAAAACCACACTTAGCCAAGAGGATTTACAATACAAAAACAATCGATATAACAAGCTCAATGCAATTGCAAAACACAGCAAAATTCATACTCGTATATAATTTCTCCATGGAGAAATTTACTAAGTTTTTCACATTCACCAACCCAAAATCAGATTCTCCAACCATAATATTATCATTGACACTAATTTCTACCACGAGGAAAAACTAGTAAATCAAGGCTCAAATCGACAACGGCAACAAGCATATGTGATAGACCCGCTGCAATTAATAAAATTAAACTAGAACATGCGATGCCAACGCGACGAACACGAAGTTTACCTCAGTGTCAGCTCAGAGCTCGAGGACTCGGACAATGATAGCACGAGAGTAGTGTCGACTTCGCCGGCGACGGGCAAGAAGAACTCGGTGCGAAGGAGGAGCACGACTGCTGCCCGGAAGAGGTCGCGACGCGGCAAGCAGACCTGGGGCTCCGCGAGGACGAGCAGGGCTCGCGGGGAGGTTGCGCGGCTGCACGGAGACGAAGCGTCGCCGGGGTCGCGCAGCTGCCAAACGGAGACACGACGGCAGGAGAGGTACAACACGTCTTGAATCCTAGGTGGCAACGGCGCGGGGTATCTCGCGCTGACGTTGAAAGGGATGAGCTCACGCAAAGGGGCTCAGCGTGGAGCTCGGGCGGTACTGGCGAGGCTGCGAGATGGGAAGACGAGGTGCGAAGGGGCTCGCGCTCGCTGGCTGGGCAGAGGAGGCGCGCGAAGGAGGCGGCGCTGAGCTAGGGAGTTGCGTGCGACGGTGCGGTGTTCGAACGGAGCTCGGGGAGGGGCGGCGCGGCTCGGTCGTCGGCAATGGGCTGAGGGGAGAGAGAGAGAGAGAGAGAGAGAGAGAGAGAGAGAGAGAGAGAGAGGGATGTCGGCGTGAATGAGAGGGAAAGGAGAAAAAGATAGAACCCTAGGGGAAAAAATATTAATAATAATACTAAGCTTCTATTTTATTTATTTATTTTCATGTTGAAAATAAATTCCTAACATGCCCAAAATTTCCAAAAATGCATAAATTGTGACACTTGTACAAATATTTTAGAATGGGCAAGAGTTGGTCAGATTTGACTAAACTGACCAACTTCCTTCAAAACTAAATTAACCAAGATAATATTACACGCACATTTGTCTCAGAAAATAAGATAAATACTTGCAAAAGTTTTCTTGGCTCAGGTCATTACAATTCAAACATACTTGTCATTCCAATCCGCTGTGTGAGCGGGCAAGGGAATAATTATCAGATCTAGAGTCCCGATTCCTCAACAACGAGAGGGAAGGACATGAATCTGAAACAAGCCTCAATATTCTTACAAGAGCTGATAAGAGATCAAGGAATACAATCTAAATCTCAAAATGAATAAAAGTCGATGGTACTGCTTGGCTACGGAAAAAAGAGCACCGCTCCCTGAGGGTAAGCTTATTCCTCATACGAACCCGGCGAGTTTTGTGTGAGACGGACTCCAAAGGACTACCGGAAGATAGGCCGTCTCCCCGCCTGCGCGCTAGAGAAATCGCGGTGACCATCAGTGAATCCGAGACTTGAGAAAGATGTCGAGCTCAAATAAGTAACGAAATGATTACTGTGTGAAACCATTAAGTACGGAGACAGTCCAATGAGATGTTTCCTCCAGAAGGACTATAAACAAGCGTGGTGGGTCCATAACTGATCACGAGGCCTTGTAGATACGAGGAGCAATGTTGTGTGCAAGAGACTCGCCAGTAAAGCCTGTTGGTTTTCAGATTACGTTAACCCAAAAAATTTACAATTTTGATCGAATCATAGATGAGCAGCGGAATAATATAACGTGGTAAATCAATTAACAATTAATTGAATACTACAAAGTGGATCTCATGAACATATTGAGCTACAAAAATTTTATCAATTAATTATCACATAATTTAAGAGATAGGGTTTCGAAGAAATTATACCATAAGCTTTCTTCGATTTGGTCGTTCTTGATTAACGGACATTGTATGTTGTGAGACCGCCAATGTTGGGCTCGAGTTAGTCCTACGCTCACAACTAGTTTACCCGTCCCTTCAAAGTACTACGATCTTCTACTCTAATTCTTAGATCTCGCCAGAATACGAGTGTGGACTCTCTCGACTGTTTTTCTCACTCAAAAAATAGAAAGCAAATTATTGTTTTTTGTTTAAATGGGCGGCGGCTAGGCTTTTTGGGAGGAGAGAATAAGAAAACATTTTTACTAACTAAAAACTATAGAGAATAATTTGGCATTGCAACACATGGTAAAACTAGGTTATTTGGTGTTGCAACAAGTGACAAATATATAGCCACAGAGGGGTGCAAAATTCGGCCACAACTGTTAGAATATGATTAGGATTATTCCTAATTCTAAATTAGGATTTATCCTAAATAATTATTTTCACAAAATAATATTTGACCAAATAATTATCTTAATAATTATATGATTTCGAATAGGATTAGAAAAATCATTCCTCATCCTAATCATTATCAAATTCGACTAACATAGAAAAATTATGGAAAATTATTTTTCCAAAAAAGAAAATAAAATACCTATTGTTCTTATTTCCATTTAGTATATTTAAATGGAACAATTCCTATTCCAACTAGGTTAAGTAATTCGCATATCATCCCTTGCAATATTGATTTGATTTGTTCAATCCTAATACTATTAGGATTTGAATAAAAATTAAAATATCTCATATTTTTGAATTGTGATTATCTACTAACTAGATAATGAATACAAAAATACTTTTATATTTAACATTTAAATATAAAATGTAAATATCTCATACATAGATAATTTATAAATTTAATAATCTAATTATCAAATAATAAATTAATAATTTATCCCTAATTTTTATGTCCAAAATTCGCCCATCACTTGGAGTGGTCTCCTTGTGATATTTTTCTTATTCTTGGTCCAAAACACAAATAGTGAGAAAATAATCAACTCTTTAATTATCTAATGAGACTTCTAGTTCAATTTATTGAGACGGAGCAGAGACCATGAGCCCATGAGTTCGAGCTCTAATAAACTTAAAAAATTAAATTAAAACTCTTTAATGTAATTAACCGTTTATTAATCCCGAGATTAGTCCACTATAAATTTGGGATTGAACTCTCAAATTCACGGATATTTTTTATACGATTAAACTTCTTCGGATTGTCCATTGATATAATCATTTTATGGTTGTCGATCCTTTACTAAATGGTTCGTAATCTAAGCCGGGTGAAAATACTGTTTTATCCCTCGATTACGTCTTGTTCCTTAGGTACCATTGAGTTCACTAGTAAACGGTTAATTTATAGTGACTTATAAATTAGAGTGCTCAAACCGTTTAGTTCTAGAAGTCAACATATAAGGGAATCATTGTTACTTATTAAGTCGTGAATTCCATATCCGTTATTCGTATTCCCAGCCCCTACGAACCGTGAGATCCTAAAGTGCAAGTATTGGGCCTAATTGACTTTAGGCTTAACGAGCAAATTAAGGAGCCCGTCAATTCATAGAAAGATTCTATGAATTAGTCAGGTTTGAGATCTACCATCATATGATCATCGATTGACTCAAGTTAGAATTTTCATAACTGTGCTTAAATGAAGTTTCTACATTAGGTTGGTCAAAGTCCTATATAATCGATTTTATATAAAATACCTCCATTATAGTGTCTAACACACTGACCTTCTAGATAAGAGGGTCACGTTCATAATATCGTTGATAGTATTAGTGCATTCCAATCAGAGAGATGTGTCCTCAGTGATCTATCACGGACTAGTTTAAATATGCTATCATATAATTTTAATCCCCATGCATGTAAAACTCTTCACGCACTAAAATTATAACTGTATGACATATTTTGAATTTTGATAAACATTCATTTTATAATAAAATAAAACATAATAAAATTCACAAATATGACTACTTCTTTTATTAATATTTAGAAAATAATAAATACATCTGATTTAAAGGACATATTCCTAACAATCTCCTACTAGCCCTAAAGCATATGGGTCATGTCTCTAAGTCCCAGTCTTAATAGGTGTTTGTTGAATACCGTTTTCTGGTAGAGTCTTGGTGAACGCATCCGCCAAATTATCTTATGAAGCAATCTTGACCACGTTAGCATCTCCTCTGTGCACGTTCTCTCTGATGAGGTGATACTTTCTCTCAATGTGCTTGCCTCTTTTGTGGCTTCTTGGTTCTTTAGAATTTTCCACGTCTCCATTGTTGTCACAGTAAAGCGTTAACGACTTGTCAATGTTTGGAGCAACTTCCAGATCAGTGTAGAACTTTTTATGCTAAACTGATTCTTTAGCTACTTCGCAAGCGGCTATGTATTCAGCTTTCATGGTAGAATCTGCAATGTTAGATTGTTTAAGACTTCTCTACGCTACTGCGGCTCCACCAATGGTGAACACTGAATCAGATGTCGACTTTCTCGAATCCTTGTTTGATTGGAAATCAGAGTCAGTGTATCCTAAAGGATTCAGGTCTCTACCTGAGTATACAAGCATGAAGTTTACCATTCTTCTGAGATACTTTAGGATGTGCTTGACTATCATCCAATGTTCGATTCCCGGATTTGACTGAAACCGACTAACAACTCCCACTGCATAGCCGATGTCGAGTCTAGTGCATAACATTGCGTACATTCGACTCTAAACTATTGAGGCATTTGCGATTCATCTCATATCCTCCTCTTCTTGGGGCGTCTTGGGTGACTGCTCCCTAGAAAGATAACTCCAGGTTAGGTCGGTAGGAGACCTTTCTTAGAGTTTTGTATCGCAAATCGAGCTAGCACCTTATCTATATAAGATGCTTGAGATAATGCTGGGAGTTTATTCTTTCTATCTCGTATAATCTGGATCCCAAAAACATAACTCCCCTTACCCAAATCTTTCATTTGGAATTGCTCAACTAGAATGTTCTTTACTTCCAATAATTTTCCTATCTCATTCCCAATTAGAAGGATATCATCGATATAAAGGATTAAGAACATCGCGCTTTCATTATTGATAAGCTTGTACACAAAAGGCTTGTCACCATTTTGTTCAAAGCCATAGGACTTGATCGCCTCATCAAACTTAAGATTCGATGACCTTGATGCTTGTTTAAGTCCATAAATGGACTTGAGCAATTTGCAGACTTTCTGCTGTTTGTCATGTGATTTGAACCCCTCTGGTTGTTCCATATAAATGGATTCCTCAAGATAGCCATTCAGAAAAACCGTCTTGACATCTATTTGCCAAATCTCATAGTCGAGAGTGGCTGCAATGGATAAGAGGATGCATATAGACTTGAGCATGGCTACATGAGAGAAGGTTTCCATAATCAACCCTTTCCTTTTATGTATAGCCTTTTGCTATAAGTCTAGCTTTGAAAGTCTCTACTTTCCCATCGACACTTCTCTTTTTCTTGAAAATCTATTTGCACCCTATGGGCTTGACATTCTTAAGTGGATCAACAAGTTTCCAGACAGAGTTAGAGTACATTGATTCCATCTGTAGGTTCATGGCTTCAAACCATTTGTCCTTGTCAATATCTTTCATCGCATCATTATACGATGTAGAATCATCAATGTCAGTGTCGGCTACTAGAATATTTGTTTCGCCTTCATGTCCGTACCGGATGAGCTGTCTCACAGTCCTCCCACTATGTCTAGGTAATGTGATGTTTTGACTAGGACGTGTAGTGTCCTCTTCTTCCCTAATTTTAACAATTCTTGTTGGTTGCGGAGCGATCATAGCACCTTATAATTATTCAAGAAAAACTTTACTGCGAGGTTTGAATTTTGTTGCATACTCATTCACAAGAAAAGTGGCATTTGTCGATACAAAAACCTTTTTATCTTTAACACATGAACGAGACATCCCCATATACTGGTTCCGCTCTTTAACACATGAACGAGACATCCCCATATGCGAAATTGTCACAAACTAGGTTTGCGGCCATTCCACAACTCTAAGGGAGTCGAAGAGATTGACTTTAATGGTACAACATTCAAAATATCGTTTTCCGCTTGAAGTGCGTATCCCCAAAAGGATAATGGTAATGAGGAGTAGCTAAGCATTGACCTAACCATATCTAACAATGTTCGGTTTCGTCGCCCTGCAACATTATTTTGTTTCGGAGTGCCTGGTGCCGTTAATTGTGAGAGAATCCTATTCTATAAAAGGTAGTCCTTAAATTGAGCATCAAGGTATTCTCTTCCTCAATTAGATCGAAGTTCTTTTCATGATTTTTCTAATTGCTTTTCAGCTACGGTTCGAAATTCTATAAACTTTCCAAAAGTTTCAGATTTTCTTACAATTAGATATGTGAAAGCATATCTTGAATAATCGTCAATGAAAGTGATGTAGTATTCATAACTTCTTCTAGCTTGTACATTAAGTGGTCCACAAACATCTGAATGTACTGGCTTAAGTGGTTGTGTGGCTCTTTGCCCCTTTGTAGAGAATGGTCTTTTGGTCATTTTGCCTTCAAGGAAAGATTCACAGACAGGGAGAGTTCCGACAATTAGTTCTCTCAAAGTACCATCCTTTGCAAGTTTGTTAATTCTATCAATATTGATATGACTAAGCCTAAGATGCCACATATATGTTTCTAAATCACTATCTACCTTTTTCTCTTTTATTAGATTTAGGTTTAGCTACTTTAAATAGTTCGGTACTATATGAAACATTTTCATAGGGATTAAGGACATACAAGCCGTCTTTTAAATTAGCATAATATAAATTGAGAACATTCTTTGAAATAAAAATCTCATTCTTATTAAAAGAGATCCCAAAGGATTATTCAGCTAACATTGAAACACAAATCAAATTTCTACTAAAGTTTCGAATAAAATAAACATTTCTTAAATATAAATATCTTGCTCTAAACTAAAGATGGGCTTCTCCTATGGCCTTGACCGAAACTGCTGTCCTATTGCCAACGCGCATTATCAACTCCCCTTCAGCAAGTTCTCCAAAGGATCTAAGAAGCTGCAAAGAAAAACAAACGTGGTTAGTCGCTCCCGAATCAATTATCCAAGAGGAGGTATTAACCTCTACTAACATAACTTCTAAAACATACAAATCAGATTTACCGTTTTGACGCTTCTTCTCAGCCAGTTCGGCTAAGTATTTGGGACAGTTACGTTTTCAGTGCCCTTGAAAATCACAGTGAAAATATTTTTCTTTGGGCTGTTTAGCACCATTCTTCTTTGTATTGGGTTTCTTGTCCTTTGGATCTTGCTTTGGTTTTTGGGCTTTTCCTCCACCGTTTCTACCAGAACATCTTTTTCTCTTTTTGGACTTTGAAGAGGAGCCTACTGCAACATTTTCTTTCCCTCCGCCTTTGGTAGTCCCACAGATGGACTCATAAGTTTAGAGTTCATTACGAAGCTGACTCATTCCATAATTCAGCTTATGCATAACATAACTACTTATGAAATGGTTGAACTCCTTGGGCAGCAAATTCAGAATTATGCTGACCTAAGTCGGTTCATCTAGTGTAGAGCCATGTAACTCAGCTTCATTGAAGTTATTTGCCATAGTCATCACATGATCTCTGACATGAGTACTAGATCTTATCTTGGAATTCATATACTTTCTTGCGATTTTATGGTGCTCTTGCTCGGATTGTTGTCCAAACATTTGTTGTAGTGCATCCATGACTTCAAAAGCTGTGTCTTTGCCTTCCAAGTTGCTTCGAATAGTATCAGACATACTAGCGAGCATATATCCTTTGGCCTTGTTGTTTGCAGCGATCCATCTATCATACACCTCTCCAGTCCCTTGGGTAGCATTAGCCGACGATTCTTGAGGAAGCTCCTCAATGAGAACAAATCTTATGTTCTCGGTGATAAGGATGATATTTATGTTGCTCTTCCATTTAGGAAAGTTTTTTCCAGTTATGTTTTTATCAGCTAGAAGGGAAACAATTGGTTTGGATGATATTTTCTGAATTAAATAGAAGCAGAAATAAGTAAATTTTGCGTTTGAATGTTTATAATGCAAATAAATGCAATTTAGGAATTAATAATGCATGAATGCAATATATAAGGAAAACAGACCATGAAACCCACTGTTCCATCGATAATTCAGTTAACCACGAGTAAATCGCCACCGTAGGGTAGGTCAATTTACATGCTTTGCCAAAAACAAGACTTCTTCTTGATGAAATAGTATTTAATAACATCTTGTTTTATACTAGTTAACTATCGAATCAAAATTTGGTCAATAGAAATAGTTTTCTTTATTCTAAATAAATCATCGTTTCGAAACTAAAGACTTAACTTTAGAATGTCGCCGTAGGGTCGGCCAAACTAGAAATGCATCTAAAGGTTCTATCCACTAAACAGAAATCTAGTGTTGGTATTGACTTAGATAAACACCATCCGTAGGGGGATGATCAAGCGCCGCGAGACGTTTCCTAACTCTCACAATTGCTAGATCAACGATGTTGACCATTGGTTTTGTTTTTAAGATAACCATTATCTCTATGGTATATAATTGAAGAAAATAGCAATCTAAATTATTATTATTTATTAATATCTCATATTAATAATCTTACAATTAAATTTTAGAATTTTAGAAACTCTAATCTCACATTTAATCAAATAAATAATTTATTCGATTATTATTTAATGTGAGTTTTCTATGATTATTATCCAATTTTAAAATCAAATCAATTTAATTAAAATCTTAATAATCAAAATCAGTGCGACATTTTATAATACATCGACATGTTACAATCATTCATCTCATAAACATACATAACATCGAAAAAATAAAATTTTAGAGAGTTGACCGGGTCGCTTTGGAATATTACAACCCAAGAAATCTAAAATAAAATTAATTACAATTACGTGTTCAATAAGGTCGGGCTTCAGATCTTCAAGTTTGCCATCAGGTCAAATTTTGATTAATTTCGGGTTTAAATTTAATTTCGGGATCCAAAACCCTAATTTTGTATTTAACATTGCCAAATAAATTATTCTCAAAAAATAAATTTTGTGGCAATCCCAATATAATTCAAAATTTGTGAATTCGCCATATAGGAAAATTCTAGGACAATCCCAGACAGTCGGCATAGCTAAGTGCGCAAAACAACAGGCGTGTGTGCGGCAAGGCAGGCGGGACGAGCGTAGTGGCAAGTGGGCACGCCCTGAGGCAGGCAAGCACATGCGGATATAGGCGAGCGTGCGGAGAAACAGGCAGGGTGCACTGAGGAACCGACGGGTGTGTGCTGGGGCAGGCAAGCGCATGGAGACAAGTGGGCGCGCACTGTACGATCGCGCGCACGGGAGGGCTTGTGACTGCGCGAGTCGGCTGGGCATGTACGGAATGCGTGCGGGCACATGGGTGAAGTAGAGATGCTCGGGGCATGCGGCACCAAGCGATCGGCCAAGCGATAAAACATGCGGGCAGTGAGGCCGTTCGATCAGGGTCACACGCAGGTATTGCGGGCATGCCAGTAGGACAGCATGTCACGTGGAAGGTGAGGAGTTTCCTGGGACACGAGATATGCAGGGCATACGTTGCTAGGCCGTGCGATCAATATTGTAGGCTTCGGCAGTAAGGACGGCAGAGACGCGCGAATGGACACCTGGGCATGCGAGCGAGCGCACGAGGTAGTACTTCACGCGATCGAACACGCGGACTGGTACTCGGGCAGGCAAGCTGTGCGATTAGAACGGGCGGCGTGCCACTAAGCTGGTGGGGTGTGTGATCATCATTGCCCACAGACGGTCGATACCATTGGCATCTCAATCGGCAAGGGCACGCTCTTTGGCAAGCGAACGGGCATTGCATCAAGCAATTGTGCTTGGTAGCAGTGGGAACGGCTTTTGCCACCGTCGTTCGTGCCATTCCGGTGTCCTAGGGCTCAAAACCCTAATTTTGATTCCAAATCAAGAATTTTACAAAAATTACATAATTTGATTCAAAAAATTACATAAAATCCTAACCCGTTAAAAGTGGACGAACAATTTTCTAAAGCTGGAAAATAAAATTCCAAAGCAACCATAAAATTAACGATCAATCTCATCTGTACATTCATACATTCATCTCATGAAAAACAATAACACATTGAAAATCAATCTAATATAATATAATTGTGCCCATCCAAAACAAATCAAACAACAAGTTGTAAAACAATATGTTTCATGATTGCTCTGATACCAGTTGTTAGTTTTCAGATTACGTTAACCCGAAAAATTTGTAATTTTGATCGAATCGTAGATACGCAGCGGAATAATATAATGTGGTAAATCAATTAATAATTAATCGAATACTACAAAGTGGATCTCATGAACATATTGAGCTACAAAAATTTTATAAAACAATTATCACATAATTTAAGAGATAGGTTTTCAAAGAAATTATACCATAAGATTTCTTCGATTAGGTCGATCTTCATAAAAAACACCGTACGTTGTGAGACTGCCAAGGTTAGGCTCGCGTTTGTCCTACGCTCACAACGAGTTTACCGGTCACTTTAATATACCACGATCTTCCACTTCAATTCTTAGATCTTGCTAGAACACGAGTGTGGGCTCTCTCGATTCTTTTTCTCACTCAAAAAACAAGAAAGCAAATTATTGTTTCTTGCTTACAGGGGCGACGGCTAGGCTTTTTGGGAGGAGCGAATAAAAAAATGTTTTTACTAACTAAAAACTGTAGAGAATAATTAGGTATTCCAACAGATGGAAAAATTAGGTTATTTGGTATTGCAACAAGTGACAAATATATAGCCACATGGGGGTGCAAAATTCAGGCACAACTATTAGAATAGAATTAGGATTATTCCAAATTCTGAATTAGAATTTATCATAAATAATTATTTTCACAAAATAATATTTGACTAAATAATTATTTTAATAATTGTATAATTTCGAATGGGATTAGAAAAATTATTCCTAATCCTAATCATTATAAAATTCGGCCAATATAAAAAAATTAGGACAAATTATTTTTCCAAAAAATATAAAATTTATATTTTTCTTATTTCCATTTAGCATATTTAAATGGAACAATTCCTATTCTAACTAGGTAAAGCAATCCGCATATCATCCTCTGCAACATTTATTTGGTTTGTTCAATCCTAATCAAACTAGGATTTGAATCAAAATTAAAATATCTCATATTTTCTAATTGTGATTATCTACTAACTAGATAATGAATACCAAAATACTTTTATATTTAACATTTAAATACAAAATGTAAATATATCATATTTAGATCATTTGTAAATTTAATAATATAATTATCAAAGAATAAATTAATAATTTATCTCTAATTTTTATCTCTAAAATTCGCCCATCACATGGAGTGGTCTCCTTGTGATATTTTTCTTATTCATGGTCCAAAACACAAATAGTGAGAAAATAATTAACTCTTCAATTATCCAATGAGAGTTCGAACTCAATTTATTAAGACGGGATGGGGACCATAGACCAGTGAATTAAAGTTCCAATGAACTTAAAAAATTAAATTAAAACTCTTTAATGTAATTAACCGTTTATTAATCCCGAGATTACTCCACTATAAATTCGGAATTGAACTCTCGAATTTCACAGATATTATTTATATGATTAAACTCCTTCGGATCATCCATTGATATAGTCATTTTCTGATTGTCGATCCTTCACGAAATGGTTCGTAATCTAAGTCGGGTGAAAATACCGTTTTACCCCTTGATTACGTCTTGTTCTTTAGGTACGATTGAGTTCATTAGCAAACGACTAATTCGTAATTACTTACGAAATAGAGCGCTCAAACCGTTTAGTTCCAGAAGTCAACATACAAGGGAACTATTATTACTTATTAAGTCATGAATTTCATATCCGTAATTTATATTCTCAGCCCCTACGAACCGTAGGATCCATAAGTGCAAGTATTGAGCCTAATTAACTTTTGGCTTTAACGAGCAAATTAAAGAGCCCGTCAATTCATAGAAGGAATCTATGAATTACTCAGAATTGAGATCAACCATTATATGATCATCGATTGACCTAAGTTAGAATCTTCATAATGATGCTTAAATGAAGTTTCTACGTTAGGTCAGTTCAAGTCCTATTTAATCGATATTATATAAAATGCCTCTATTTTAGTGTCTCACACACTGACTTTTCGGATAAGAGGATCATGTTCATAACGTCGTGGACAGTGCATTCCAATTAGAGAGATCCGTACTCACTGATCTATCACGCACTACTTTAAACATGTTATCATATAATTTTAATCCTTATGTATGTAAAACTCTTCACACACTAAAATTTTAATTGTATAACATATTTTAGATTTTGAAAAACATTCATTTTATAATAAAATAAAACATAACAAAATTCACAAATTTGACTACTTCTTTTATTAATATTCAAAAAATAATAAATACATCTGATTTAAATGGTATATTCCTAACAAAGTCGAGTTGTCTCCTCGGAGCAGGGTGAACTAAGAGTACTATGGGAGTATGCGTAGTGCAACGAGATCGAGCTACCTCACGTTGAAAACTCGGGTGTGGGAAACGAGTACGTAGTACTCGTTTGTGAAAATTAAGAATTGAGTGATATGAGAATACACGAGGGTAATAGGTCAACTTTGTTACATTTGCTGTGTAAAGGGTGATAGTCGATATAGGACGACTAACATCTCTCTGTGTGTTTGTTGTAATATGTGAACTTGTGATGCATATCATTTATGGTAGACTAGTTCACCCTTACTAAGTTTATCAACTCATAGGTTTCTCGATGTTGTAGGTAATAAGCCGATGAAGACTGACGAATAGGAGCTGGCAGAGATGGTATGTGTGGCAAGCATTAAAGAAGAATACATGTGGCAATATATTCTACAGTTTTATTTTTTTAAAACAATTACATTTTTTATACTGGAATGAGATCGCAAGAGCTTTAAGACTTGGTCATGTAATATTATGATGGCAAAAGATCCATGTGAGTCGTATCTTATTTTGAGACCAGGACGTGATCCCGAGGAGTCCTAAAAAATATAAGTATGTAATATTATGGTAGCAACGATGCTCCAACAATCTTATTGCATTATAAGTATTATCTATAGTAAAGATTTTCGCATTTTATAAATTAAATCCACATAATTTTTGCTTTCAAAGTTTTAAAAGAGTTTACGAGAGTATGAAAATGAATTTGTACTCTACTGTCGCGGCCCCGGCTGAACCGTCGGGCATGACAGACTCTGGCAAATTTGTTTGTTGCCATATTAATTTGAACGTATAGTATACTATAATAAGTCTTAAGAACTCATTTGGAGCTCCAACGAGCCTTAAAAATTCACTTCCTTCTAAAATAAAGTCATTTGAACTAATTTTGACAAATCGAGCCTTTAAAATAAATTTTTGGCTCCAAAATAACTTTAGCCAATTTGTTGTGATCCCAAATGTGTATTTTAATATATAATATATTTTTATAAGTCTTAGAAACTCATTTGGAGCTCCAACAAGCGTGAAAAAATCACTACATGCTGAAACAAAATCAATGGAACTAGTCTTGCCGAAATCGAGCTTTAAATCACTTTTTTTGTTTGCTCTAAAGTGACTCTCGCAAATTTGATTTGATTCGAAATGAGTATTTAAACATCTAATATATGGTAATATGTATTTAGGAACTCATTTAGAGCTACAACAAGCCTTAACAAGTCACTTCGCGGTGAAACAAAGTCATTGGAACTAGTTTTTCTGAAATCTAGCCTTTAAAGGACTTTTTTTGCTCCGAAGTGGCAATTGAAAATTTGTTTTGATCCGAAATTAGTATTTAAACATATAAAATATTATAATAAGTAATCGGGACTCCTTTAGACATCCAACAAGCCTTAAAAATTTACTTCGGAGTGAAACAAAGTTATTAGAACTAGTCTTACTGAAATCGAGCCTTTAAAGGGCTTTTTGACTCCAAAATAACTCTAATTTTTTTTTCATCCTTAATGAGTATTTAACATATAATATAATAAATAAGTCTTAGGGACCCATTTGGAGCTCTAACAACCCTTAAAAAGTCACTTTGCGGTAAAACAAAGTCATTAGAACTAGTTTTGTCGAAATCGACGGCTTTTTTGGCTCCGATCTGACTCTAGCAAATTCGTTTTGATGCCAAATGAGTATTTTGACATGTAATAAATTATAATAAGTCTTAGGAACTCATTTGGACTCCAAAAATCCTTAAAAATTCACTTCGTGCCAAACCAAAGTTATTGGAACTAGTTTTATCAAAATCCAGCCTTTAAAGGCCTTTTTTTTGCTCTGAAGTGGCACTAGTAAATTGGTGTTGATCCCAAATGACTATTTAAACCTATAATATATCATAACAAGTCTTAGGGATTTTCTTAGAACTAAAACAAGCCTTAAAAATTTACTTCGTCGTGAAGCGAAGTCATTAGAACTAGACTTGCCTAAATCGTGCCTTTAAAGAGCTATTTTGGCTCCGAAGTTACTCTAGCAAATTTATTCTTATCCTAAATGAGTACTTGAAAAAATAATATATTATAATAAGTCTTAAGGACTCGTTCGGAGCTCCAACAAGCCTTTAAAATTCACTTTGCGGTGACTCATTAGCACTAGATTTTCCCCAATAGAGCCTTTAAAGGGTTATTTTGGCTCCGAAGTGACTCTAACGAATTTTTTTTTCACGGTCGGGCAGCAATCCAAGTAGGTCTTCGGAAATACCAAGAGAAACTCTCGAACTATCGGCACGTCCTTCGCCTCTAACTTGACTTCTGTAGTTTTATCTACGATATGAGTGAGTTATCCCGTGCATCCAGCTGCAAGCATTCGTCGAGCTCTGAGTGTTGATCTTGTTCGCACGAGTCGGCTTCATTTTCAGTGGTCAAAACTCAACGTTCTTTCTCCGACAATCAATCACCGCATGATGGGTATTGAGCCAATCCATTCCTAGAATAACATCGGAATCATCCATCTCTATTTTGACTAAATTGGAAAATAACTTCTAGTTTCCTATCTAACCGGAACGTCTTTAAACCAAATTTGAGATTTATATACCTCACCCGCAAATGTCACTATTATAAAAGGATAAACTAAGCATTCTTTTTCCATTCTAACTTATCAGCTATCATGCTCGCAATAAATGAATGTGTTGCACCGGAATCTTTGAGTGTAAATAATGAGAGATTAGCGATAGGGAGTTGACCTGTCATAACTGTAGAGGGTCCAGCTTCCACTTCTCATTCACACAGGCTATAGACTTTGGCATTTGGGTGGACTAGTTTGGTTGTCAGGGACTTCCTTCTCAATGTTTTGACAATCCCTCGCATAGTGTCCTTCTTGTCCGCAAAGATAGCATCCACGATTCAAGCCATACATTCTCTTGGATGTGTCTTTCCACACTTCTTACATTGCGAAATCATCCGAGCATTGTTCCCTTGAATAGCCTGATTGGAACCCTGTCGTCCTTGATGAACCTCCCATTATTCTGCTCACGTGGTCCCTTATTCCCACGTCGTTCCTCACCTTCTGATCTTCGATTTCCTGAAGAACTTTTTCTTTGACCTTTTCCTTGAAACTTTCCGGTGTTGAACCTTTGAAATCTACCTTTCTTCTTTTGAAAGTGTCCTTTGTTTCCTTGGAAAGGGACCATAGCTTGGTTATCCGCCTAAGTGTATGTTTTAGTAGTTTGGGACTTCTCTAATTTGTCGTCCCAACCATCGATCCTTAGAGCTCGTCGAACCGCGTTGGCGTAAGATCGAAGGCCTGACTCTCCACTATCGAGTTATTTGACATGTCGATGTTCAGCCCGTCCGTGCATATACTTCATCTGTCGAGCCTTGACGGTGCGAATCTGACCAACTCATTGAACCCGGCCGTGTACTCTTCCACAGATAACTTTCCTTGTTTCAAATCCTTGAACTCTCATACTTTTCCCGAGAGTCGGGCTTCTCCCAAGAATTTCATTCATAACAAGTCTAAGAATCTGTCCCAAGTCATCTCCTCTATCATTTCAGGCTACAGTACTACATCCCACCAGTAGAATGCTTCACCTTCTAACTGATTAACTGCGCATGCAACTTTTTCTATATTAAAGAGTCGCATGTACCAAAATTTATGCTGAAGCTTTTTACACAAGTCCTCTGCCTTAGTGAGATCAAGGGTACCATTGAAAGTTGGTAGTTTTTTACGGCGAAAACGTTCATAAACTAGTTCTCCCACCATTGGTGCTATTAGAGGAGCCTCATTCTGATCATCAACTGCTCTAACTGTGGGATTCTCGACCGCGTTCCTAACTGGCTCGGCTTGCGCGGCACGGGGCTACTCCTGAGATGGTGGTAGAGGTTGATTCCCAGCTCGTTCAAACAACCGAAAAGCTGAGTCAATAACCCGTTCTGCGGTCGCATCCGCTCGTCTCGGTGGCGCCCTTCCTCTACCTTCCAATTTGAGACGAACTTCATTCAGCTCATGGTTGACGCTTGCAATAGTAGCTTTCGGAGGCATGATGTCTGAGTCAAACGTTTAACGTACCTAATAATCGAAAGAACAGGACTTTGTTTAGAATAATCTAGATTTGTTATAGCCTATATGTAAAATGTGTATTGTGCATATCATACTAACTAACAATAAATTTTAAATCATGAGCAAGGTATTCATATATGGACTTCAAAACATGTCAATTCATTGATAACTTTCATCATTTCATACATCTTTCTTTATATACATCCTACAAAATAGGCTTTACACGTTAGCCTTATATACATCACCAAAATAGGTCGCATATGCTCAAAAACATACTATAAGAGACCCTGACGTCAGTACATTTGAGCTCAAAAATCTATACTAGGTGCTAATTCTGTTGAGGGTCATAGTCTGGATCATCTGCTGGGAACTCCTTCGGATCCTCCTCCTCGAACTCATCGTCCATCGGATCCTCTACCACATCATCTGCATCATCACTGACGGGGTCGGCTGCGGCACTACCTGATTGGGTACTGGAGCTAAAACATCCCCAAGGTGCATGTATGCGACGTAATCCTCAAAGTACCAACGCATCTCTCCGAACGATCTGAATCGGGGAATCGGGGGCGCTAGCCTACAATACGGCCTAACTCCTCTGGTATATACCTCGATGGCTTCCCTGTCGGAGAAAGAATGGGGGTAAGTCTCTGCTACCTCATGATAGAACCGTCCAGAATAAGCTCCACGGACTCTCTTAGACGTTGGCAGAACGTCGCCACCGTTCGGTTCCAACGGGTCTCGAGGTCTATCTTCTGAAATTTGAACCTCATAGTAAACTGAAAGTTCGTCCATGTCCCAGCCTCGCCAATCTCATCCTGCTAACTCTTCCAGAATGATAGCGTGGGTCCTCTAAGGAGCATAAGGGCCATACGCAACCTATGATCATTTGGAAATCACAGATGATCTATCCAAAGGCTCGTGTGCTCCATCCACTCATTGAAGGTCATAGTATCTACAATCCCTGAATACGTCTTGGCGTTCTTGGGGACTATGTCCAAGAAGTTGGCTCGTACGTGAGCTGTAAGAATGGGTCCTGCTGCACTCCCGTCGTCTGAGGCAGTTGATGCAGCATCGTTCTGAGGTAGGACTTCCTGATCGACTTCGGACATCCTACATAGGAAAAAAGGTTCTTATCAGATAGGAACTAACTTATTCTAAGTTTTCAAACACTCAAAACTAACTTTCTAAGGTTTTCTAAGATCTTCGAAGCCGTTGACGTGTACGAGTGGCATGTCTGCAAGTACGATTGAACCTGGGATCTGATACCACAAAATCTATCACAACCTACTGCAGCGAGCCGCGACTCCTTTTTCTTTATATACATATACTTACGTTACTTAAATCCATACAGCACAAAATAATAATATAAACATAGTGCGCATTTTAAAAAAAAATACATGTATTTACATTAAAGTAGTTGTGTTCACATTCTGTTTTTACTTAACTATACATTAAAAAATCCAACATAAAATATATACATAAACCGGGTCTTCATTTAGTCTGTGCCACACATACTCGTCTCCGGCTTCAATGATGAACGTATTCTATCTTCGCCTTCTCCTGTCTACAACATCAAGAACCTAATGAGTTGCTAAACTTAGTAATGAAAAACTATATAATCTTAAGTGGCGTGGCAAGGTATGCTTATGACATGATATACTTTACTTTACTATAACATGTACGTTACAACAAATCCAGATAGATACAACAATTCAGAATTATTCTAAGACTAACTTATGTATAGAGTGTGACCCGTCCCATATCAGATGACCCGCTTCAAATATTTCCTTATCTTTAGCCTTTATATTACGCCTTAGCCATTCTAAGGGACTTCTTTGAACTTGTGTTTTAACTTCCTTGTTGTCTGGGATCCACTAACGGTAACTGCATCTTTACTTTTAACTTTCATTTGGCACCCTGGCGGGGAGTGGGCCTAGCTTATCAGAAACATCTCCCGATCGATAATCTCCTCGAGCAACAGCAGCTGAAGTGCTCGGAGTGGAAGACGCATCTTCACACCCTATAAGGACGAGTTTCATATAGTCCCCTTGTGGGACAGTGGTATCGTCGACTTTATTTTCTCAACATATTGAGCTTTCTAGCTTTCCCGGAGCCTTATGAAAAAGGCGATTCCGAGCCATGTTTCTTAAGAGTTACTTGTTCGGGGTGAAATCCTGAGTACTTTACTGCAACATTGTCCTATGACAGAACTTGATCTTGGGTTTCGAGACGTTAACCCAGCCCATCGCGTCGACTCGCTCGGGATTCAAATCCTGTATTTGTACGATGACTGATCGTAACTCTCGTCATTTCTCAGTCCCAAGGCACGAGATAGCTTAAACGTAGAATGCTTAACAATATTACAAGGCTCGGTTCCCCATCTCTTAGGCCATAATCTACTTTTTAGCTTAACAGTCAAAACCGAGCTAAGTTTTATTGAGCATTTATCTTGATTAATTACATTAATCATGGTTTGAGTCTAAGTATTCATTGCTATTGGGAATATAAATAAAAACACATTTTATCACCATAATACAATGCGCGTAATAGTACAATGCACGAAAAGTCCGAACAAACATCACACGTCTTGATGTCGTAGGTGCATTGTCACTTACCAATTGATGCGCCAATTACGGCTCTTGTAGCCTATGCTTGCTCCTCGTTCCTTTTATAGCATATTCCCGCACATGTTTTGCTTCCACGATTTTTACCCCTCAAGTGGTCTCAAAAAGCTTCAACTTCAAGGACTTCACTTGATCCTTGAAGCTTTTAAACAATACTTCCATAAATTTGACGAGTGCACAAGTCTTCCACTAGAACTCTTCCTTCTTGACACTTAGCTTACAAATCTCACCAAACTGTAGCTCTAACTCTTCTTCACATTGAGTTCTCTGTTTTCTCTATAATTTCTAGAGTAGAATGGTAAAAATGAAGCCTCTCTCTCTCTTTCTAGCCCTTAGGGTCGGCCACATAAGCTTTCTTGACTTGAGTCGAGTTAATTAACTCACATAGTGAGTTTTCTTGAAACTTAAGGCCTAATACCATGACACCTTGCCAAAATCTCTTGACACCTTGCAAAAAACCTTAGTTATTGTCTTGACAATATATAACTTTAGCCAAAAATCTGAAGTGGAAAGCTAATTATCTTGGTTAGGATCCAAGTAAACTTAGTTACATGAAGTGTTTAAGTTGAAATTCAACTAAACCATATTTTTGACCAATTAGGTGAAAACATCACATAACTTCATACAACCTTAGTTAATCTCCACTTTACATCTCAAAATCCACTAATAAGCTCAGCCAAAGCTGTAGTGTAAGAATTTTTATTATTTGAACTTTTGCCCCAAATCTTGAAAAGTTTGCATTTTAGTCCTTCCAAGAAATTCGTCAATTTTTATTGACCTCAATGACCAAACTTATGTTTATAAATCAATTACTTATATTAAAATAAGGCCTTCCTCGAATTTTCATCATTTTTGGGCCATTAAAACTATTTTTCCCATAATTTACGGTTTCAGTCGATTTCGCCAAAATCTCCTCCGTACGGATTCGCTTGAGCTCGGATAGGTCCAAAACATGATATTTAGACTTGACTTATGCAAATCAACTTTGACTCAACATATATTTCCCAAATGAGCTCATTTTCTTATATAGTCCAAAAGTTAGGTCAAAATGTAATTTCCTAAAAGTTCAGGGGCTTATTTATAATTATTCACTTTCTTTTTTTTCCGACCTCGATAAATCTTCACGGGATAATACTTATCAGGACTTGACTTTAGAAATTCTTGATCGGAGTCAAAGGTCATCCCGATGCAATCCCAGTAAAACCCGATGGTTCAGCTCGATTAGGGTTTCGAGTCGGATTTCGATGCAAAACTTAAATGAAATGCTCTTAAATAAATCTAGAATCATAAACGAAGAATGTAATTGGATATTTTATTTAACTATAATATCTTCTTTACCATTTGGGATCAAAATAAATTTGCTAGAATCACTTCGGAGCCAAAACAGCCCTTTAAAGGCTCGCTTTCTGCAAACCTAGTTCTAATGACTTTGCTTCAAAGCGAAGTAAATTTTTAAGGCTTCTTTTAGCTCTAAATCAGTCCCTAAGACTTATTATAATATATTATATATTTAAATACTCATTTGGGATCAAAACTAATTTGCCACCTGCCACTTCAGAGCAAAAAAAGCCATTTAAAGGCTAGATTTCGGCAAAACTAGTTCCAATGACTTTGTTTTAGTGAGAAGTGATTTATAAGGCTTGTTGGAGTCCGAAGGAGTCCTTAAGACTTAGTATAATACATTACATGTCCAACACTCATTTGGGAGCAAAACAAATTTGCTAGAGTAACTTCGGAGCCAAAAAAGTCCTTTAAAGACTCGATTTCGGCAAAACTAGTTCTAATGACTTTGTTTTAGCACGAAGTGACTTTTTAAGGGTTGCAGGAGCTCCAAATGGGTCCGTAAGACTTTTATAATATTTATATGTTGAAATACTAGTTTTGGATCGTAACAAATTTCTTAGAGCTATTTCGAAGTCAAAAAAGCCCTTTAAAGGGATCAAAACAAATTCGCTAGAGTAACTGCGGAGCCAAAATAGCTCTTTAAAGCCTCGATTTGGGCAAATCTAGTTCTAATGACTTTGATTCATCGCCAAGTCTATTTTGAAGGCTTGCTGAAATTCCAAACGAGTCCCTAAAACTTATTGTAATATATTATTTATTCAAGTACTTATTTAGGATAAAAATAAATTTGCTAAAGTCATTTCGGAGCCAAAATAGACCCTTAAATGCATGATTTTGGCAAATCTAGTTCTAATGACTTTGCTTCACAGCGAAGTAAATTTTTAAGCCTTTTTTTAGCTCTAAACGAATCCTTAAGATTTATTATAATATATTATATATTTAGGTAGTCATTTGGGATCAACACCAATTTGCTACTGCCACTTTGGCTCGATTTCGGCAAAACCAGTTCCAATGACTTTGTTTTAGGGTAAAGTGACTTTTTAAGGCTTGTTGGAGTCAAAATGAGTTCCTAAGACTTATTATATTTTATTACATGTTAAAATACTCATTTGGGATCAAAACAAATTTGCAAGAATAAGTTCGGAGCCAAAAAAGCCCTTTCAAAGCTCAATTTCCGCAAAACTAGTTCTGGTGACTTTGTTTTACCGCAAAGTGACTTTTTAAGGATTGTTGTTTTTTAAGGCTTGTTGGAGTCAAAATGAGTTCCTAAGACTTATTATATTTTATTACATGTTAAAATACTCATTTGGGATCAAAACAAATTTGCAAGAGTGAGTTAGGAGCCAAAAAAGCCCTTTAAAAGCTCAATTTCGGCAAAACTAGTTCTGGTGACTTTGTTTTACCGCAAAGTGACTTTTTAAGGGTTGTTGGAGCTCCAAATGGGTCCTGAAGACTTATTTGTTATATTATATGTCGAAATACTCATTATGGATCAAAAAAAATTTGGTAGAGTTATTTTGGAGTCAAAAAAGCACTTTAAAGGCTCGATTTCGGTAAGACTAGTTCTAATAACTTTGTTTTATCACGAAATGACTTTTTAAGGCTTGTTAGATATGTAAATGAGTCTCGATAACTTATTATAATATGTTATGTATTTAAATACTCATTTTGGATCAAAACAACTTTGCTACTGCCACTTCAGAGCAAAAAAAAGCCCATTAAATGCTAGATTTTGGCAAAACTAGTTCCAATGAATTTTTTTTAGCGCGAAGTAATTTTAAGGCTTATTAGAGTCCAAATGAGTCCTTAAGACTTAGTATAATACATTACATGTCCAAATACTCATTTGGGAGCAAAACAAATTTGCTAGACTAACTTCGGAGCCAAAAAAGCCATTTAATGGCTCGATTACAATAAAACTAGTTCTAATGACTTTATTTTAGCGCGATTGACTTTTTTAGGATTGTAGGAGATCCAAATAGGTCCCTAAGACTTATATAATTTATTATATGTTGAAATACTCATTTTCGATCAAAACAAATTTGTTTGAGTTATTTCGGAGTCAAAAAACGCCCGTTAAAGGCTCGATTTTAGTAAGACTAGTTCTAATAACTTTGTTTCACCGCGAAGTGACTTTTTAAGACTTGGTTGGATCTCTAAATGAGTCTCAATGACTTATTAGAACATATTATATGTTTAAATACTCATTTCGGATTGAAAAAAAATTTGGTAGAGTCACTTCGGAGCCAAAAAAGCCTTGTAAAGGCCCGCTTTTGGCATAACTAGTTCTAATGACTTTTTTTCACCACGAAATGACTTTTTAAGGCTTGTTGGATCTCCAAATGAGTACATAAGGCTTATTATAATATATTATATATTTAAATACTTATTTGGAACCAAAACAAATTTGCCAGAGTAACTTCGGTGCCAAAATATTCCTTTAAAGGCACGATTTCGGAAAAATTAGTTCCAATGACTTTGTTTCAGTGCGAAGTAACTTTTTAAGGCTTTTTGGAGCTCCAAATGAGTCCTTAATACTTATTATAATATATAATATGTTAAAATACTCATTAGGGATCGAAACAAATTCGTTTGAGTCACTTCAGAGCCGAAATAACCCTTTAAAGTCTCGATTGTGGAAAATCTAGTTCTAATGATTGTGTTTCACCGCCAAGTGAATTTTAAATAAAGGCTTGTTGGAGCTCCAAACGAGTCCCTAAGACTTATTATAATATATTATTTGTTCAAGTTCTCATTTAGTATAAAAATAAATATGCTAAAGTAACTTCGGAGCCAAAATAGCCCTTTAAAGGCACGATTTTGGAAAATCTAGTTCCCATGACTTTGTTTCAGAGCGAAGTAAATTTATACATCTTATTTTATCTCTAAATGTGCCCCTAAGACTTATTATATTATGTTAGATGTTCAACTACTCTTTTAAGATCAAAATAAATTTGCTAGAGTAACTTCGGATCCAAAATAGCCCTTTAAAGGCACGATTTCGGAAAATCTAGTTCCCATGACTTTGTTTCAGAGCGAAGTAATATTTTACGGCTTATTTTAGCTCTAAATGTGTCCCTTAGACTTATTATGCTATGTTATATGTTCAACTACTCTTTTAAGATCAAAATAAATTTGCTAGAGTAACTTCGGATCCAAAATAACCCTTTAAAGGCTCGATTTCGGCAAAACTAGTTCTAATGACTTTGTTTTACTGCAAAGTGACTTTTTAAGCGTTGTTGGAGCTCCAAATGAGTACATAAGACTTATTATATTATATACGTTTAATACTCATTTGGAATCAAAACAAATTTGTTAGAGTAACTTCCGAGCCAAAATAGACCTTTAAAGGCACTATTTCAGAAAAATTAGTTCCAATGACTTTGTTTCAGCGCGAAGTGACTTTTTAAGGCTTTTTGGTGATCCAAATGAATCTCTAATACTTATTATAATATATAATATATTCAAACACAAAGTCACTTCGCGCAACAAGCCTAAAAAGTAACTTCGCGCAAACACAAAGCCCTTATAACTAATTTTGTCGAAATATAGCCTTTAAACGGTTTTTTGGCTCCGAAATGACTCTAGCAAAGTTGTTTTGATCCCAACTGAGTATTTGAACATACAATATATTACAATAAGTATTAGGGACTCATTTGGAGCTAACACAAGCCTTAAAAAGTCACTTTGCGTAAAAACAAAGTCCTTATAATTATTTTTGGTGACATATAGCCCTAAAATGTTCTTTTTGGGTCTAAAGTGTCTCTAGCAATGTTGTTTCGATCCCAACTGAGTATTTGAACGTATAATATATTATAGTAAGTATTAGGAACTTATTTGCAGATCAAACAAGTCTTAAAAAGTCACTTCACGCAAAAACAAAGTCCTTATAACTATTTTTGCCAAAATATATCCTTAAATGGGATTTTTCGGGTCTTAAGGGACTCTAGGAAGGTTTTTTTGATCCTAAGTGAGTATTTGAACAGATAATATATAATAACAAGTATTAGGGACTCATTTGGAGCTCCAAAAAGCCTTAAAAAGTCACTTTGCGCAAAAACAAAGTCATTAGATGGGCTAATTTTGCTCCGATGTGACTCTAGTAAAGTTGTTTTAAGCCCAAAGGAGTACTTGAACATTTATTATATGATAATAAGTCTTAGGGGCTCATTTGGAGATCCAACAAGCCTTAAAAAGACACTTTCCGCAAAATTAAAGTCCTTATAACTAGTTTTGCTGAAATATAGCCTGTAAAGGGATATTTTGGGTCCGAAGTGAGTCTATAAAAGTTCTTTTGATTCCAACTGAGTATTTGAACATATAATATAATATGATAAGTATTAGGGACTCCTTTGGAGCTCAAACAAGTCTTAAAAAGTCACTTCGCGCAAATAGAAAGTTCTTATAACTAGTTTTGCCGAAATATAAACATAAAAGGCTTTTTTAGTGACTCTAGCAAAAGTTGTTTTGATCCCAAATAAGTATTTCATCATATAGTACATTATAATTAGTTTAAAGGACTCATTTGGAGCTCCAACAAGCCTTAAAAACTAACTTTGCGCAAAATAAAAGTCATTATAACTAGTTTTGCCGAAATATAGTCTTTAAAGGGCTAGTTTTTCTCGGATATGACTGTAGCAAAGTTGTTTTGATCCCAAATGAGTACTTGAACATAAAAAATATTATAATAAGTCTTAGGGACTTATTTGGAGATCCAGCAAGCCTTATAAAGTCACTTTGCGCAAAAACAAAGTCCTTATAACTAGTTTTGGAGAAATATAGCCTTTAATAGTTTTTTGGTTCTGAAGTGATTCTAGCAAAGTTGTTTGGATGCTAAGTGAGTATTCGAACATATAAATATTATAATAAATATTAGGGACTCATCTGCAGTTTCAAGAAACCTGAAAAAGTCACTTCGCGCACAAAAAAAAATCCTTCTAACTAGTTTTTGCAAAATATAGCTTTTAAAGAACTGGTTTTGCTCCGATGTGACTCCAGCAAAGTTTTTTTTTTATCCCAAACGAGTACTTGAACATAGAATATATTATAACAAATCTTACAGACTCATTTGGAGCTCCAATAAGCCATAAAAATTTAGTTCGTGCAAAAATAAAGTCATTGTAACTAGTTTTGCCGATATATTGCCTTTAGAGGGCTTTTTTACTCCGAAGTGATCTAGCAAAGTTGTTTTGATCCCAACTGAGTATTTGAATATGTAATATATTATAATAAGTATTACGGACTTATTTGGAGCTCCAATAAACCCTTAAAAGTCACTTCACGCAAAAACAAAGTCCATACAACTAGTTTTGGCGAAATATAGCCTTTAAAGGACTAGTTTGTCTCCGATGTGACTCTACCAAAGTATTTTTTTATCCCAAAGGATTACTTGAACATATAATATATTATAATAAGTCTTAAGAACTCATTTGGAGATCCAACAAGCCTTAAACAGTTACTTTCGAAAAAACAAAGTCCTTATAACTAATTTTGCTTAAATATGGCCTTAAGAAACCTTTTTTGGGTACGAAGTGACTCTAGCAAAGTTGTTTTGATCTCAACTGTGTATTTGAACATATAATATACTATAGTAAGTATTAGAGACTCATTTGGAGCTCCAACAAGCCTTAAAAAGACACTTCGCGGAAAAACAAAGTCCTTATAAATAGTTTTGTCGAAATATAACCTTTAAAGGGCTTTTTTGTCACCAAAGTGACTCTAGCAAAAGTTGTTTGGATCCCAAATGAGTATTTGAACATATAATATGTTTTAATCAGTTTAAAGGACTCAATTGGAGCACTAACAAGCCTTAAAAAGTCACTTTGCACAAAAACAATGTCCTTGTAACTAGTTTTACCAGGATATAGCCTTTAAAGGGCATTTTTGGCTCCGAAGTGACTCTCGCAAATTTGTTTTGATTCCAAATGATTTTTTGAACATATAATATATTATAATATATCTAAAGGACTCATTTAGAGTTCCAAAAAGCCTTAAAAATTAACTTCACGCAAACACAAAGTCCTTATAATTTGTTTTGTCCAAATATTACTATTAAATGGCTTTTTAGGCTCCGAAGTAACTCTAGCAAAGTTGATTTGATCCCAACTGAGTATTTGAACATATAATATATTGTAATAAGTATTAGGCACTCATTTGGAGCTACAAAAAGCCTTAAAAAGTCACTTCACATTAAAAGAAAGTGCTTATAACTAGTTTTGCCGAAATGTAGCCTTTAAAGGGCTTTTTTTGGCTCCGAAGTGAGTCTAGCAAAGTTTTTTTGATCCAAAATGAGTATTTGAACATATAATATATTATAATAAGTATAAAAGACACATTTGGGGCTCCAATAACCCTTAAAAAGTCACTTTGCGCAAAAACAAACTCCATACAACTAGTTTTGAGGAAATATAGCCTTTAAGGGGCTTCTTTGGCTCCGAAGTAACTCTAGAAAAGTTATTTTCATCTTAAATGAGTATTTTATTATATAATATTTTATAATAAGTCTAAAGGACTCATTTGGATCTCCAATAATCCTTAAAAATTCACTTTACGCTAGCACAAACTCCTTATAACTAGTTTTGCCGAAATAGATACTTTAAAGCGCTTTTCTGGCTCCGAACTGACTCTAGCAAAGTTGTTTTTGTCCCAAATGAGTATTTGAATATATAATATTTTATAATTAGTATTAGGGACTCATTTGGAGCTCCAACAAACCTTAAAAAGTCACTTCGTACAAAAATAAAATCCTTATAACTAGTTTTGGTGAAATATAGCCTTTAAACGGCTAGTTTTGCTCCGATGTGACTCTAGCAAAGTTGTTTTGATCCCAAAAGAGTACTTGAACATGTAATATATTATAATAAGTCTTAGGGAGTCATTTGGAGATCCAACAAGCTTTAAAAAGTCATCTTCGAAAAAACAAAGTTCTTATAACTATATTTGCTTAAATATGTCCTTAAAAGGGCTTTTTTGGGTCCGAAGTAACTCTAGCAAAGTTGTTTTGATCTCAACTGAGTATTTTAACATATAATATATAGATTTTGAAGGGCTAGTTTTATTCTGATGTGACTCTAGCAAAGTTTTTTTGATTCCAGTGGAGTACTTAAAAACATAATATATTAAAATAAGTCTTAGGGACTCATTTGGGGATCCAACAAGCCTTAAAAAGTCACTTTTCAAAAAAAAAAAAAACAAAGTCCTTGTAATTAGTTTTGCTTAAAGATGACCTTGAAAAGGCTTTGTTGGGTCCGAAGTGACGCCATCAAAAATGTTTTGATCTCAAATGAGTATTTGAACATATAATATACTATAATAAGTATTAGAGACTCATTTGGAGCTCCAACAAGCCTTAAAAAGTCACTTTGTGCAAAAAGAAAGTTCTTATAACTAATTTTGGTGATATATTGCCTTTAAAGGGCTTGTTTTGCTTTGATGTGACTCTAGCAAAGTTGTTTTGAGCCCAAAGGAGTACTTGTACATTTAATATATTATAATAAGTCTTAGAGACTCATTTGGAGATCCAACAAGCCTTAAAAATTCATTTGACGCGAAAATTTGTTTTTAGGGACTCATTTGGAGTTCCAATAAGCCTTAAAAAGTCACTTCGCGCACAAAAAAACTCCTTATAACTAGTTTTACCGAAATATAGCCTTTAAAGGACTTTTTTAGCTCCGAAGTGACTGTAGCAATGTTGTTTAGATCCCAAATATGTAGTTGAATATATAATATATTATAATAAGTCTAAAAGAATAGTTTAGATCTCCAACAAGCCTTAAAGAGACACTTTGAGCAAAAACAAAGTCCTTATAACTAGTTTTGTCAAAATATAGCCTTTCAAGGGCTTTTTTTGGCTTCCCAGTGACTCTAACAAAGTTGTCTTCATGCCAAATGAGTATTTAAACACTTAATATGTTATAGTCAGTCTAAAGGGTGTATTTGGAGATCCAACAAGCCTTAAAAAGTCACTTTGTGCAATAATAAATTCCATATAACTAGTTTTGCTTAAATATAGCCTTAAAATGGCTTTTTTGTGTCCGAAGTGACTCTAAAAAATTTGTTTTGATCCCAACTGAGTATTTGAACATATAATATATTATAGTCAGTACTAGGGACACATTTGGAGCCCAAACAAGCCTTAAAAAGTCACTTCGCGCTAAAACAAAGTCCTTATAATTATTTTTTTCGAAATATAGCCTTTAAAGGGCTTTTTTTGGCTCTGAAGTGACTGAAGCAAAGTTGTTATGATTCCAAATATGTAGTTGAACATATAATATATTATAATAAGTCTAAGAGACTCGTTTCAATCTCCAACAAGCCTTAAAAAGTCTATTTGCCCAAAAACAAAGTCCTCATACCTAGTTTTGTCGAAATACATCCTTTAAAGGCCTTTTTGTGGCTCCGAAGTGACTCTAGCAAAGTTGTTTTAGTCCCAATTCAATATTTGAACATAAAATATATTATAATAAGTATTTGGGACTCATTTGGGGCTCCAACAAGCCTTAAAAAGTAACTTTGCACAAAAATAAATTCCTTATAACTAGTTCTGCTGAAATATATCTTTAAAAGGGCTTTTTTGGCTCCGGAGTGACTCTAGCAAAGTTGTATTGATCCCAACTGAGTATTTTAACATTTGATATATTATAGTAAGTATTAGAGACTGATTTGGAGCTCAAACAAACCTTAAATAGTCACTTCGCGCAAAAAAAAATCCTTATAACTAGATTTGCCGAAATATAGCCTTTAGAGGGCTTTTTAGCTCCGAAGTGACTCTAGTAATGTTGTTTTGATCCTAGCTGAGTATTTGAACTTATAATATATTACGGTAAGTATTAGGGACTCATTTGGAGGTCAAACATGCCTTAAGAAGTTACTTTGCATGAAAACAAAGTCCTTACAACTAGTTTTGTCGAAATATAGCCTTTAAAGGACTTTTTTGGCTCCGAAGTGACTCTAGCTAAGTTGTTTTGATCCCAAATGTGTAGTTGAACATATAATATACTATAATAAGTATAAAAGACTCGTTTGGAGTTCCAACAAACCGTAAAAACTGACTTTGCGCAAAAACAAAGTCCTTATAACTAGTTTCGCCGAAATATATCATTTAAAAGCCCTTTTTTTTTTTTTGCTCCGAAGTGACTCTAGCAAAGTTGTTTTGATCCTAATTGAGTAATCGAACATATAATAAATTACAATAAGTATTTGGGACTCATTTAGAGCTCCAAGAAGCCTTAAAAAGTCACTTCGCGCAAAAACAAAGCGCGTATAAATAATTTTTACGAAATATATCCTTTGAAGGACTTTTTGTGGCTCCGAAGTGACTCTAGCAACGTTATTTTGATCCCAATTGAGCATCTGAATATATAATATATTATAAGAAGTATTTGGGACTCATTTGGAGATCCAATAAACCTTAAAAAGTCACTTTGCCAAAAAACAAAGTGCTTATAACTAGTTTTGCCGAAATATAGCTTTTAAAGGGCTTTTTTAGCTCCGAAATGACTCTAGCAAAGTTGTTTTGATCGCAACTGACTATTTGAACTAATAATATCTTATAATAAGTATTAAAGACTCATTTGGAGCTCCAACAAGCCTTAAAAAATCACTTCGCGCAAAAACAAGGTCCCTATAACTAGTTTTGCTGAAATATAGTCTTTAAAGGGCCAGTTTTGCTCAGAGATGACACTAGAAAAGTTGTTTTGATCCCAAAGCAATACTCGGACATATAATATATTATAATAAGTATTAGGGACTCATTTGGAGATCCAAAAATCCTTAAAAATTCACTTCGCGCAAAAACAAAGTCCTTATAACATGTTTTTCCGAAACATACCTTTTAAAGGGCTTTTTTGGTTCCGAAGTGACTCTAGCAAAGTTGTTTTGATTCAAAATGAGTATTTAAACATATAAAATATTATAATAAGTCTGAATGACTTGTTTGGAGCTCCAACAAGCCTTAAAAATTCACTTTGCGCAACAACAAAGTCTTTATAACTAGTTTTGCCAAAATTTAGCCTTTAAAAGGCTTTTTTGGCTCCGAAGTGACAGTAGCAAAGTTGTTTTGATCTCAAATTAGAATTTGAACATATAATATATTATAATAAGTCTAAAGGACTCGTTTAGAGTTGCAACAAGCCTAAGTCACTTTGCGCAAAAACAATTCCTTATAACTTGTTTTGCCGAAATATAGCCTTGAAGGACTTTTTTGGCTACGAAGTGACTCTAGCAAAGTTGTTTTGATTCTAAATGAGTATTTGAACATATAATATTTTATAATAAGTATTAGGGTCTCATTTGGATCTCCAACCAGCCTTAAAGAGTCACTTCGCGCAAAAACAAAGTCCTTATAACTAGTTTTGTCGAAATATAGCCATTAAAGGGCTTTTTTTTGCTCCAAACTGGCTCTAGCAAAGTTGTTTTGATCTAAACTGCGTATTTAAACGTACAATATGTTATAATCATTCTAGAGGACTTGTTTGGAGCTCTGAAAAGCCTTAAAAAGTCACTTTACGCAAAAACAAAGTCCTTATAACAAGTTTTGCCGAAATATAGGATTGCAAGGGCTTTTTTGGCTCCGAAGTGACTCTTGTAAAGTTGTTTTGATTCCAACTGAGTATATGAAAATATAATACATTATAATAAGTATTAGTGACTCATTTGGAGCTTCAACAATCCTTAAAAGGTCACTTCGTGCGAAAACAAAGTCCTTATAATATGTTTTTGTCCTAATATAGCCTTTAATGGGCTTTTTTGGCTCCGAAGTAACTCTAGCAAAGTTGTTTTGAAACTAACTGAGTATTTGAACATATAATATATTATAATGAGTATTATGGACTCATTTGGAGCTCCAATAGGTCTTAAAAAGTAACATTGCGCAAAAAACAAAGTCCTTATAACTAGTTCTCCTGAAATGTACCTTTTTAAGGTGTTTTTTGGTTCCAAAGTGAGTATTAGACATATAAAATATTATAATAAATTTGAAGGACTCGTTTGGAGCTCCAACAAGCCTTAAAAAGTCACTTTGCGCAACAACAAAGTCCTTATTACTAGTTTTGTTAAAATTTAGACTTTAAGGGCTTTTTTGGCTCCGAAATGACTCTAGCGAAGTTGTTTAGATCCCAAATTAGTATTTTAAAATATAGTATATGATAATAAGTCTAAAAGACTCATTTAGAGCTGCAACAAGCCTTAAAGAGACACTTTGCGCAAAAACAAAGTCCTGATAACTAGTTTTACCAAAATATAGCCATAAGGGTTTTCTTGGCTACGAAGTGACCCTAGCAAAGTTATTTTGATCCCAAATAGGTATTTGAACATATAATATTTTATAATAAGTATTAGGTACTCATTTGGATCTCCAACCAGCCTTAAAGAGTCACTTCGCGCAAAAACAAAGTCGTTATAACTAGTTTTGCCGAAATATAGCCCCTAAAGGGCTTTTTTTTTCCCAAGTGACTCTAGCAAAGTTGTTTTAATCCCAAAGGAGTATTGGAAAATATAATATACTATAATAAGTCTAAAGGACTCGTTTGGAGCTCCAACAAGCTTTAAAAGTCACATTGCGCAAAACCAAAGTACTTACAACTAGTTTTACAAAAATTTAGCCTTTAAAGGGCTTTTTTTGCTACGAAGTGACTCTAGCGAAGTTGTTGTGATCCAAACTGAGTATTTGAACACATAATATATTATAATCAGTCTAGAGAACTCGTTTGGAGATCCAACAAGCCTTAAAAAGTCATTTTGCGCAAAAAGAAAATCCGTATAACTAGTTTTGCCAAAATATAGGCTTGTAAGGGCTTTTTTGGCTCCGAAGTGACTCTAGCAGGGTTGTTTTGATCCCACCTGAGTATTTCAACATATAATATAGTATAATAAGTATTAAGTACTTCTTTGGAGCTCCAACAATCCTTAAAATTTCACTTCGCGCAAAAATAAAGTCCTTATAATATGTTTTGTCCGAATATAGCTGGGTTTTTTAGCTCTGAAGTAACTCTAGCAAAGTTGTTTTGATACCAACTAAGTATTTAAATATATAATATATTATAATAAGTATTATGGACTCATTTGGAGCTCCAACAAATCTTAAAAAGTCACTTTGCGCAAAAACAAAATCCTTATTGCTAGTTTTCCCGAATTTACCTTTTAAAGGGCTTTTTTTGTTCCAAAGTGACTCTAGCAAAGTTGTTTTGATCGAAATGAGTATTTAAATATATAAAATATTATAATAAGTCTGAAAGACTCGTTTTGAGCTCCAACAAGCCTTAAAAACTCACTTAGCGCACCAACAAAGTCCTTATAACTAGTTTTGTCGAAATTTAGCCTTTAAAGGGCTTTTTTGGCTCCGAAGTGACTCTAGCAAAGTTATTTTGATCCCAAATTAGTATTTTTACATATAATATATTATAATAAGTCTAAAGGACTCGTTTAGAGCTGCAACAAGCCTGAAAAAGTCACTTTGCGAAAAAACAAAGTCGTTATAACAAGTTTTGCCGAAATATAGCCTTGAATAGCTTTTTTGGCTCCGAAGTGACTCTAGCAAAATTGTTTCGATCACAAGTGAGCATTTGAACATATAATATAGTATAATAAGTATAGATGACTTGTTTTGAGCTCAAACAAGCCTTAAAAATTTACTTGGCGCAAAAACAAAGTCCTTATAAATAGTTTGCAGAATTATAGCCTTACAAGGGCTTTTTTGGCTCTGAAGTGACTCTAGCAAAGTTATTTTGATCCCAGCTGAGTATTTAAATATATAATATATTATGATAAGTAATAGTGATTCATTTGGAGCTCCAACAATCCTTAAAAAGTCACTTCGTGTAAAAACAAAGTCGTTATAACAAGTTTTGCTTAAATATAGCCTTTAAAGGGCATGCTTGGCTCCGAAGTGACACTAGCGAAGTTGTTTTGATACAAACTCGGTATTTGAACACATAATATATTATAATGAGTATTATGGACTCATTTGGAGCTCCAACAGGTCTTAAAAAGTCACTTTACGCAAAATCCAAACTCCTTATAACTAGTTTTCCCGAAATATACCTTTTGAAGGGGTTTCTTATGTCCGAATTGACTCTAGCAAAGTTGTTTTGATCCAAAATGAGTATTTAAACATATAAAATATTATAATAAGTCTGAAGGACTCGTTTGAAGCTCCAACAAGCCTTAAAAAGTCACTTTGCGCAATAATAAAGTCCTTATTACTAGTTTTGTCAAAATTTAGACTTTAAAGGGCTTGTTTGGCTTCGAAATGACTCTAGCAAAGTTGTCTAGATCCCAAATTAGTATTTGAAAATATAGTATATGATAGTAAGTCTAAAAGACTCATTTAGAGCTGCAACAAGCCTTAAAAAGTCACTTTGCCCAAAAACAAAGTCCTTATAACTAGTTTTGTCAAAATATAGCCTTGAAGGGCCTTTTCGGCTACGAAGTGACCCTAGCAAAGTTGTTTTGATCTCAAATAGGTATTTGAACATATAATATTTTATAATAAGTATTAGGTACTCATTTGGATCTCCATTCAGCCTTAAAGAGTCACTTCGCGCAAAAATAAAGTCGTTATAACTAGTTTGGCCGAAATATAGCCCTTAAACGGCTTTTTTTGTTCTGAAGTGTCTCTAGCAAAGTTGTTTTAATCCCAAAGGAGTATTGAAAAATATAATATATTATAATAAGTCTAAAGGACTCGTTTAGAGCTCCAACAATCCTTAAAAAGTCACTTTGCGTAAAAACAAAGTACTTATAACTGGTTTTGTAGAAATTTAGCATTTAAAGGGCTTTTTTTGCTCCGAAGTGACTCTAGCAAAGTAGTTCTGATCCAAACTGAGTATTTGAACACATAATATATTATAATCAGTCTAGAGAACTCGTTTAGAGATCGAACAAGCCTTAAAAAGTCACTTTACGCAAAAAGAAAGTCCTTATAACTAGTTTTGTCGAAATATAGGCTTTTAAGGGTCTTTTTAGCACCGAATTGACTCTAGCAAAGTTGTTTTGATCCCAACTGAGTATTTGAACATATAATATATTATAATAAGTATTCGGTACTCCTTTAGAGCTCTAACAATCCTTAAAAATGCACTTCGCGCAATAACAAAGTCCTTATAATATGTTTTGTTGGAATATAGCATTTAATGGGCTTTTTTGGCTCCGAAGTAACTCTAGCAAAAGTTGTTTTGATACCAACTAAGTATTTGAACATATAATATATTATAATAAGTATTATGAACTCATTTGGAACTCCAACAAATCTTAAAAAGTCACTTTGCGCAAAAACAAACTCCTGATTACTAGTTTTCCCGAATTTACCTTTTAAGGGGCTTTTATTGTTCCAAAGTGACTCTAGCAAAGTTGTTTTGATCCAAAATGAGTATTTAAACATATAAAATATTATAATAAGTCTAAAGGACTCGTTTGGAGCTCCTACAAGCCTTAAAAAGTCACTTAGCGCACCAACAAAGTCCTTATAACTACTTTTGTCGAAATTTAGCCTTTAAAGGGCTTTTTTGGCTCCAAAATGACTCTAGCAAAGTTGTTTTGATCCCAAATTAGTATTTTTACATATAATGTTTTATAATAAGTCTAAAGGACTCGTTTAGAGCTGCAACAAGCCTGAAAAAGTCACTTTTCGAAAAAACAAAATCGTTATAACAAGTTTTGCCGAAATATAGCCTTGAATAGCTTTTTTGGCTACGAAGTGACTCTAGCAAAATTGTTTCGATCACAAGTGAGCATTTGAACATATAATATAGTATAATAAGTATAGATGACTTGTTTTGAGCTCAAACAAGCCTTAAAAATTTACTTGGCGCAAAAACAAAGTCCTTATAAATAGTTTGCAGAATTATAGCCTTACAAGGGCTTTTTTGGCTCTGAAGTGACTCTAGCAAAGTTATTTTGATCCCAGCTGAGTATTTAAATATATAATATATTATGATAAGTAATAATGATTCATTTGGAGCTCCAACAATCCTTAAAAAGTCACTTCGTGTAAAAACAAAGTCGTTATAACAAGTTTTGCTTAAATATAGCCTTTAAAGGGCATGCTTGGCTCCGAAGTGACACTAGCGAAGTTGTTTTGATACAAACTCGGTATTTGAACACATAATATATTATAATGAGTATTATGGACTCATTTGGAGCTCCAACAGGTCTTAAAAAGTCACTTTACGCAAAATCCAAACTCCTTATAACTAGTTTTCCCGAAATATACCTTTTGAAGGGGTTTCTTATGTCCGAATTGACTCTAGCAAAGTTGTTTTGATCCAAAATGAGTATTTAAACATATAAAATATTATAATAAGTCTGAAGGACTCGTTTGAAGCTCCAACAAGCCTTAAAAAGTCACTTTGCGCAATAATAAAGTCCTTATTACTAGTTTTGTCAAAATTTAGACTTTAAAGGGCTTGTTTGGCTTCGAAATGACTCTAGCAAAGTTGTCTAGATCCCAAATTAGTATTTGAAAATATAGTATATGATAGTAAGTCTAAAAGACTCATTTAGAGCTGCAACAAGCCTTAAAAAGTCACTTTGCCCAAAAACAAAGTCCTTATAACTAGTTTTGTCAAAATATAGCCTTGAAGGGCCTTTTCGGCTACGAAGTGACCCTAGCAAAGTTGTTTTGATCTCAAATAGGTATTTGAACATATAATATTTTATAATAAGTATTAGGTACTCATTTGGATCTCCATTCAGCCTTAAAGAGTCACTTCGCGCAAAAATAAAGTCGTTATAACTAGTTTGGCCGAAATATAGCCCTTAAACGGCTTTTTTTGTTCTGAAGTGTCTCTAGCAAAGTTGTTTTAATCCCAAAGGAGTATTGAAAAATATAATATATTATAATAAGTCTAAAGGACTCGTTTAGAGCTCCAACAATCCTTAAAAAGTCACTTTGCGTAAAAACAAAGTACTTATAACTGGTTTTGTAGAAATTTAGCATTTAAAGGGCTTTTTTTGCTCCGAAGTGACTCTAGCAAAGTAGTTCTGATCCAAACTGAGTATTTGAACACATAATATATTATAATCAGTCTAGAGAACTCGTTTAGAGATCGAACAAGCCTTAAAAAGTCACTTTACGCAAAAAGAAAGTCCTTATAACTAGTTTTGTCGAAATATAGGCTTTTAAGGGTCTTTTTAGCACCGAATTGACTCTAGCAAAGTTGTTTTGATCCCAACTGAGTATTTGAACATATAATATATTATAATAAGTATTCGGTACTCCTTTAGAGCTCTAACAATCCTTAAAAATGCACTTCGCGCAATAACAAAGTCCTTATAATATGTTTTGTTGGAATATAGCATTTAATGGGCTTTTTTGGCTCCGAAGTAACTCTAGCAAAAGTTGTTTTGATACCAACTAAGTATTTGAACATATAATATATTATAATAAGTATTATGAACTCATTTGGAACTCCAACAAATCTTAAAAAGTCACTTTGCGCAAAAACAAACTCCTGATTACTAGTTTTCCCGAATTTACCTTTTAAGGGGCTTTTATTGTTCCAAAGTGACTCTAGCAAAGTTGTTTTGATCCAAAATGAGTATTTAAACATATAAAATATTATAATAAGTCTAAAGGACTCGTTTGGAGCTCCTACAAGCCTTAAAAAGTCACTTAGCGCACCAACAAAGTCCTTATAACTACTTTTGTCGAAATTTAGCCTTTAAAGGGCTTTTTTGGCTCCAAAATGACTCTAGCAAAGTTGTTTTGATCCCAAATTAGTATTTTTACATATAATGTTTTATAATAAGTCTAAAGGACTCGTTTAGAGCTGCAACAAGCCTGAAAAAGTCACTTTTCGAAAAAACAAAATCGTTATAACAAGTTTTGCCGAAATATAGCCTTGAATAGCTTTTTTGGCTACGAAGTGACTCTAGCAAAGTTGTTTCGATCACAAGTGAGCATTTGAACATATAATATATTATAATAAGTATAGATGACTTGTTTTGAGCTCAAACAAGCATTAAAAATTTACTTGGCGCAAAAACAAAGTCCTTATAAATAGTTTGCAGAACAATAGCCTTACAAGGGCTTTTTTGGCTCTGAAGTGACTCTAGCAAAGTTATTTTGATCCCAGCTGAGTATTTAAACATATAATATATTACGATAAGTAATAGTGATTCATTTGGGGCTCCAACAAGCCTTAAAATGTCACTTTGCGTAAAAACAAAGTCGTTATAACAAGTTTTGCTTAAATATAGCCTTTAAAGGGCATGCTTGGCTCCGAAGTGACACTAGCGAAGTTGTTTTGATACAAACTCGGTATTTGAACATATAATATATTATAATGAGTATTATGGACTCATTTGGAGCTCCAACAGGTCTTAAAAAATCACTTTACGCAAAATCCAAACTCCTTATAACTAGTTTTCTCGAAATATACCTTTTGAAGGGGTTTCTTGGTTCCGAAGTGACTCTAGCAAAGTTGTTTTTATCCAAAATGAGTATTTAAACATATAAAATATTATAATAAGTCTGAAGGACTCGTTTGAAGCTCCAACAAGCCTTAAAAAGTCACTTTGCGCAATAATAAAGTCCTTATTACTAGTTTTGTCAAAATTTAGACTTTAAAGGGCTTTTTTGGCTTCGAATTGACTCTAGCAAAGTTGTCTAGATCCCAAATTAATATTTGAAAATATAGTATATGACAGTAATTATAAAAGACTCATTTAGAGCTAGAACAAGTCTTAAAAAGTCACTTTGCCCAAAAACAAAGTCCTTATAACTAGTTTTGCCAAAATATAGCCTTGAAGGGCCTTTTCGTCTACGAAGTGATCCTAGCAAAGTTGTTTTGATCTCAAATAGGTATTTGAACATATAATATTTTATAATAAGTATTAGGCACTCATTTCGATCTCCATTCAGCCTTAAAGAGTCACTTCGTGCACAAACAAAGTCGTTATAACTAGTTTTGCCGAAATATAGCCCTTGAAGGGCTTTTTTCGTTCCGAAGTGTCTCTAGCAAAGTTGTTTTAATCCCAAAGGAGTATTGAAAAAAATAATATATAAAAAGTCTAAAGGACTCGTTTGGAGCTCCAACAATCCTTAAAAAGTCACTTTGCACAAAAACAAAGTACTTATAACTAGTTTTGTAGAAATTTAGCCTTTAAAGGGCTTTTTTTGCTACGAAGTGACTCTAGCAAAGTAGTTCTGATCCAAACTGAGTATTTAAACACATAATATATTATAATCAGTCTAGAGAACTCGTTTGGAGATCCAACAAGCCTTAAAAAGTCACTTTACGCAAAAAAAAAGTCCTTATAACTAGTTTTGTCGAAATATAGGCTTTTAAGGGCTTTTTTAGCACCGAAGTGACTCTAGCAAAGTTGCTTTGATCCCAACTGAGTATTTGAATATATAATATATTATAATAAGTATTAGGTACTCCTTTAGAGCTCTAACAATCCTTAAAAATTCACTGCGCGCAATATCAAAGTCCTTATAATATGTTTTGTCGGAATATAGCCTTAAATAGGCTTTTTTGGCTCCGAAGTAACTCTAGCAAAAGTTGTTTTGACACCAACTAAGTATTTGAATGTATAATATATTATAATAAGTATTATGGACTCATTTGGAGCTCCACAAATCTTAAAAAGTCACTTTGCGCAAAAACAAACTCCTTATTACTAGTTTTCCCGAATTTACCTTTTAAGGGGCTTTTTTTGTTCCAAAGTGACTCTAGCAAAGTTGTTTTGATCCAAAATGAGTATTTAAACATATAAAATATTATAATAAGTCTGAAGGACTCGTTTGGAGCTCCTACAAGCCTTAAAAAGTCACTTAGCGCACCAACAAAGTCCTTATAACTACTTTTGTCGAAATTTAGCCTTTAAAGGGCTTTTTTAGCTCCAAAATGACTCTAGAAAAGTTGTTTTGATCCCAATTTAGTATTTTTACATATAATGTTTTATAATAAGTCTAAAGGACTCGTTTAGAGCTGCAACAAGCCTGAAAAAGTCACTTTCTGAAAAAATAAAATCGTTATAACAAGTTTTGCCGAAATATAGCCTTGAATATCTTTTTTGGCTACGAAGTGACTCTAGCAAAGTTATTTCGATCCCAAGTGAGCATTTTAACATATAACATATTATAATAAGTATAGATGACATGTTTGGATCTCCAACATACCTTAAAAAGACACTTTGCGCAAAAACAAAGTCCTTATAAATAATTTTGCAGAATTATAGCCCTACAAGGGCTTTTTTGGCTTTGAAGTGACTCTATCAAAGTTATTTTGATCCCAGCTGAGTATTTAAACATATAATATATTACGATAAGTAATAGTGATTCATTTGGAGCTCCAACAAGCCTTAAAAAGTCACTTCGTGTAAAAACAAAGTCGTCATAACAAGTTTTTCTGAAATATAGCCTTTAAATGGCATGCTTGGCTCCGAAGTGACACCAGGGAAGTTGTTTTTATGCAAACTCGGTATTTGAACATATAATATGCTATAATTACTATTAGTGGCTCATTTGGAGCTCTAACAAGCCTTAAAAAGTCACTTTGGGCAAAAAACAAAGTCCTTATAACTAGTTTTACCGAATATAGGTTTTAAAGGACTTTTTTTGCTTCCGAAGTGACTCTAGAAAAGTTTTTTTGATACAAACTCGGTATTTTAACATATAATATATTATTATAATTATTAGGGACTCATTTGGAGCTCAAACAAGCCTTAAAAAGTCACTTTGGGCAAAAATCAAATTCCTTATAACTAGTTTTTCCGAAATATAGGTTTTAAAGGACTTTTTTGGCTCCGAAGTGACTCTAGCAATGTTGTTTTGATCCAAAATGAGTATTTGAACATTTAATATCTTATAATAATCCTAAAGGACTCGTTTGGAGCTCCAACTAGCCTTAAAAAGTCAGTTTGCGCAAAAACAAAGTCCTTATAACTAGTTTACCTGAAATATAACCTTTAAAGGCCTTTTTTGTCTCTGAAGTGACTTTAGCAAAGTTGTTTTGATCCCGAATGAATATTTGAACATATAATTTGTTATAATAAGTCTAAACGACTCGTTTGAAGCTCCAACAAGCCTTAAAAATTCACTTTCCGCTAAAACAAAGTCCTTATAACTAGTTTTGCCGAAATATAGCCCTTAAAGGGTTTTTTTGGTTCCGAAGTCACTCTAGCAAAGTTGTTTTTGTCCCAAATGAGTATTTAAAAATATAATATATTATAATTAGTCTGAAGGACTCGTTTGGAGCTCCAACAAGCCATATAAAGTCACTTTTCACAAAAATAAAGTTCTTATAAGTAGTTTTGCCGAAATATAGCTTTTAAAGGGCTTTTTTTTTGCTCAAAGTGACTCTAGAAAAGTCGTTTTGATCTGACATGGATTTTTAAACATATAATATATTATAATAAGTCTGAAGGACTCGTTTAGAGCTCCAACAAGCCTTAAAAAGTCAGTTTGCGCAAAAACAATGTCCTTATAACTAGTTTTGTTGAAATTTAGACTTTAAAGGGCTTTTTTAGCTCTGAAAAGACTCTAGCAAAGTTGTTTTGATCCCAAATGAGTATTTAAACATAAAATATATTATTATAAGTCTAAAGGTCTCGAGCTCCAACAAGCATTAAAAAGTCACTTTGCGGAAAGACATAGTCTATTTAAGTAGTTATGCCGAAATATAGCTCTTAAAGAGCTTTTATTGTTCCGAAGTAACTCTAACAAAGTTGATTTAATCTCAAATGAGTATTTGAACATATAATATAATGTAATAAGTCTGAATGACTCATTTAGAGCTCCAACAAGCTTTAAAAAATCACTTTGCGCAAAAATAAAGTCCTTATCATTAGTTTTGCCGAAGGACTCGTTTGGAGCACCAACAAGCCTTAAAAAGTCACTTTGCAAAAAAACAAAGTCCTTATAGCTAGTTTTGCTGAAATTTGTCATTTAAAGGGCTTTTTTGGCTCCGAAGTGACTCTAGCAAAGTTGTTTTCCTCCCAAATGAGTATTTGATCATATAATATCTTATAATAAGTCTAAAGGACTCATTTGGAGCTCCAACAAGTCGTAAAAAGTAACTTTGCGCAAAAACAAAGTCCTTATAACTAGTTTTTTCAGAATATAGCCCTTAAACGGCTTTTTTATTCTTAAATGACTCTAGAAAAGTTATTCTAATACCAAATGAGTATTTGAACATATAATATATTATAATAAGTGTTAGGGACTCATTTGAATTTCGAACAAGCCTTAAAAAGTCATTTTGCGCAAAAAACAAAGTCCTTATAACAAGTTTTTCCGAAATATAGCTTTTAAATGGCTTTTTTTGCCTTGGAAGTGACTCTAGGAAAGTTGTTTTCATCCAAATGAGTATTTAAACATATAGCATATTATAATAAGTCTGAAGGACTCGTTTGGAGCTCCAACAAGCTTTAAAGAGTCAGTTTGCGCAAAACCAAAGTCTTTATAACGAGTTTTGCTAAAATTTAGCCTTTAAAGGGCCTTTTTAGTTCCGAAGTGACTCTAGCAAAGTTGTTTTGATCCTAAATAAGTATTTGAACATATAATATATTATAATCAGTCTAAGTACTCGTTTGGAGCTCCAACAAGCCTTAAAAAGTCAGTTTGTGCTTAAACAAAGTCCATATAACTAGTTTTGCCAAAATATAGCCCTTAAAGGGCTTTCGTGGTTCCGAAGTGACTCTTGAAAAGTTGTTTTAATCCCAAATGAGTATTTGAACATATAATAGATTGTACTAAGTATGAAGGACTCATTTGGAGCTCTAACAAGCTTTAAAAAGTCACTTTGCGGAAAAACATCACTTTGCGGAAAACAAAGTCCTTATAGCTAGTTTTACTGAAATTTCGCCTTTAAAGGCCTTTTTTGGCTCCAAAGTGACTCTGGCAAAGTTGTTTTGCTCCCAAATGAGTATTTGAACATCTAATATATTATAATAAGTCTAAAGGACTCGTTTGGATGTCCAACAAGCCTTAAAAAGTCACTTTGCGGATAAACAAAGTCCTTATAACTAGTTTTGTCGAAATTTAGCCTTTAAAGTGCTTTTTTGGTTCCGAAGTGACTCTAGATGAGTTGTTTTAATCAAAAATGGGTATTTAAACATATAATATATTATAATCAGTCTAGAGGACTCGTTTGGAGCTCCAAGAAACCTTAAAAAGTCACTTTGCGCAAAAACAAAGTCCTTATAACAAGTTTTACTGAAATATAGGCTTGCAAGAGCTTTTTACTGAAGTATTAGGAACTCTTTTGGAGCTCCAACAAGCCTTAAAAAGTCACTTCGCGCAAAAATAAAGTCCTTATAACTAGTTTTGTCGAAATATGGCCTTTAAAGGGCTTTTTTGGCTCCGAAGTAACCCTAGCAAAGTTATTTGTATACCAACTGAGTATTTGACCATATAATATATTATAATAAGTCTGAAGGACTCATTTGGAGCTCCAACAAGCCTTAAAAAGTCACTTTGTGCAACAACAAAGTCCTTATAACTAGTTTTGTCGAAATTTAGCCTTTAAAAGGCTTTTTTGGCCCCGAAGTGAAACTATCAAAGTTGTTCTGATTCAAAATGAGTATTTGACCATATAATATATTATATTAAGTCTAGACTCATTTAGAGAAACATGCCTTAAAAAGTCACTTTGCGCAAAAATAAAATCCTTATAACTAGTTTTGCAAAAATATAGCCTTGCAAGGGTATTTTTGGCTACAAAGTGACTCTAGCATAGTTGTTTTGATCCCAAATGACTATTTGAACATATAATATATTATAATAAGTATTAGGGACTCATTTGGATCTTCAACAAGCTCTAAAAAGTCACTTCGCGCAAAAACAAAGACCTTATAACTAGTTTTGCAAAAATATATCCCCTAAAGGGCTTTTTTTCGAAGTGACGTTAGCAGCGGTGTATTAAACCCAAATTAGTATTTGAACATATAATATATTATAATAAGTCTAAAGGACTCGTTTCGAGCCCCAACAAGTCTTAAAAAGTCACTTTGCGCAAAAACAAAGTCCTTATAACTAGTTTTGCCGAAATATAGCCCTTAAAGGGCTTTATTTTTATTCTAAAATGACTCTAGTAAAGTTGTTTTAATCTCAAATGAGTATTTGAACATAAAATATATTGTAATAAGTATTAGGGACTCGTTTGGAGCTCCAACAAGTCGTAAAAAGTCACTTTGTGTAAAAATAAAGTCTATATGACTAAGTTTGCCAAAATATAGCCTTAAAAACTCACTTTACGCAAAAACAAAGTCCTTATAACTAGTTTTGCCGAAATAAAGCCCTTAAAGGGCTTTTTTGCTTTTGAAGTGACTCTAGCAAAGTTGTTTTAATCCCAAATGAGTATTTGAACATATAATATATTGCAATAAGTCTGAGCGACTCGTTTGGAGCTCCAACAAGCCTTAAAAAGTGACTTTTAGAAAAAAAAAATCCTTATAACTAGTTTTGTAGAAATATAGCCCTTAAAGGGCTTTTTTTTTCGTTCCGAAGTGACTCTAGCAAAATTATTTTAATCCCAAATGATTATTTGAACATATAATATATTGTAATTAGTCTGAAGGACTCATTTGGAGCTCCAAAAAGCCTTAAAAATTCACTTTGCGCAAAACCAAAGTCCATATCACTAGTTTTGTCGAAATATAGCCTCTAAAGAGCTTTTTTTGGCTCCGAAGTGACTCTAACAAAGTTGTTTTGATTCTGAATGAGTATTTGAACATATAATATATTATGATAATTCTAAAGGACTCGTTTAGAGCTCCAACAAGTCTTACAATGTAACTTTGCACAATAACAAAGTCCTTATAACTAGTTTTGCCGAAATATAGCCTTACAAGGGCTTTTTTTTGGCTCTGAAGTGATCCTAGCAAAGTTGTTTTCGTCCCCCAAGAGTATTTGAACATATAATATATTATAATAAGTATTAGGGACTCATTTGGATCTCAAACAAGCCTTAAAAAGTCAGTTCGCAAAAAAACAAAGTCCTTATAAGTAGTTTTGATGAAATATAGTCCTTAGAGGGCTTTTTTTGTTCTGAAGTGATTCTAGCAAAGTTTTTTTAATTTAAAATAAGTATTTAAACATATAATATATTTTAATAAGTCTGAAAGGCTCATTGGAAATTCTAACAAGCCTTAAAAAGTCACTTTGCGCAAATACAAAGTCCTTGTAATTAGTTTTGCTGAAATATAGCCCTTAGAGGGCTTTTTTGGTTCCGAAGTGATTCTAGCAAAGTTTTTTTAATCCCAAATGAGTATTTCAACATATAATATATTGTAATAAGTCTGAAGGACTCGTTTGAAACTCCAACAAGCCTTAAAAAGACACTTTGCGCAAAAATAAAGTCCTTATAACTAGTATTGCCGAAATATAGCCTTTAAACGGGTTTTTTTGACTCCGAAGTGACTCTAGCAAAGTTATTTTGATGCCGAATGAGTAGTTGAACATATAATATATTATAATAAGTCTAAAGGACTTATTTACAGTTCCAATAAGCTAAGATAGTTTGCGCAACAATAAAGTCTTTATATCTAGTTTTGCCGAAATTTAGCCTTTAAAGAACTTTTTTTTGGCTCCGAAGTGACTCTATTAAAGTTGTTTTAAACCCAAATGAGTATTTGAACATATAACAAATTATAATAAGTCTGAAGAACTCATTTGGAGTTCTAGCAAGCCTTCAAAAGTCACTTTACGCAGAAACAAAGTCCTTATAACTAGTTTTGTCGAAATATAACCTTTAAAGGGGTTTTTTTTTACTCCGAAGTGACTCTAGCAAAGTTGTTTTGATCCCGACTGAGTATTTGAACATATAATATATTATAATAGGTCTAAAGGACACGTTTGGAGCTACAACAAGCCTTGAAACATCACTTTGCACAAAAACAAAGTCCTTATCACTAGTTTTGCCGAAATATAGCGTTTAAATGGCTTTTTTTTGCTCCGAAGTGACTCTAGGAAAGTTATTTTGATCCCAACTGAGTATTTGAACATAGAATATATTATAATAAGTCTAGAGGACTCATTTGGAGATCGAAAAAACCTTAAAAGCTCACCTCGCGCAAAAATTAAGTCCTTATAAGGACTTAGTTTTTACGCGAGGTGAGTTTTTAAGGTTTTTTGGATCTTCAAATGAGTCCCTAAGACTTATTATAATATATTATATGTTTAAATACATGTTTGGGAACAAAACAACTTTGCTAGAGTCACATCAGAGCCGAAAAAGCCCGTTAATGGCTCGATTTTGGCAAAACTAGTTATAAGGACTTCGTTTTTACACGAGGTTAGTTTTTAAGGTTTTTTGGAGCACGAAATGAGTCCCTAAGACTTATTATAATATATTGTATGTTTAAATACACGTTTGTGAACAAAACCACTTTGCTAGATTCACATCGGAGCCAAAAAAGCCCTTTAAAGGCTCGATTTCGGTAAAACTAGTTATAACGACTTAGTTTTTGCACGAGGTGAGTTTTTAAGGATTTTTGGAGCTCCAAATGAGTCTCTAAGACTTATTATAACATTTTGGGAATAAAACAACTTTGCCAGAGTCACATCTGGCACAAAAAAGCCCGTTAAAGTATCGATTTCGGCAAAACTAGTTACAAGGACATAGTTTTTGCGCGAGGTGAGTTTTTAAGATTTTTTGGAGCTCCAAATAAGTCCCTCAGACTTATTATAATATATTATATGTTTAAATACACGTTTGGGAACAAAACAACTTTGCTGGATTCACATCGGAGCCAAAAAAACCCCTTTAAATGCTCGATTTCGGCAAAACTAGTTATAAAGACTTAGTTTTTGCGTGAGGTGAGTTTTTAAGGTTTTTTGGAGATCCAAATGAGTCCCTCAGACTTATTATAATATATTATATGTATAAATACATGTTTGGGAACAAAAAAACTTTGCTAGAGTCACATCAGAGCCAAAAAAGCCCGTTAATGGCTCGATTTTGGCAAAACTAGTTATAAGGACTTAGTTTTTGCGCGAGGTGAGTTTTAAGTTTTTTTGGAACTCCAAATGAGTCCTTAAGACTTATTATAATATATTATATTTTTAAATACACGTTTGGGACCAAAACTACGTTGCTAGCGTCACATCAGAGCCAAAAAAGCCTTTAAAGGATCGATTTCGGTAATACTACTTATAAGGACTTAGTTTTTGCACGAGGTGAGTTTTTAAGGTTTTTTGGAGCTCCAAATGAGTCCCTAAGACTTATTATAATATATTATATGTATAAATACACGTTTGGGAACACAACTTTGCTAGATTCACATCGGTGCCGAAAAAGCCCTTTAAAGGCTCGATTTCGGTAAAACTAGTTATAAGGACTTAGTTTTTGCGCGAGGTGAGTTTTTAAGGTTTTTTGGAGATCTAAATGAGTCCCTAAGACTTATTATAATATATTATATGTTTAAATACATGTTTGGGAACAAAACAACTTTGCTAGAGTCACATCGGAGCCAAAAAAGCCCGTTAATGGCTCGATTTTGGCAAAACTAGTTATAAGGACTTAGTTTTTACGCGAGGTAAGTTTTTAAGGTTTTTCGGAGCTCCAAATGAGTCCCTAAGACTTATTATAATTATAATATATTATATTTTTATATACACATTTGGGACCAAAACAACTTTGCTAGCGTCACATCGGAGCCAAAAAAGCCTTTAAAGGATCGATTTCGGTAATACTAGTTATAAGGACTTAGTTTTTGCACGAGGTGAGTTTTTAAGGTTTTTTGGATCTCCAAATGAGTCCCTAAGACTTATTATAATATATTATATGTATAAATACACGTTTGGGAACACAACTTTGCTAGATTCACATCGGTGCCGAAAAAGCCCTTTAAAGGCTCGATTTCGGTAAAACTAGTTATAAGGACTTAGTTTTTGCGCGAGGTGAGTTTTAAGGTTTTTTTGAGCTCCAAATGAGTTCCTAAGAATTATTATAATATATTATATTTTTAAATACACGTTTGGGACCAAAACCACTTTGCTAGCATCACATCGGATCCAAAAAAGCATTTAAAGGATCGATTTCAATAATACTAGTTATTAGGACTTAGTTTTTGCACGAGGTGAGTTTTTAAAGTTTTTTGGAGCACCAAATGAGTCCCTAAGACTTATTATAATATTTTGCGAATAAAACAACTTTGCTAGAGTCACATCGGGCATAGAAAAGCCCATTAAAGGATCGATTTCGGCAAAACTAGTTACAAGGACATAGTTTTTGCGCGAGGTGAGGTTTTAAGATTTTTTGGAGCTCCAAATAAGTCCCTCAGACTTATTATAACATATTATATGTTTAAATATATGTTTGGGAACAAAACAACATTGCTGGATTCAGATCGGAGCCAAGAAGCCCCTTTAAATGCTCGATTTCGGCAAAACTAGTTATAAGGACTTATTTTTTGCGCGAGGTGAGTTTTTAAGGTTTTTTGGAGATCCAAATGAGTCCGTAAGACTTATTATAATATATTATATGTTTAAATACATGTTTGGGAACAAAACAACTTTGCTAGAGTTACATCGGAGCCAAAAAAAAAGCCCGTTAATGGCTCGATTTTGGCAAAACTAGTTATAAGGACTTAGTTTTTATACGAGTTGAGTTTTTAAGGTTTTTTGGATCTCCAAATGAGTCCCTAAGACTTATTATAATATATTATATGTTTAAATACTCGTTTGGGAACAAAACAACTTTGCTAGATTCACATCGGAGCCGAAAAAGCCCTTGAAGGCTCGATTTCGGTAAAACTAGTTATAAGGACTTAGTTTTTGCGCGAGGTTTGTTTTAAGGTTTTTTGGAGCTCCAAATGAGTCCCTAAGACTTATTATAATATAATATATTTTTAAAAATACGTTTGGGACCAAAACAACTTTGCTAGCGTCACATCGGAGCCAAAAAAAGCCTTAAAAGGATCGATTTCGGTAATACTAGTTATAAGACTTAGTTTTAGCACGAGGTGAGTTTTTAAGGTTTTTTAGAGCACCAAATGAGTCCCTAAGACTTATTACAACATTTGGGGAATAAAACAACTTTGCTAGAGTCACACCGAGCATAAAAAAGCCCGTTAAAGGATCGATTTCGGCAAAACTAGTTACAAGGACATAGTTTTTGCGCGAGGTGAGTTTTTTAAGATTTTTTGGAGCTCCAAATAAGTCCCTCAGACTTATTATAATATATTATATGTTTAAATATACGTTTGGGAACAAAACAACTTTGCTGGATTCATATCGGAGCCAAAAAGCCCCTTTAAATGCTCGATTTCGGCAAAACTAGTTATAAGGACTTAGTTTTTATGCGAGGTGAGTTTTTAAGGTTTTTTGGAGATCCAAATGAGTCCCTAAGACTTATTATAATATATTATATGTTTAAATACATGTTTGGGAACAAAAAAACTTTGCTAGAGTCACATCGGAGCCAAAAAAAAGCCCGTTAATGGCTCGATTTTGGCAAAACTAGTTATAAGGACTTAGTTTTTACGCGAGGTGAGTTTTTAAGGTTTTTTGGATCTCCAAATGAGTCCCTAAGACTTATTATAATATATTATATGTTTAAATATACGTTTGGAACAAAACAACTTTGCTAGATTCACATCGGATCCGAAAAAGCCCTTTAAAGGCTCGATTTCGGTAAAACTAGTTATAAGGACTTAGTTTTTGCGCGAGGTGAGTTTTAAGGTTTTTTGGAGCTCCAAATGAGTCCCTAAGACTTATTATAATATATTATATTTTTAAATACACGTTTGGGACCAAAACAACTTTGCTAGCGTCACATCGGAGCCAAAAAAGCCTTTAAAGGATCGATTTCGGTAATACTAGTTATAAGGACTTAGTTTTTGCACGAGGTGAGTTTTTAAGGTTTTTTGGAGCACCAAATGAGTCCCTAAGACTTATTACAACATTTGGGGAATAAAACAACTTTGCTAGAGTCACACCGGGCATAAAAAAGCCCGTTAAAGGATCGATTTCGGCAAAACTAGTTACAAGGACATAGTTTTTGCGCGAGGTGAGTTTTTTAGATTTTTTGGAGCTCCAAATAAGTCCCTCAGACTTATTATAATATATTATATGTTTAATTATACGTTTGGGAACAAATCAACTTTGCTGGATTCATATCGGAGCCAAAAAGCCCCTTTAAATGCTCGATTTCCGTAAAACTAGTTCTAAGGACTTAGTTTTTGCGCGAGGTGAGTTTTTAAGGTTTTTTGGAGATCCAAATGAGTCCCTAAGACTTATTATAATATATTATATGTTTAAATACATGTTTGGGAGCAAAACAACTTTGCTAGAGTCACATCGGAGCCAAAAAAAAGCTCGTTAATGGATCGATTTTGGCAAAACTAGTTATAAGGACTTAGTTTTTACGCGAGGTGAGTTTTTAAGGTTTTTTGGATCTCCAAATGAGTCCCTAAGACTTATTATAATATATTATATGTTTAAATATACGTTTGGGAACAAAACAACTTTGCTAGATTCACATCGGATCCGAAAAAGCCCTTTAAAGGCTCGATTTCGGTAAAACTAGTTATAAGGACTTAGTTTTTGCGCGAGGTGAGTTTTAAGGTTTTTTGGAGCTCCAAATGAGTCCCTAAGACTTATTATAATATATTATATTTTTAAATACACGTTTGGGACCAAAACAACTTTGCTAGCGTCACATCGGAGCCAAAAAAGCCTTTAAAGGATCGATTTCGGTAATACTAGTTATAAGGACTTAGTTTTTGCACGAGGTGAGTTTTTAAGGTTTTTTGGAGCACCAAATGAGTCCCTAAGACTTATTACAACATTTGGGGAATAAAACAACTTTGCTAGAGTCACACCGGGCATAAAAAAGCCCGTTAAAGGATCGATTTCGGCAAAACTAGTTACAAGGACATAGTTTTTGCGCGAGGTGAGTTTTTTAGATTTTTTGGAGCTCCAAATAAGTCCCTCAGACTTATTATAATATATTATATGTTTAAATATACGTTTAGGAACAAAACAACTTTGCTGGATTCATATCGGAGCCAAAAAGCCCCTTTAAATGCTCGATTTCGGCAAAACTAGTTATAAGGACTTAGTTTTTGCGCGAGGTGAGTTTTTAAGGTTTTTTGGAGATCCAAATGAGTCCCTAAGACTTATTATAATATATTATATGTTTAAATACATGTTTGGGAGCAAAAGAACTTTGCTAGAGTCACATCTGAGCCAAAAAAAAGCTCGTTAATGGCTCGATTTTGGCAAAACTAGTTATAAGGACTTAGTTTTTACGCGAGGTGAGTTTTTAAGGTTTTTTGGATCTCCAAATGAGTCCCTAAGACTTATTATAATATATTATATGTTTAAATATACGTTTGAAACAAAACAACTTTGCTAGATTCACATCGGATCCGAAAAAGCCCTTTAAAGGCTCGATTTCGGTAAAACTAGTTATAAGGACTTAGTTTTTGCGCGAGGTGAGTTTTAAGGTTTTTTGGAGCTCCAAATGAGTCCCTAAGACTTATTATAATATATTATATTTTTAAATACACGTTTGGGACCAAAACAACTTTGCTAGCGTCACATCGGAGCCAAAAAAGCCTTTAAAGGATCGATTTCGGTAATACTAGTTATAAGGACTTAGTTTTTGCACGAGGTGAGTTTTTAAGGTTTTTTGGAGCACCAAATGAGTCCCTAAGACTTATTACAACATTTGGGGAATAAAACAACTTTGCTAGAGTCACACCGGGCATAAAAAAGCCCGTTAAAGGATCGATTTCGGCAAAACTAGTTACAAGGACATAGTTTTTGCGCGAGGTGAGTTTTTTAGATTTTTTGGAGCTCCAAATAAGTCCCTCAGACTTATTACAATATATTATATGTTTAATTATACGTTTGGGAACAAATCAACTTTGCTGGATTCATATCGGAGCCAAAAAGCCCCTATAAATGCTCGATTTCCGTAAAACTAGTTCTAAGGACTTAGTTTTTGCGCGAGGTGAGTTTTTAAGGTTTTCTGGAGATCCAAATGAGTCCCTAAGACTTATTATAATATATTATATGTTTAAATACATATTTGGGAGCAAAACAACTTTGCTAGAGTCACATCTGAGCCAAAAAAAAAGCTCGTTAATGGATCGGTTTTGGCAAAACTAGTTATAAGGACTTAGTTTTTACGCGAGGTGAGTTTTTAAGGTTTTTTGGATCTCCAAATGAGTCCATAAGACTTATTACAATACATTATATATTTAAATATACGTTTGAAAACAAAATAACTTTGCTAGATTCACATCGGATCCGAAAAAGCCCTTCAAAGGCTCGATTTCGGTAAAACTAGTTATAAGGACTTAGTTTTTGCGCGAGGTGAGTTTTAAGATTTTTTGGAGCTCCAAATGAGTCCCTAAGACTTATTATAATATATTATATTTTTAAATACACGTTTGGGACCAAAACAACTTTGCTAGCGTCACATCAGATCTAAAAAAGCCTTTAAAGGATCGATTTCGGTAATACTAGTTATAAGGACTTAGTTTTTGCACGAGGTGAGTTTTTAAGGTTTTTTGGAGCACCAAATGAGTCCCTAAGACTTATTACAACATTTGGGAAATAAAACAACTTTGCTAGAGTCACACCGGGCATAAAAAAGCCCGTTAAAGGATCGATTTCGGCAAAACTAGTTACAAGGACATAGTTTTTGCGCGAGGTGAGTTTTTTAGATTTTTTGGAGCTCCAAATAAGTCCCTCAGACTTATTATAATATATTATATGTTTAATTATACGTTTGGGAACAAATCAACTTTGCTGGATTCATATCGGAGCCAAAAAGCCCCTATAAATGCTCGATTTCGGTAAAACTAGTTCTAAGGACTTAGTTTTTGCGCGAGGTGAGTTTTTAAGGTTTTTTGGAGATCCAAATGAGTCCCTAAGACTTATTATAGTATATTATATGTTTAAATACATGTTTGGGAGCAAAACAACTTTGCTAGAGGCACATCGGAGCCAAAAAAAAGGTCGTTAATGGATCGATTTTGGCAAAACTAGTTATAAGGACTTAGTTTTTACGCGAGGTGTGTTTTTAAGGTTTTTTGGATCTCCAAATGAGTCCCTAAGACTTATTATAATATATTATATGTTTAAATATACGTTTGGGAACAAAACAACTTTGCTAGATTCACATCGGATCCGAAAAAGCACTTTAAAGGCTCGATTTCGGTAAAACTAGTTATAAGGACTTAGTTTTTGCGCGAGGTGAGTTTTAAGGTTTTTTGGAGCTCCAAATGAGTCCCTAAGACTTATTATAATATATTATATTTTTAAATACACGTTTGGGACCAAAACAACTTTGCTAGCGTCACATCGGAGCCAAAAAAGCCTTTAAAGGATCGATTTCGGTAATACTAGTTATAAGGACTTAGTTTTTACACGAGGTGAGTTTTTAAGGTTTTTTGGAGCACCAAATGAGTCCCTAAGACTTATTACAACATTTGGGGAATAAAACAACTTTGCTAGAGTCACACCGGGCATAAAAAAGCCTGTTAAAGGATCGATTTCGGCAAAACTAGTTACAAGGACATAGTTTTTGCGCGAGGTGAGTTTTTTAGATTTTTTGGAGCTCCAAATAAGTCCCTCAGACTTATTACAATATATTATATGTTTAATTATACATTTAGGAACAAATCAACTTTGCTAGATTCATATCGGAGCCAAAAAGCCCCTATAAATGCTCGATTTCCGTAAAACTAGTTCTAAGGACTTAGTTTTTGCGCGAGGTGAGTTTTTAAGGTTTTCTGGAGATCCAAATGAGTCCCTAAGACTTATTATAATATATTATATGTTTAAATACATGTTTGGGAGCAAAACAACTTTGCTAGAGTCACATCGGAGCCAAAAAAAAGCTCGTTAATGGATCGATTTTGGCAAAACTAGTTATAAGGACTTAGTTTTTAGGCGAGGTGAGTTTTTAAGGTTTTTTGGATCTCCAAATGAGTCCATAAGACTTATTATAATATATTATATGTTTAAATATACGTTTGGGAACAAAACAACTTTGCTAGATTCACATCGGATCCGAAAAAGCCTTTTAAAGGCTCGATTTCGGTAAAACTAGTTATAAGGACTTAGTTTTTGCGCGAGGTGAGTTTTAAGGTTTTTTGGACCAACAAATATTACCAAATACATACACAATATGCTAGGCATTTTGACTCGTTCTAAAATAAAATAAAAACGACATAGAGATCACCTTATTTACTAATATTTCATATTGGTGATCAAATATCACGTTATTTTAAAACTTAAAGTGCCAAGTGAACACCGATGGCACCGAGAATGTCACCGGAATTTCCCTTGAAACCAACAATTAGGCCATTCTCGATCGGCAAATTGAAAGGTGTTCCTTCTTGAGATCCATATGGTCCAAAGGTCCTCTTGTTAGTCTTGAATGTCAAAGACCGTATCACACTCACTAAGTACTCTATTGGGAATTGAAGTTCAATCTGCAATGACCAAAAGCCAATGTTATAATTAAAGAAAAACTTATCTTTCAATTAAATGAAAATAGTCAAAGTTTAAAAAAAAAAAATTTAAAAACTAAGCATAAAAAATTTCTTACACATGTAAAATTTTTTTGAAATTGATATTTTCTTATTTTTTTGAAACTATAGCTATTTCTTAAAATAATTTTTTAAAAAGTGACTATTTTCTTAAAATTCCATATATATATATATATATATATATATATATATATATATATTTACGGTAGCACAATCGTTTGATAAAAAACAGCCGAAACCCCGTACAAAACCTATTGACAAATTATATATTGTATAGATTATGCAACAAACTTAGAAATAAATATTGTAACAAAATACCATGGCTTTTGTGTAGACGGCAAGTGGACTTGTGTGTTTGGGGCCAGCAAAAGGTTTACCATTGAGATCATAGGTGACATTGAAAGTGCCGATGGCATCTTTGTATGAAATCTCAATCTGTCGAACTCCAGTGTATGACCCATCGTCCCACGCACTACCACCGGGCCCTCCCCATTTTCCTACCACAATAGTTTTGCTTGCCTATAGATACAATACACTTTTAGATATATAAATCTTTAGAATCATGCATTAATGCCATTTTAATACTAGTTTGGGTGAATTTTCTTTTTATGATACGTACATGGATACAAATAATTTTTTCTCAAAAAGTAAGACGAGCAGAATAAATTAAATAAATAAATCAGCTCGAACAATTAGCAAACTGAGGAGGAATACATCAAAGAGTCATATGACACTTATTTTTTGTGGTGGAAAAAAAAATGGATCGTTAAATTTATTTTTTTAGTCGGTCTCACATTTTTAAAAAATAAATCTAATCATTCAAAAAAGTTTTCCACCATAAAAAAACCAACCCATCGGAGAATCCTGTTATATTACGTATTTTTCATTATAAATGACTTAGATATCAAATAAACATGACAATAAGCATACTAAATATGTGAATAAGATCCATGTGATGTCAAGTCATGATGGACGACGGTAAGAAAAAAAAAAAAAGAAGTTTCTTTGTAAACAGTAAAAAGAAAAGTGGGCTTTATACCCGCTTTTTAAAAAAAAAGAAAAAAAAACCACCCATTCACTCTTTTGTACGAGTAAATCTAGAGAACCTCACCATCCTATATACGCCTTGATATCAACTGTGAAGAGGAATATGAATTTGGATGTGGAGAAGTGTGTGTTCACTTGGCTGGCTTATAAGCTCAATATATAGATGACTGAGTTCTTATTATTTCGCTTTTCTATCTTTTTTTTTTTGGGTGTTCGTTAACTGTAGCAATATTTAAATATAAATAAAGATAAATTATAATAAATATCTAATTTTTAACATTTAATTCAAATAACTTTCAATGTCTTGAAAATTATTTTAAAAAACCCAAATAACTCAAATATTTTACCACTAATTAAAAGGATCATTTTTCTAATTGTAAGTAATTGCTGAGTTTGTTATTTTCTTTAATTACTAAAACAATGAGTGTATACACGTAGTGTACAATTTGAGTTTTTTCATAATTAACCCTGCATTATTTATGTTCTGTTTAAATTAATAAATGACTCGTGATTGACTTCATCATCCTAGTTAGATTCAGATAATCCAATCTCAAG